>CM042164.1:10820573-10828073 GCA_023376005.1 Doryteuthis pealeii | reverse complement strand
ATCTTTGACATGCCGTAAAATAAAACAACCAACATAGAATGTGACTCGAAGTTGAGCTTAATGGCCTACTTTGGCGGCCTATAAATGAGTTTAATTAAAAATGAAAAATAGATAACTCAAAGCGTAAGATGTGTATTTAATATTTTCTGAGAACGTGCCTGATTAACATAAATTTCATTTAGGTTTTTGAGCGAAATTCTAAATTGTCACGATTCTCTTCGGAATGGCGAGCAGATGTCTTGAAAAGATTCTAGCATTGCCAAACAATTCTGTTTGAAGAAGAACAAGAAGAAGAAGAAGAAAAATCATTCGAAATTCTTTGGCCGAGTGGAATCTTACCAAAGTCCCCGATAAGCCGGCCAAATCCTCTGTGGACTTTGTTGCCATCAGGATTGGTCAATAAATTTCTCGTTTGCCACGAAGATCAGAATCCGTCGAAGAATTCGTTGAACGCAAAAAATCAAAGACAGGAATGGTTCTTAAGAACGGATCCTTAAACCGAGGAACCCCAAAGCGAAAAGAAACGGTGGATTCAATATCGTTCGTTTGAAAACTAATAAGTATTCCCCTCTCTTACCTTCCGCCATCCAAGCATCCCCATTCTCAGTCCTCTACAGGAAGCAGACCTTCACGAAAACCTGTAACGCAATAGTTGGTTGGTTGGTTGGATTTTACGGCATTTCAACCGTTATTTGGTTATGTTATGCCGAAGATGTTTTGTTTGATTCATTCTTGATAGTTATTCTTTTTTATTTTTACTAGCAAATATATGCACCCTCCGGGTGCAAGTATTTAAGTTTTAATATAATAAAATATCATATTAAATTAGAAAGGCTAATGAAACTGAATAAAAATTCAGATAAAAATATTTGGAACAGAGGGGGTATAATCGGAAAATAGAACAACTTTGAAACTAACTGTTCCACCATTTTCCCTTACTCCCGTCTTTCAGTTGTAAATTTCCCTAATTTAACTATTTAGTTAAAATAGGAAGAAAAGAATAAAATTACAGTTATTTCTTTATGTTAATAGATTTCTGTTAAGATTTATCCCCAAGATTTTTGCTCATATTTATTAAGATAAAACCAAACAATTAGAAATCAATAATACTAAGTATATATTTATCAAAATCAAATTTTTTAAGATCAATATGCAAATTAGCCTTCCCATTCACACTGTAAACCGCTATTTCGTTGAATATATAAATATAATTGCATGTTATTAGTATGTAGATATTGTTAACAGTCTTAATGATGTAAAACAATTTTACTAATAATTGAGGTTTAAATAAAAAATAAAATCAGGGAGAATGTGTGTAAATAACAAAGGGAATTGTGACTTATATAGTAATGTAGTTTCGGTTACAGACAGACAAACCCACAATCTCCATTATAATAAGATTTAAACATCTAAGTACTGAACAGGCTCATCCCTGCTTAACTTCTGTGATCTAGAGGGAATCGGTGTTTTCAGCGTGACTTGAGCGTAAGTTAATAATAAACAGTGTATCGAGTCAGAGTGTTGGGATAAAAAGCAACAATAGAAAGATGAAATAAACCTAGTAATAGAATAATAGTAATAATGAAGAGTCTATTGAGCCAGATTGTTATGATAAAAAGCAACAATAATAAGATGAAGTAAAACTAGCAATGCAATAAGAGGAATAATGAAAAGTGTATTAACCCAGAGTGTTTTGATAAAAAGCAGCAACGATAAAATGAAAGTAAACTAGCAATGAAATAATATTAGTAATGAATTGTGTATCGACTCTGAAATTTTGGATAAAAAGCAACAATAATAAGATGGAATAAAACTAGTAATAAAATAATAGTAATAAAAAAAGGGTATCAACCCACAGTGTTCGGATAAAAAGCAACAATAATAAGATGAAGTAAAACTAGCAAGGAAATAATAGTAATAATGAAGAGTGTATCAACCCAGAATTTTGGGAGAAAAAGCAACAATAATAAGATGGAATAAAACTAGCAATAAAATAATAATAGTGAAAATGATTCACCTAAAAAGCAACAATAATAAGATGGAATAAAACTAGCAATAAAATAATAGTAATAATGAAGAGTGTATCAACCCAGAATTTTGGGATAAAAAGCAACAATAATAAGATGGAATAAAACTAGCAATAAAATAATAGTAATAATGAAGAGTTTATCAACCCAGAATTTCGGGAGAAAAAGCAACAATAATAAGATGGAATAAAACTAGCAATAGAATAATAATAATAATGAAGAGTGTATCAACTCTGAATCTCGGGATAAAAAGCAACAATAATAAGATGGAGTGAAACTAGCAATAAAATAATAATAGTGAAAATGATTCACCTAAAAAGCAACAATTATAAAATGGAATAAAACTAGTAATAAAATAATAATAATAATGAAGAGTGTATCAACCTAGAGTGTTGGGATAAAAAGCAACAATAATAAGATGGAATAAAACTAGCAATGAAAAGATAATAATAATGAAGAATACATCGACCCAGAGTGTTATGAATAAATGAAACAATAATAAGATGGAGATAAATTATTGCCAATAAAGAACGTAAACATCAAAAACAGAATTCTTGGCATTTTCCGCTGGCAAAACATTTAGATTTCGAAAGAAAATTAAATTTAATCAATTTCGATTGAAATAAAAGGGGATTTCTTTTAAAGATGGTCGAGTTACAGGCAACAGAGTACATTAATTTACGATAATAAGTGAAATTTGATTTTCTTATAGGAATTTAGCCGGGGGTCCTTATTATTATATTATTTTTTTTTTGGCAAACAAGAACATCCTTTTATCACTCAGCTTAGCTTTTAAATATTTTCGTTATTTCTTTTTCTTTTTTTCTTTCTTTTTTTCTTTTTTTTTTTTTTTTTGGTTATTGGGGATTTTTTAAAAAGAACTAATAATAACATTTTTTTGTTGTTGCTTATATTTCAAAAATTACATTAATTATGTTTCTTTCTGTTTATCTTTTTTTATTTTGCCGGAAGTAGTTTCTAAAAGAAAGTTCGATAGTTTGACAATAAATCCATTAACACTTCCGGAAAAGGCACCCCCGCCCTAAAGGAACACATTTAGATACGACAAACCAGATAACAATTATTTGCCCGGGGGCATCTGTAGATATTTCAATTAAATGAACAAATCAAAATGTCTATCACTTAAATAAATAAAAAAAATACCCTCGTTATGTTATAGATACTTATTAATTTTATTTAGTTGGAGGCGCATCGTGTAATGGTTATAGTCGTAGGAAATGAACTCGTCGACCCGAGTTCAAATCCCGACGAAGTGCTAATACCCTTCAGAAAGGTATGAATCTAACTATCCTACCTCCAGCTATGGGTAAATAGTATGACAGGGTGGGCTCTTTAACCTTGGTTAGGCAACCAGTCTAGGAGAAGGAAAAGTCTGTCGTTAATTGTTCTATTTTAGAAGTTTCCTCCGGACATACATATACACACAACTGCCCTTTATATATGTATAGATAGATGTCTTTATGAAAAATTGAGTTAGATTTGCGTCCAAAAAGCCCACATTATCATTGCGTTTCATTTACCAGGCACCCCACATGCGGATCAGACACAAGGTCTAATTAATTTGGGACCCAAGGAACTAAAATCCATGGAATAGCATGTACAAAGATTGCGTGGATCCCCTCTGCATTCCCCCTCAAGGGGGCATTTCAGGCACTGGATAATAAACCCAGCCCTGCCCCTTCAAATCAAGGTGACAGGTGGTGTTGCCTGGCTGGATGGCCACATAGGATCACGCCATTAATTTTCACTAACAGACCAGTTGCCGAAGCCACCGGACCCACGGGCACCCAAGGGTCCATGTTATTTAAAATCCTGCATTGTGTCTTATATATCATTAGAAATAAAGGTTTACATAATATATGGTGTGGTTAATTTGCATACTGGTTTTAACAAAACCGTGTTCAATAAATAATTACTTAATTTTTATCTCTAATATTATTTTTTTATTCTCCAACGTATTAAAATCAATTCTATCAAGGATTTTATATAGCAATCAATTAGAATATAATTAAAATAAATGTAATTTTGTTATATGCGTTCTCTATTTGATTTCGTTAGCCTTTCTAATTCAATATATTTCATTACATTAAAACTTAAATACTTGCTATCAATATATATATTATTATTAGTGCGTTTAAAGTCCTGAAATGTGTCTTATATATCACTAAGAAATAAAGGTTTACATAATATATGGTGTGGTTAATTTGCATACTGGTTTAACAAAACCAGGTTTAATAAATAATTACTTGGTGTTATTCTATCAATACTATAAATAATTTTATATAGAAACCAATTAGAATAAAATTAAAATAAGCGTAATCTTTTTATATGCGTTGTTATTTAATTTCTTAGTCTTTCTAATTTATTTCATTACATTAAAACCTAAACAGGAGGGTGCATATTCTTGCTAGTATTATTAATAAAAGTTATATGACGATAAGAAATAAGTAAAAAGTGATTGTATGACTAGCGGTCACAGCTAACTACCCCTATTCATTGTTTTCAAAATAATTTTATCTGCGCACTGTGCTCACCGAGGAATTCTTCGTAGGATTCCATAAGAGAATAAACACGCAAGTAAAAAGAAAAAAAAAGAAGAAAAAAAAAGGAAAATCTTATTAAATCAGCATTGTTCTTTGGCACATGGGCTTTAGGTCTTCTTCTTCTTCTTCTTCTTCTTCTTCTTTTCAGTTCTCTTCTTTTCTTCTTGTTCTTTCTTCTTTCTCTTTCTTCTATTATTGCTTCAGTCTTTTTTCTTCTTCTTCTCTTCTTCTTCTTCTTCTTCTTCTTTTCTTCTTCTCTTTCTTTCTTTCTTTCTTCTTCTTCTTCTTCTTCTTCTTCTTCTTCTTCTTCTTCTTTCTTCTTCTTTCTTTCTTCTTTCTTTCTATTATTGCTTCAGTCTTTTCTTCTTCTTCTTCTTCTTCTTCTCTTCTTCTTCTTCTTCTTTCTTCTTCTTCTTCTTCTTCTTTCTTTCTTTCTTCTTTCAGTCTTTTCTTCTTCTTCTTCTTCTTCTTCTTCTTCTTCTTCTTCTTCTTTCTTTCTTTTCTTTCTATTATTGCTTCTTTTTCTTCTTCTTCTTCTTCTTCTTCTTCTTCTTCTTCTTCTTCTTCTTCTTCTTCTTTTCTATTATTGCTTCGTCTTTTTCTTCTTCTTCTTCTTCTTCTTTCTTCTTCTTCTTCTATTATTGCTTCTCTTTTCTTCTTTTCTTCTTCTTCTTCTTCTTCTTTCTTCTTCTTTCTTCTTCTTCTTCTTCTTCTTCTTATTATTGCTTCTCTTTCTTCTTCTTCTTCTTTCTTCTTCTTCTTCTTCTTCTTCTTCTTCTTTCTTCTTCTTCTTCTTCTTCTTCTTTCTTTCTTTCTATTATTGCTTTCTCTTCTCTTCTTCTTCTTTTCTTCTTCTTTCTTCTTCTTCTTTCTTTCTTTCTTCTTTCTTCTATTATTGCTTCAGTCTCTTCTTCTTCTTCTTCTTCTTCTTCTTCTTCTTTTTCTTTCTTTCTTTTCTTTCTTTCTATTATTGCTTTCTTCTTCTTCTTCTTCTTCTCTCTTCTTCTTCTTCTTCTTCTTCTTCTCGCTGGATTCGTCTGGATCGATCTAAATATACAACATGAGATTTCGATGTCCAGCGTGAGGTCGAATTGAATTGTTTAAAACGACGACACTCGTTTTCTGGACTGTAGCGGAATGGAGTCGCGACGCCAACGAAGAAACACACAAGTGATAGATGCAAATGAAGGCAGCGTCCTCCCTGACGCCTCGGGTTTCCGGGCCGGCAACGAAAGAAATGGCGGACAGGTCACTCTAGCATTGTTTGGCAACACACCAGCTCCTCGCCTCATTTGCATAATCCATATTCGGACGACCAGAGCCGGCCCATTAGACAAAATGAGGAGTCACTCAAGAGAGCGCCAACTTAAATCCGTTTTAGTCAATTTAGATTCTATGAATGTATGGCCCAAATGTTCGGAAAATATCCACCCGTTTTGGTATATTTCTAAAACTGGTTGCGCGGTCTGCTCGCCTAGCTTGATAATAATTACACCACGGGAGGAGTCCTAAAACCGCCGTTGATGTTATCTATTATAAAGTAACTATTGAGCAAACTGGGGGTCATCAGATGTTAATATATATATATATAATTATTTACCAACTCCTCCGCACGAGCAGGATACGAACAAGGTCAATTTTTTAAGCGGAGTTCAACAGGTTTGAATTCAGAGTTTTCCTTCTTCTAGACTGGTTACCTAGCCATGGTTAAAGAGCTCAATCTTCCCTGCTATTTACCCATAGCTGGAGGGAGAGTAGGATTCATACCTTTCCCAAGGGTATTAGCGCTAAGTGAAATGCAATTTACACGTCCAGGATTTGAACTCGGGGCGACGAGTCCATTTCCCATGACTTTAACCATTACACCACGCGCTTCCTACATAAATCAAATGTCAATATAAGGCTGGTTTAGCTCAGCCAGTAGAGCGTCAGCCCTGGAATCCCATTATTCCTGGTTCAATACCGACCCTTGCGAACTTTGCCTATGAGTAGCACAGGGATCTGTGATGCAGTAAAGTAAGGAGCTGATGGTAGGTGTGATGCTACTCTTCAGACGCTAAAAAAATCTCCTTGGACTAAAGATAGTGAAAAGGGGATAAACTCACTCACTGTCTGGCTGATACCGACTTTAGGTCACCCGGACGACTTTACCTTTTTCAAATATATATATATATATATATATATATATATAATTTATTGTTAAAAAGAATGGTAAAATGAATGAATGGATGAATATAAAAATGAAAATGATGGGGATAAATGAAAAAATCCTTTCCAAGGGACCCCCCTCTCAAAAGTATTAAAACACTTTTTGAGAGTGGGGTCCCTGATAGAAAGTTTTTCTCATCTATTATTAGACTCCTTTGAAGCATCAAGTTAATATAATTATTCTATAGTTATTAGAGAAGATAAAATCCGTCTCTTACCTTTGTAATATCTGTTGAGAATGGGTTTGAATATATAATATATATATATATATATATATATATATATATATATATATATAATAAATAAGTAATCCACAGGACACGTGTTCAAGGTATTCACCTTTCATCAGTTTGGCTATACCCTTAACAGCTACCTCTGGCCGGGTTCGAGACCCGAATAACTTTCGTCGCCAACCTTTAACCGTACGGCCAGGGCAGCTGTCAAATATAGGAGAATAAATAATCGCTACATTTCTATGCGGAAATGAAATTCACTAGAGTCCTCAAACGTTTTGTAAACAAACGCGAGGTTAGCTATACGCCGTAACGGTGAATCTGCAATTAAATCCCTATTCAGAGAACTCAACCATTAGTCAAATGGGAATATATATATATAATAAATAAGTAACGTGTTTCATTTCACCTTTCATCAGTATGGCTATACCGTATACCTCTAGACCCGAATGAACTTTCGTTCGCCAA
>CM042164.1:10805573-10810573 GCA_023376005.1 Doryteuthis pealeii | reverse complement strand
ATTCTTAAGTACAATCTATTTGACAGAAATATCTAATTAAACACATGCGTCTTATATGACAATAAATTCTGTTCAAAAAGAGCGATGCGTACCTCTTATCTTTTGTTATTTTATACAAGATAAAAATGATAATACTATTCTTTCTTTATACTAAAAGTACGATTTTATTTCAGATTCTTAACTTAACCGTAAACTATCTGATAAAATACTCAATCAAATGGGTGCGTATTATATGACAGCAAAATCATTTTCTATACAAGATGAACGGTGCGTGCCTATCATATGATAGCAAATAATACCACTATTCTTTTTCTATATCGGAAGTACACTTTTCAAAAATGTCCAACTAAACGGATGCGTCTTATATAACAGTATATATCTTTTCTATAATAGAAAAGATGCGTGCGTCTTATATGATAGCAACGATTACACTATTCTTTTTTATACTAAAAGTACGATTTTCTTTCAGATTCTTCACCGTGATTCTGTTCCATACCCTTTCTTTTACTTACTTCTTCTATTCTTCTATTCTTCTTCTGACATCTTTTCTATCTTACGTCTTCTTCTGGTATCTGGACTTCATCTTGGTGACTTCGCTTGGTGTCGGTCGCACTCAACTCATTCCTTCTTCTAGATCAGTCTTGTTACCAAGACATTCACCAACCACAAAACCGTGTTATTTTCTTAAGCTCTTATTTACTTAACTAAACATTTCATGTAACTAAATATCTGACTAACATAGCACGCGTATGCAGTGTGAGTTCCAATTAAGGCAGGACATCTTCTCTGCCCGACGTCCAAACTGAAACTGAGGACCCAACCAGGTCCCACGTGACTTCACGTATTTCGCGGGCTTTCTGTACTATTCCATGGAAAGTCCCGCCCGTGATATGAAAAGGGCCCCCTTTAGAAATACAGGGAATTGACAATAATCTTATGCAACCACAGAGATTATGTAACAATTCTTCATGATGAAATACCCAATTAAACGAGTGCGTCTTATATGAGAGTAGTTTTCCCTTTTTTCTATCCGAGAGGAACGATTTTTCTTCTTCAGGTTATCTTGACTTAACTGTAATCTAACTTCCATTGAACAAAAGAAAAAAAGTTCGCGAATCAAAGAATTCAGAAAACAGTTTTCCCCCCTTATCTACACAACACACGGTCATGATTTGAATTGTTCTTTCTCTTTCTTTTATTTTTAAAATTATCGAATATCTATGAACGAAACAACAGTCACACATTGATTTAAACCGTAATCTACATCATGAAATTACCAATTAAACACGTGCGTCTTTTATTACAGTACACTTCTGATATATCCGGGTTAAGGGATATATTCTGAAGTTGGTATTTGGTATATTATCGCAGTAGTCGTTGGTGCGTCGAGTAGCAATACGTCTGCCGAGCAGCCGTGGTGTAGTCTAGCGAGTAAGTGTCTATTTATACATGACACTGTCCAATCAGATTATAGTGAGGGGGTACCAAGGTATTTACATATTCATTATATCAATTTCTAACAAGATGAAAAAAAAACGTGCGTCTTATATGGTAGCAAAAAATAACACTAATCCTTTTCTATACCAGAAGTACGATTTTCTTTTAGATTCTTGACTTAACCGTAATCTATTTGACAAAAATATCCAACTAAACGGATGCGTCTTATATAACAGTACGTTTATTTTCTATAAAAAAAAAACGCGTGCGTCTTATATGATAGTAAATGATACACTATTCTTTTTCTATACCAGAAGAACAATTGTATCCAAGATTTTTAACTTAACCGTAATCTATTTGACAAAAATGTCCAATTAAACCTCCTGCGTCTTATACGATAGTAAATTCCCTTTCTATACAGAAAGAACAACGCGTGCGTCTTATATGATAGTAAATAATACCACTATTCCTTTTCTATACAAGAAGAACAATTGTATTCTAGATTTTTGAATTAATCGTAATCTATTTGACAAAAATGTCCAATTAAACCTACTGCGTCTTATACGATAGTAAATTCCCTTTCTATACAGGAAGAACAACGCGTTTGTCTTATATAATAGTAATGATAATACTATTCTCTTTTGATACTAAAAGTACGATTTTCTTTCATATTCCTAACTTAACCGCAACCTATTTGATTAGTTTGGTTTGGTTTGTTTTACGGCATATCAACCTCAGTGGGTCATTTAATGCCGATAAAGTATTGAAATAAATCAATTCTTAATGGATAATAGAATTTTTTTTATAAATACATTTTTCTATTTAACCCATAGATGGGACCCTAACAGGTACTACCACTCCGGGTCAGAGTAGACCAGGGAGCAATGGTGACGAAGGGGTGCTCCACATTCCCCAAACCTCCAAAACTGGAACCTCACCATCAGATAGAGTTTAACGTCATTCCCAGGACATGTAGACCCGCAGCCACCGCCTTCTAGCACCCATATGATAAAAAGGGGTTGGGGCTTGCCATAATGGCAATAGAGTTGGGGAAATCATGTAGGTGCTAGGGCTTGACGTGACCAGCCGATTGATCGGAAGGGGGCCTCTCCGACCGACCGTCTAGCCCAAGATAGGGCCAAAGTGGAGTATTGCATGTCATGAACTGCTCATCACCTGGGCTCTATCCTTAAGCATCATGGATCGCCACCCACGGCCAGCAGGTGGCCCCATTGGGGGAGTCTTACCCCTCTGCAGAGGTGCAGTCGGTGCATTCTAACGCCCCAGACGATAAGGCGGGTGTTTGTTGTGTCAGGGTTGGGAAAATCACCTATCTGATAAAATACCTAATTAAACGCGTGCGTCTTATATGAGAGTAGTTTTCCCTTTTATTTTCCATCCGAGAAAAACGATTCTTCTTCCCCAGGTTATCTTGACTTAACTGTAATCTAGCTCCCATAAACAAAAGAAAAAAAAAGAATCGCGAATCGCGAATTCAAAAAATAGTTCCCTCTTATCTACACAACATACAGACACGATTTGAATTCTACTTTTTCTTTTCTTTTTCTTTTCTTTTTAACTTATCGGATATCAATGAACGGAACAACTGTCCCGTATTGATTTTAAACAAACTCGGGAATTACCATGTACACCTTCAGTTGTTTTCACTGTGTCCTTTCTCTCCTCTCATTGCAAAAGAGTTCTTTTTTTCTTTTTGTTTTGTTTTTTCTCGAATGCCGGCCTTAGCAGTAACATTTTCGTAATATTGATTACCTGTCCTTGTCTTCTTCACTCGTGATACAACACTATTGGCCACCACCAAAAAAGACACGAGACGTACTCACCTATAAACACAATTATCTCTGAGTATTAGACACTTGTGAAGGGACTTTCTTTTTTTTCTTGTTTTCTTTTTACAACGAATCACGCCGTTAAGATTGCTTTTTTTGTTTGTTTTTTTTAACGCCAATATCAGTTTGATGGCACTTTAAGAAAAATAAGAGTGACATTGTTGTTTGAAAAAAAATTATTTTCGGGTTCAGACAGTTACATTGATTACATTAAATAGTTTTATATTTCCTATCTTGTCAGTCGATCTCTCTCTCTCTCCTCTCTCTCTCTCTCTCTCTCTCTCTCTCTCTCTCTCTCTCTCTCTCTCTCTCTCTCAGATAGATAGATAGATAGATATATTAGTAATTTTTCCGAGATGAAATAAAGGAAAATAAAGTGTTCAATTACAAATGTAAGAGGTTTATTTATTAAATATAACTGTTTATACAAAGGTTTTAGTGAGCATCTACCTAAGGTTTCTGGCTATTGCCTTCTTCAGGATACTTATTTCATGCCTCTCATGTGTTGGTAAACAAACCGTTTACGGTTGAAACTGAGGACGCTCTTAATTTCAACCGTAAACGGTTAAAACCTATATCAAAAACTTTCTACAAAAACTTTTCTTAACAAAACTTTTCTTTGACGATGACCTAAGGTCAAAAACACAAAATGGTGTGAAGCTAGTACCCATGGCGCAGTGGCTAACGTACTGGACTATGACATCATAGAAAGCGAGTTCGAACTCTAGTTGTGCCTATTACGTTCACTTTTGGACCAATTTCCTTTGAAAAGGTGTGGAAGCCCTCATTCCCCCAGCTATGGGTTAAATAGTACCACTACTGTTCTTCGAGGCGTAGCGGCTAACGTACTGGACTATGACATCGTAGAAAGCGAGTTCGAACTTCACTCGGGCTATTACGATCTTTCGGACTAATACCCTCGAGAAAGGAGGGTAATTACCCAACCCGTTCACCACGAGTAGGATGTGACACAAGGTCGCAAATATGAGGCACCAGCAAGGATCGAACTCGCTATTCAATAGTAATGGATTGCTAGACTAGCTTAATAACCATTACACACGATGGAAAGCCTACCTTTCAGAAAGGTATAAAGCCTTAATCCCTTCAACTAAATTTTACCACGTAACCCACGTGTACGGGTTAGCACAGATCTAGGCTGTGCTACTCATGCACTGATACCAATAACAGACGCGATTGTCTAAAGTTTTCTAAAAAATGAAAAGAAAAAAAAGAGAAAGAGGTGATGCAAGTGGTTTGTATAGTATCTATTAATAATGGAGATTCGCTTCCGGGTTTGTCTGTAACAAAAACTACGCCACTGCTTACGTCACATTACCCAAAATCGTTATAACATAGAATAAATACACTCAAAATTTGAACATGCAACATTAGACAGTCCTCATTGTTTTTTAAAACAAGTTTTAATAAATACATGACTGGTATTATATATCTATATATAGTTTGTTTTATTTTAATACATATTTAAAGTTTACATTTTAAATTGTTTTATTTTTTAATCCTTTAATGAATTTGATGATTTTACTTACTTAGGGTACAAACTCGCTGACATTGAATTTGTAACTCCCACCCCTCAGGCAATATGTTTCAAAAATATATTTTTACATCGCCCGGAGGGTGTTTTTTATTTTGCTAGTATTCTTAATTTAGTATTGTTAAATTCAATAAAGAGCTTTCATTTCGTGGGGAAGTGGT
>CM042164.1:10785573-10795573 GCA_023376005.1 Doryteuthis pealeii | reverse complement strand
TATTAATACTCGCGTTCAATTAAGGAACATGAGTATTAATATATAGATTATTATTATTATTCAATTTCCTATTGTCCTTTTTTACGAATCCTATTAAACCTTTCCCCGTTTCCACATATTCGTCCTTGTTGCGAACCGCTTCGCCTCCGTCTCTTCTCCGCTCCGCTACTCTCCCTTTCACGGACCACCCCGTGTAATTATTATCTGCATAGGCGATCTTTTATTTCCTTTGACCTATCAAGTCCACTCTTCTGAAAGGCTAGCAGCAGAAGCAGAGAGGTCAGAGGTCGCCGTAGATCAAAAGATATCTTCCTCACACCAAAATGCAAATCGGAGACCCAATCAATAAGCTATTTCCATAAGGCCTCACTTCTGAAAGCGCTTCCAAGAGTTACCTTGCCTTTAATTTTGACATCAACGCGATTTATCAATAATCTTATGATAATGGAGATTCGGTGTCTCTCTATCTGTAACTGAACGTCACAACCAACGTCTCAATTCCCTTATATATTTACGTTTTATTCTCAATGGTTACTAGATAATCATTATTTAATCTTAAGAATGTCTCTATTTTATATATATATATATATATATATATATATATATATATATATATGTGTGTGTGTGTGTGTGTGTGTGTGTGTGTGAGGAAAAAATGAGTAAAGAAAAGAAATGTAGATGGATAAAAATGAATTTTATGACTTTTAATCGATATCACTTACACATGTGTTTCGGTCCGTTTATCAAAATTTATACGGATTTACGCTATTATTATTAAAATAATCAGCGTAAATTTTACATTTTTCCTATTATTATTATTATCATTATTTCAATTTCATCTGATTATTTTAATAATAATAATAGCGTAAATCCGTATACATTTTGATAAACGGACCGAAACACGTGTAAGTGATATCGATTAAAAGTGATATCGATAAAATTCATTTTTATCCATCTACATTTCTTTTCTTTACTCATTTTTCCTCATATTGTCGGATTCAATTCCATTCCCATTCTTATTATATATATATATATATATATATTATATATATATATATATATATATATATATATATACATATATATATATATATATATCTTTCGCATCTGATAACTCGGGAGAGTTAGACACTTTGTCTAAGCTCCCTGAAATAGACTATAATGCTAAAACTCTAAGTCTTTTGTTATTTCTTTACGAAAATATATGGTCTGTGACTCTAACATTAAGAGCACACATTGAGCTCTCAAACTGCGACAGATTTAAATAAACTCTTGTGTCGTAAGGAAGATTTCTTCTCTGGACTTTTGGATTATATATATATATATATATATATATATATTATAATATATATAACATATTATAATAAAAAAGATTGCAGAAACACACATAACGTATCAAATATCGGACATATTCTGCCAAATTAATAACTCAATGCCTGAAGAAGACAACAGATCAGAAACACGTGTCGCGTATGTAAGATAAAAAGAATTTAAAAAATTTTCCGAGAACATAATACATTTTGCGGACCTTTTTCTTTTTTATGAAATATAAAATTTTCTCCCGTTGGAACCAAAACATATATATATATATATATACCAACCGCCTCGCATGAGCAGAATGTGATACAAGGCCAATGTCTTTAGCGGAGTTCAACAGATTTGAATTCAGACTTCCTAGACTAGTTAGCTAGCCATTTCTCCTCGCCTATTCCTTCTCCTAGACTAGTTGCCTAGCCATGGTTCAAGAGCCCAGACTTTCCTACTGTTTACCCATCGCTTAATTGAGAATATTGGGTGCTCACCTTTCCCAAGGGTATTAGTGTTATAGGAAATGCAAACAGCAATTTGTTTCACTGTGTCCATTTACCGTGGTGATAACTATACATGATAAAATCCTGGACGAGACTGTTTGCAGTTCACATAGCGCTAATAAAGGTAGGCATAAAACTATTCTCCCTCCAGTTATGGGTAAATAGTAGGTCAGACTAGGATTTAGAAACTTGGCTAGGTAACTAGTCCTGGAAAAAGAAAACTCTGAATTCAAGCTGTTAAAACACGCTTGAGAAATTGACCATGTGTCACATCCTACCCGTGTCAGATGGTAGCTGCGTGCCGTACACAACTATAGTCAAATTCCTAGCATTTATTGTGTGAAACTGTTGTCTGGGGAAAGCTGCGTGCTGTATTCAACTAGAGACGACTTCCTAGCGTTGTTTGTCGTTAAACTGTAATTCTAAAGCCCTGTGGAGTGTAGAGTACCCATTCATCGCTATTACTCCCAGTGTTATAACTGGCATCAAATGTCTATATTTTATATAGCGGCTTCAAGTTCACGCTGCTAAATCGGCGTACGTATCGAAGCGGGTATCGTCACTAACCCTAGACGATATATATTTAGTAGTCGCTTAATGAAATCTACAACACATGGGTATAGTAGAAGTTTTGACTTTATTTCTTCTTCTTTGCTGTACGTGGTGGGTGGCGAGCGTAGAAAATGGAAATGCCCAAGGGTTGACGATGGTGAGGGGGAAGGGGTGGACGAACCTCACTGCCCACTGGCAGCGATGGACCATGTGCTCTGTTCGCCGTCCGCTGTCTGACTGACCTGTCGGCTCGAACCCTCAGGCCTTTTATATTGATAGGTACTTCTACACATCTTTATCTTTTGATCTGATAACGGGCACTTGTTATATATGTCTTTATCTTCTCCCTGTTTCTTTGAACGGAAAGCCTCGCTTCCGTTTGTTAACTTCTTTGTTCGCTTTTACCGGGAAAAAAGTCCTTTGTCATTTTTTTCGTCTTTTCTTTGTATAATTTAACCGGAAATTCCTATTTCCGTTTGTACAATATACAACACCATGTCTTCTTTGACTCGGAGTCGTAGTACCTGCTAGTGTCCCATCTATGGGTTAAATTGAAAAAAAAATGAGTTTAAAAAGTGTTAAAAATTGAGTTTGAAGAAAAATGAATACTATCAAGAATGAATAAAACAAAGCATCTTCGGCATGAAATAACCCAACAACGGTTGACATGCCGTCAAATCCAACAAACCACTCTTAGCGTCGTCACATGTGCAACTGTTGTCAGATGGTAGCTGCGTGCTGTACTATAATCGAATTCTTAGCGTCGTGCTGTGTGCAACTGTTACCAAATTCTTTGCTGTGTGCCTTGGGCGACTAAAGTCGAATTTCTAGCTGGAAAATATGGCAACTTGATAGGATTGAAAATTGGAAAATGGGAACGTGAAAAGATTGATATAGGAAAAATTGTTGTAAGGGATGATATTTCCCCTACAAGATAGTTGGACTCGTCCAACGGAACAGATATAAAGATACGTGGTAATTGCATTTCACTTAGCGCTAATACCCTTGGGAAAGGTATGAATCCTACTCTCCCTCCAGCTATGGGTAAATAGTAGGGCAGACTGGGCTCTTTAACCTTGGTTATGCAACTGGTCTAGGAGAAGGAAAACTCTGAATTCAAACCTGTTAAACTCCGCTTAAGAAATTGACCTTGTGTCACATCCTGCTCTTGCAGAGGGGTTAGTAAATATCTATAAAGATACGAATACGCGAGATTATTCGTAGTCGAGTTACGTAGTAATAATCTTAGTCGAGTCACTACGAGTCGAGTAGCAAGTCATTCTGTTGGAGAACTGCGCGTTGACTCTATTACTCATATTTCTTAATTTCTCTCTCTCTCTTCTTTCTTTCTTTCTCTTTTCTTTCTTTCTATCTTTCTATCTGTTGTAAGGGAAGATATTTCCCCTACAATAATATGCGTGTCCCGGGCGTAAGTATTTAAGTTTTAATGTAATGAAATATATAAAATATATATCTTACTGTTGGAGAACTGCGTGTTGGCTATTATTTATATTTCTGTACAAAACGTAATTTTCTCGGTTAATTGATTAATTCAGTCACAACATTTCTTTCTTTTCTTATTTTTGTTCTTGTTCTGTCTGTGTGTCTTTCTTCTCTCTCTCTTTTTTGTCCTTTCTCTCTTTCTTTCTTTCTTTCTTTCTTTTTTTCTTTCTGTTGTAATGGAATTATTTATACTACAAAATAGTTAGACTCATCCAGTAGAACACATATAAAGATACAAATACGCAAGGTTATTCGTAGTCGAGTCATTACTAATTGAGTAGCTAGTAATACTGTTGGAGAACTGCGCGTTGACCCTATCATTTATATTTCTTTCTCTCGCTCTTTCTATCTGTTGCAAGGGAAGATATTTCCCCTACAAAATAGTTGGACTCGTCCAACGGAACAGATATAAAGATACGAATACGCAAGGTTATTCGCGTATAGAGTGATCACGAGTATTAAACGTAGTTGAATGGTAAAATGCTTAGTACAGATGTCAAGCTACTGAGTGTCGGATAGTAGGCAAAGGGGAGTTAACGATGTACATGCTGGTGTGGAACGAAGGATAAGCATGCGCGTTGACGGTCTAATTGACTTATAGTATTGTGCGTTGATGTGTCGTACGTCTGCATCTGCTTTTGCTGGTCGATGCTGCAATCATCGTGTGGCTTCCTATTGCGTGCGTCGATCTTATCTTCTTCTGTCTTTGCAGATTGTGCCTATTTGAAAATGATGCTGTTTGTAAAGGGATAAAGTATTATTTCGGCCGCTGAGGCTAAGAGCGATAAATAAGAAAAGAAAATAGAAGTAAGATGAAAGAATAGAAAATGCAGGTAATATGAGTGCGTTAAAAAAGTCTAATCTTGTTGATTTTTTTTTTGCATAAGGAAAAGGATGACAGTTCGACGCTATCTGGTAAGGTGTGCGGGACGGCCTGCATAAACAAGTGATAGGCGTAAGGCCCATACAACGAGAATTTAAACATAGAGAAAGGGTAAAAGTTTTGGGATGGGTTAGGTGCATCCATGATCATTGCAGGCTGCTGAATGCTGTGTTTGTGGTTTTGTTGTTGTTTAGTTGGATGAGAGGAGATGTAAGAGTGACCGGTAGAGAGGGGTAGAGTGGAGAGGAGAGAAAGAGTCAGGAGGTGAGAAGGGGATGTAACTGATTGATGTGTACGTTATGTGATAGTAGTGGGTCGTGAGCCAATACGAGTTGAGACTACACGAGTAAATGTAGAGTTATCTAATGAGCAGTAGGTAGTAGGGTAGGAAATCGGTGTTGGAAGTGCCAATTGGTGGAATATCTACTAGAAGTAGAAGAGAGAGAGAGGAAGTAGTACGCGCAGGTAAGGTGCAGGTAAAGTATATCGAAGATTGAGGAGGGATTATGGGTGCGGTGGTTTGTTGTGAAAAGAAAGATGATTACTAGGCATAAACTCGAAACTTGCGCAATTTATAGGGGAGTTTCAGGACACGGCTAAATTAAAGTAATAGTGGGCTGAAAGAGGGCATAGGTAGGAACTGAGAAGTCTGCAGTTGTGATGGGCTTGATAGGAAGGACACTAGCGACTCATGCAAAGGGCCAGGGGCTGAGAGTAGTTGGAACTACGGCCCTCTGAAACTCGAATCATCTGGTATATAGCTTTTCCAATTAATTAATCAAGAAAAGGTTTACAACGGGGTTTCTGCAGTGGCTGCATTGTAACCACGCCATGCGAAAGGGTGAATAGTTGGTAGTGCACTGACTTGTGCTTAAAACTAGAAAGGAGGCTCAGGGGGATGTGCGCAGAGATCGGGTGTCGCTAACATGTCCTAGAAGGAATATACGAGGTGATTGCGGAATATAGATGGTTTATCCTTCAGCTAGTGACCGTTATTTGAATTGCCGGACCAGGGCTGTGCCAAACCAGGTAAGATGGTATGATTCCATCAGAGTAAGACGGAAGAACAACGATAAAGGGCTGCAGAGGGAGCAGGGGGAACCGTTTACGCAGCCAAGACAGTTGGTTAGTTGGGAGGTGGGATCGTAGTGAGGGACAAAGGGGTGTATGTTCTCACGTCGAATTCAATCCACGGGGGACTGGCTATAAAAGCGAAGGGTCGGGCAATAGATGGTCTTGATCGCTAAAGACCTTACAGTTTACTAATGAAAGATCTGTTAGCTGACCATGGCGGAATCAGGAAGTAAAGGAAGGCTAACTAGAACAGAGGAACTGCCCTACGGTATGGGGACAAATATAAAGCCGTAGATGCCCCATTGACGCTGTCCAGACTTGAATCATGGTACCGCATAAAATCAGTGTCTAGGGTACCGAGTCGCTCGGATGAGGGACTTAGCTGGTTACAGAAGAGACATGAAGTGCGGGTTACTGTGCCCGATGCGGTCTAAATGTAATGGACATGTCACTTATGACGGGATAGGAGTGAGACCGGACGAGACGAGGGATAGGTAAGGATGATATGGTACGCCAGCATGAGCTAGATTGTATAAGGATCGGAGTAGAGGGTCAGGTGTATGTTAGCTAGACGTAACAATCATGAGGGTGAGAGGAGGTTGGAACGTGCAGTGGGGACTGTCAGGAATCTTGGTATTACTCGCGAAGGCTTAATGGGATGGATTATATACTAGATCTAACCTATGAATCAAGCATGTATTGCCAGGAGTGAGGGTGATTGGTGGAAGCGTGGCGAAGCGGGAGATACCAAAAGATAGCTAATTAGAGCGAGTAGTATGAGATATCACGGATGGCTAAGAGTAAGTAAGTAACTCACCGCTGGAATTTTGGCCCCGAATGTGTCAAAGGATAATCTAATAAGGTTAACTGACGTCAATAATATAGATGAGACTTAGCAGTTAATCGGGAAGGGGAACTTGATGGAAAACGTCTGTAACAACTCTAGAAGTCTTCTTTGGGAAGCCGTAAAGAGGCAGCACGGCTGTAAAAGCACGAAAGGGTCAACTTCACAGTGCTTTATAAAGCACGTAAATCCAGCAGTGCTTGAGAGGTTTCATGATGGTGTACAGAGAAATGTTGGTGGTTCAATGTCAAATGTAGGATTGTGCTACAAAGTGAGCGAGATCAGCGCCTTCGGATTGGAGGGATGGAAGAAGTGCAGCGCGGATAGGGTCTTAAGTTGGATCTATCCGAGGCGGACGGCTATAAAGGGATCGCATAAGATTGTGTGGGTCAGTTAGGCTACATGGGGCGTATATGAGGCAGATCGGGATTCGGTTAGTGACAACAGATTGATCTAGCGCTCCACGCGGTGTAGTGGCGGGTTAGGTCGCACCGGTGGCGAGCATACGACAAGTCGATGTTGGTGTCAGGTTGCTGGGGTAATATGGCACACTGCAGAGTCAATTACGGGTTAGTAGAGAGTATAGTGATTGTGGAGTGTTGCGTATGGTTTACGTAGACGGTGAATCGTATACGTCGGAATCGAGAGATGAGGCGTCTGTCTGCTTGTTGTGGAACGAAGTCTGGGCCGATATGAATGAAGGTGATCAACAGATGGGGTGACTACGCCCTAGAAAGAAGTGACGTGACATAAAGAAGAGAAACTGTACAACCCGCTTACGTAGGAAACTTAGGCTCGTTTTTCACTATCAAGTAGGTGAGGACACAGTCTTACTGAGCGAGAGAGAGTATTAACGATGTGAGGAAGAAAGCGATCGCTCAGATAGGAAGCTCAACAGTACATATAGTTGCCTATAGAGATAGAGCAGGCCAGTGGTTCTGGAGATGCGCAGACTAGTAAGAGAAGAGATGGAACTCGCTTCAATGATAGTATCTATGCGATATTGGTAAGAATATGGAACTTATTATGACCTTGTGGAGTGAGGACAGTGTATATGCCAGTACTAGACGTCGCCGTGGGTTCTGCAGGTTAAGTCGGTAAGAGAAACAGGTGAGCAAGAGAGTCAGGGAACGTCGGGTCATCGGATGAGTGTAGTAGGGCGGAAAGATTCGTGGCGAGCGAGTCGGTAATTGGCCTAATCGGGGCGCGTTAATATGGAGAGAGGTGATTGCGAGTTATACGTTTGTGTACCGTGATACAACGACCTTATTAAAATCTACTCCGTTAAAACTGAATGGACGGAGATGGAGAATCTACACAATGGGTGATGGCTTCGAGTGAGTGTCGTTGTTACATTTTGAGTGGGGTTGGCAAAGGTGAAGTTTATTGTAGCACGCTAATACTGGAGTTGAGTAGCACGCAGCAAGGAGTGGGCGCGATGGTCTAAGGTATTTGTGGTATCGATATCTGGCAACCAATTTAGGTAGTAAAGTGGGCGCCGATTAGGGTGTAAGGAGGCGTACGTTTGAGCATATAGAACTGTTATAAGAGCGAATGTTGGATTGTGTAGTACAATTTTATTGTAGCATTGTGCAGGTAAATGGTTGGAGCGAAGACGGCGGTAAGTCCTGAGCACGTGCAAGTCGTGTGCTGGCAGGTTGACTGGAATGAGGCGATACGATCATCGGATAGAGAGAGAGGATGCAGAGTTCAGCGATATCTGTCGGCGTGTATCTACAATGCTACTGTAACGTCGGAGCACGCTAGCCATAGGGTTATTGTTTTGAGCAGAGTTTTTGGCAAGGTTTCGGGCGAAGTGCCCAAGTTACGGTAATGATAGAATGCGTAAGTAAGAGATGAAGTTGGGAGGAAAGAAGGAAATTAACTTTGAATGACGAACGGTCATGATGGTAAACCGAGGTGTAAAAGAGAAAAGAAAAGAAAGGAAATGTGTATAATGGATTTAGTTAACGAAGTAAGGATGTGGGACTATCATACACTGGCGTTTTCGTTTATGTTTCGTCATCAATTCTCTATGAATGGGTGTGTCGTGTAAGCAGAAAAGTGAACATAGATTTATGAGACGGAAAGCACATGGACACTCTGACGGCGAATTGTCCATAGCGCTTGACCGTAATCTGGAAATGTCGCGTTAGGTGCGCCAAGTTCATTGGACTAGATACTAAAGACATGGTGGCATTGGCACAGGTTCGATGAGCGACACATTGTTGGCATCTGTTTAGCGACGGTTGGGGAGGCGGTAGAATTGAATCTTATTACGAGGTGAGCCACCATAATGATTGAATTTGGGTGAAGTGACGCGTGTTCACATTCGTATCTGGAGATTTGTGGGTACGAAAGATGGAGTGGCATAGACTGCTTGATAACCCAGGCCTGCAGAAAAAATTGGACTAGATTGTAGAGGGGGGCTAGTCGAGAGGCCTAGCGGAGACCTGGTGAGAGAAATCACAAGCTATTATTGAAGTGCCCGAGGCGGGAGCTAATGCTAATTCAGCACGCATCTAAATTTCTCTGATAATGCTCGGTATGGGAGCGCGTTACTCGGTGGACAATAGCTGGTGGATCGAGTCAGTACGGCACGCGAAATACGTCAATATTAGTTAGGATGTAGCTTATCACAGTGCCAATAAGTGTTTGTTCAACAGTCGGAAAATTTTACGTACCCATAATGTAGTTGGCTGTTAGGGAAGTAGAGTGGTCGCACTGTGAGGCCGCAGAAGTGAGGGATTTTCAATCTCTGTCGACGATTTCTAATGCTAAACTGATTCTAGCGACAGTGTGTGGAGAACTTTATGCTTGTGTAATCAGTGTTACACTACATATCGCTAGAATATTAGGAATTAGTTCGAATAGCTATGAAATTATTCTGCGTTGTAGGCGTCAACGTGGCCATCAAGGGTTTGATTATGTAAGGTTTAAGCTATGTTCTCGGATGGTGTTCAAGTAGTCGTGGAAGAACCTTAACATAGACGTGTATATCAGACAACGTAATGTAGATGCAGTGAACTGACAAGTTCTAATTTTGATTATTGGTATTGAGTTGTCCAGATTTAGGTTTACGATGTAGGGAAATGATTCGGTTGGTAGTTGTTGCATTATGTCGGTGTTGGTAGAGTGTCAAGGGCAGTGGTATAAATAAGTGGGAACGTCTTGAATTTCTGAAACATAAGTCGTAAAATATTGTCAATGAGTATGGAGACTATGATCTTGTGGGATCTTATGGTTATATGCTGTCTTTATGTGATAACGAAAGCTTTTCGAAGCGGTATGCATCGTTGAGATAGCGGTCCGGGGCAACAGAGGGACGCGAGT
>CM042164.1:10772839-10785473 GCA_023376005.1 Doryteuthis pealeii | reverse complement strand
GAGAGGAGAGAGATTTCCTCCCTCTCGTTCTTTCTCGTTTTATTATCCTCTCTTCTCACAAACTCATACGTAAATATATATGCAAACTATTCTTCGGACAGAACTTATCACTAATCTTCCTTTTTCGAGACCGGAAGTACGAGCAGAAACCCACAAATTAAACGAAAGTTAGGCATCTGAGACCGCCCTTTGATGCGGCTAAGTAAATTAAAGAGCGTTGATCCCAGGGGGTATTTCACCCCCAGGCAATACCTGCACCTTGATTTAAAGGGGCAGGGCTGGGTTTTTGCCCTCCTTGAGGGGGTATGCCGACGAGATTAACGCATTTTTTGTGGGGGAATGCCGACGGGATCGACTCATTTTGGTGCCTACCACCCATGAGCTTCGGCTTGTGGGTTGGCCCACATAAAAATGTCATTGTGTCATGCCCTCATAAGTGGGATGAGAGGCAAATACCCTGAGATTACGGAACCATTACGCGAACCGTCTCCCTCGATGTTTTAGCACTCTGTTGCGAGTAACTCTATGTCTGGCGCAAACTGTATTTGGATGTACTAGTATACTGACTATTGTATCATCCAGTATACAACACTTGACCAGTTGAGAAATACCAGGTACTGTAAGCAATCTGAGGTCTGAGTATCATATCTAAGCAAATACACATGAAGTTTAAATCATTTATTAAAATGACTTGATTCGGCAATAAATAACCCGAAAAAGGTAGCCACCTGTTGGCCGTGGGTGGCGATTCATGAAGTTTAATGACGGTATCCCGCTGGCTACGCAATTCCTTACCATCATAAAATAACCCTAGGCAAGTTGGCATGCCGTTAAAATGAATCCACTAATCACTAAACAAAACTATTATTCGTTGACGAAAGAGGCGCACAAAGAAGAGACTGATGCGCATAAGCTTAAAGATGGCTCGAAAAGATTTTATTACCATTATCATTAATGACTCCCAGCTCCACCCACAACCTCTCTCTCTCTCTCTCTCTCTCTTTCTCTCTCCCTCTACCTCTGTCTGTCTCTCTACTCTGTCTGTCTCTCCTACCCCTGTCTGTCAATTTATCTGTCTCTGACACACGCACACACAGAAAATCTCTTCTCTCTCTCTCTCTTCTCTCTCTCTCTCTCGCTCTCTCGCTCTCTCTCCGTCTCTATCTGTCTTTCTCTATTTCCCTTTCAGCCTCTCTCATTCTCTCTCTCTCTATGTGACACACATTCACACACACAGACACACACACGCTATCTCTCTCTGTTTCTCTCTCTCTCTCTCTGACATACGCACGCACATACACACACAGACTCTCCCTTTCTTTCTTTCTTTCTTTCTTTAATCTCTCTCTTTGTCTCTCTCTCTCTCTCTCCTCTTTCCTCTCTCTCTCTCTCTCTTAACATCTTGGCATAAAATAACCCTAGGCAAGTTGGCATGCCGTTAAAATGAATCCACTAATAACTAAAAAAACTATCATTCGTTGACGAAAGAGGCGCACAAAGAAGAGACTGATGCGCATATGCTTAATATTACAGAAAAAATAGTTGGTTGGTTTTATGGCATATCAACCCCTTTCAGGTTATTTAATGCCGAATCAAATTATTTTGTTAAATAAGAGTACTCATGTTGCTTACAATACCTGCCGTTGCTTAAGTAGTCACCCAATTAAGTATTGTTCAGTAAAAAAAGTAGATTGAAAATAGCTATTTTCTGCTTTTCTTTTAAATATCTCTCTGCCTCTGTCATTGACTTTTTATTTCTGTCGCTTTATCTCTCACCCTTCCTCTGTCTCTCTGTCTCTGTCTGTCTCTGTCATTTTATTACTCTCTATTTCTTTCTCTCTCTCTCTCTCTCTCTCTCTCTCTTAGTCACTCAGACTGTCTTTATCACTGTCTCTATTCTTTCTCTTTCTTTTTCTCTCTTTCACTCACTCTCTCTCTCTCTCTCTCTCTCTGTTCTCTCTATTTCTCTCTCTCTCTCACTCTGTATGTTCCTCTCATTCTCTCTCTCTCTCTCTCTCTTCTCCTCTTCTCATTCTTTTTTCTCTTTCTCTCTTTCTCTTTTTCTGTTTCTGTCTCTGTCTGTCTGCCTGTCTGACTCTCTCTCTCTCTCTCTCTCTCTCTTCTCTCTCTCTCTCTCTCTCTCTATCTTTATCTCTGTCTATTCTGTGTCTTTTTCTGTGTCTATCTATCCCCCTTTACTCTCTCTCTCCCTTTACTCTCTCTCTCTCCCTCTCCTCTCTCTCTCTCTCTCTCTCTCTCTTGGTCTGTTCTCCACTCTCTTTCTCTCTGACTCTCTCTGTTTCTCTCTGTCAATTTCTCTCATTTCTCTCTCTCCTCTCTCTCTCTCTCCCTCCTCCTTCCTCTTTCTATCTCTTTTCTCTCAAACCTCCCTGTTTCTCTCTCCTACTTTTTCTCTCTCTCTCTTTCTCTCCTTCTGTCCATCCCTACCTCACCCTTTTTCTCTGTCTCTCCTCCTTCACTGTTTCTCTCACCCCTCTGTCTCTCTCTCTCTGTCTCTCTCTCTCTCTCTCTGGGTCTGTCTCTCCACCTCTCTTTCTCTCTGACTCTCTCTATTTCTCTCTGTCAATTCTCTCTTTTTTCTCTCTTTCTCTCTCAACTCCCTGTTTCTCTCTCCCTGTCTCTCTCTGTTTCTCTCTCTCTCTCTTCTTTCTTCCTTCTGTCCTCCCTACCTCACACCTTCTCTCTGTCTCTCCCCCTCACTGTTTCTCTCCCTCCCTCCCTCTCTCTCTCTCCTTCTACACCTCCTCCTCGCCCTTTCTCTCTGTCTCTCCCCCTCACTGTTTCTTTCCCTCGTTCCTCCCTCTCTCCTCTTTCCTTTTGTCCCTCCCTACCTCACCCTTTCTCTCTGTCTCCCCCCTCACTGTTTCTCTCCCTCTCTCTATCTCACTCTCTCTGTCACTATCTCTGTCTCTCTGTCTCTCTCTCTCTCTCCCTCTCTCCCTCTCTCTCTCTCTGTTGCATATCAACTGTGCTCGTAAGTCTTTTTTGCCAACATCAAACGAACGCCAATTCGTGTCGTTTCTTTTCTCTCTCGCAGAAAACGAGAATCACGAGAGACTTGTGACGTGATTTGATTATTTCGGGCCAAAAAAGCTTATGATTTTGTTTCTAATGAAATAATTATATCATCGAAAGCCAATTAAAGATGGCTCGAAAAGATTTTATTACCATTATCATTAATTACTCCCAGACCCACCCACACCCAACTCTCTCTCTCTCTCTCGCTCTCTCTACCTCTGTCTGTCTTTTCATCTGTCTCTGAACACGCACACACAGAAACTCTCTCTCTCTCTCTCTCTCTCTCTCTCTCTCTGTCTGTCTCTGTCTCTATCTGTCTTTCTCTATTTACTTTTCACCATCTCTCATTCTGTCTGTCTGTCTGTCTGTCTTCTCTCACACACACACATTCACACACACAGACCACACACCTCTCTCAACACACACACCCACCCACTCACGCACGCACCCCACACACAACACGACTCTCTCTCTCTTCTCCTCTCTCTCTCTCTCTCTCTCCTCTCTCTATCTATCTATCTATCTGTTTCTCTATTTACTTTTCCCATCTCTCATTCTGTCTGTCTGTCTGTCTGTCTCTCTCTCTTCTCTCGACCACACACATTCACACACAACAGAACATACACTCTCTCTCATACACACACACACCCACACATGCACGCACGCACCCCACACCAACAGAAGACTCTCCTCTCTCTCTCTCTCTCTGTGTTTCTTACAAACCCACAAACAGCACTACACTCCCTCCCTCCCCCCTTTCTCTCTTTAAACTCTCTCTCTCTCTCTCTCTCTCTCTCTCTCTCTCTCTCTCTCTCTCTCTCTCTGTCTCTGTCTCTGTCTGTCTGTCTGTCTCTCCTCTCGATCTGACACACGCACACAACGAAACACAATCATCCTCAACCCTGTCTTTCTCTCTCCTCTCTCTTTCTCTCCTCTTCTCTCTCTCTCTCTCTCTCTCCTTTTTTTTCTTTCTCTTTCTAGTTTCTGCAATGTTATTTCATTTTATTTTATTTTATTTTTTCTTTCTACCATTTGATTATACTTACCGATTTCAACTATTTTTCAATGAACTCAAAACAGAAATGAATACCCGCTTTTCATTTCATTCATATATCGACTTTCTTCCGATAAACTAATTTCACTTGCTTAACTCGCTGCATATTACGTATCTTCTTTTATTCTTTTCGAAGTCACGTGCTGAAAGAAAAATGGAGACGCTCGTGATGTAATGGTTATCGTCGTAGGAAATAGACATGGCGACCCAAGTTCAAATCCTAGACGAGTCTGTTTACATTCCAGAAAAACAATCTAACTCTCCAATATCCTTGCAAAATGTAGGAATCCAACTACCCCCACCCCTCAGCTGTGGGGAAGACTTGGCACTTTAATTTTGGTAAGGGAACCGGTCTAGAAGAAGGAAAACTTTTAAAGTGTAGACTAAGAGAGGGATGGGCTCTGCCAGGTTAATCCTGCCCAAGATACCGTACGATTGAACCAGATTACGGGATCAGTGACAACGAGGTATTTACTACGTACCCCACGTGTACGTGTTAGGCACAAGGCCCTATTAATGTGGATCCACCCACGCACCAAAGCTCATGAAAGGCAGGTGAAAAAATACATTGATCCTGTCGGCATTCCACCTCAAGGGGGCGCCTCAGGCACCGGGCAATAAACCTAGCCCTGCCCCTTTAAATCAAGGGGGCAGGTATTGTCTGTGGGGATATCCCCCTGGGATCGACGCTGTTAATTTTTATTGCCAAGCCACTCCAGAGGTCGAAGCGTTCTGGAGCAGGCTCCATCTTACTTATGAGGGCATGACACAAGGACATTTTAATGTGGACCCAGTCGCATTTTTGTGCCTACCACCCATGAGTTTCGGCTTAAGCTCATGGGTGGCAGGCACAAAAATGCGTCGATCCCATCGGCATTCCCCCTCGAGGGGGCGCCTCAGGTACCGAGGAATAAACCCAGCCCTGTCCCTTTAAATCGAGGGGCAGGTGTTGCCTGGGGGGATAGCCGCCTGGGATCGACGCTGTTAATTTTATTACCGAGCCACACCAGAATTCGAAGCGCTCTGGAACAGGCTAAATAATCGCACAGATTTTCTAAAACAGTAGCGTACAAATAGTCGTAAACCAGCTCATTTAGTCTTTACGAAAACGTAAGCTAGACTAGGAGGGCCCCCTGAAATTAACGTTATTAGGTTTTACGGTCCAGGGCCGAAGCCACCGTACCCACGGTACCCACCGGTCGAAATCCAAAAATTGATAGAGCGTTTATATTTGAGTTAAGGTAGCGTGGACATATTGTCAACATCAGTGGCCTGGGCAAACACTAAAGGGTAATCCTTAACTTATTCCTCGTAAATTCCTATATAAATAACTGAACCCTCATTTTTTTGTCCGTGTTTTTGCAATAAATGTTCTTATTTTTCTTGCACCCGTTATTTACAATACTAAATATATTTTATTTATTTATTTTAATAATATCTTCAATGTGTATAATTCTAAAGTTGTAAAATAACGGGTGCAAGAAAAATAACATTTATTGCAAAAACAGGGCAATAAATGAGGGTTCAGTTTATTTTATGGTAGGAATTTACGGGCGAACACGTTAAGGAGATCACCCTCTAAAGAGTTCATTTTTCTAAGAATTTTTTTTTTTCATTAAAAAAAAGATAGGCTATGAGTTCATCCTTGTTTTCCAGCATTGTCCAACGTCTTATTCGTCTTACTTGGTGATAACCGTACAAAATGGATTTATTCGCGAAACGTTTAAAGTTCAGAATCTGACCTGAATTTGGAACAACCACAATTTATCATGAATAGGAAAAATTACGTCATTTTCTGAAAAAAAAAAAAAAGAAAAAAAAAATTGGCTGATAATGTGTTAAGTAGCCACTGCGTTAATGCGACTAAGTCGAATTACGCCCTGTTCTGAGAGTAATTACAGTAAACTAGCGGACACTGTGGATATACCGACAAGTATGATGACTTTAATTATTTATTTGATTGTTTTAATTAAGTGGCATTAGTAAATGTTCATTGTAAAAAGTATAATAATCTTGACTACCAGGAACCCTGTGAACATACCACAGTATGATAATTTAATTAATACATTTCTTCCTTTTCTTCTTTTCATCTTTTTATTATGTTCGATTGAAATAGATTAGCGTTATCGCTAACCCAAAAACGCCCATCCCTCTCTCTTAATCTTTCCCCTACTTCTTCTTATCATAATTTTTGTGTAGCATGTCTTTTCTCCCTTTCTTTCTTTAATAATAAAAACGGAATGGTCCATTATTAGCGGGGTGACGACACTTTAGAATATAGAAATAAAAATTTCGGAGGATAGCAACACCAGATAATTCAGAATTTACATTTTTTCATTTCATCCTGGAGCGATTAGGACGGTAAATCATTCTAATGCGGGGATGTTGCAAGATTGATAAACGGTCGACGATTAAGGTTTTGTTTATATTTTTAATGTTTTTTTTTAAATTTATTTGTTTTTTTAATTTTAACGGCATTGCAAGCCCTTTTCGGGTCCTTTATGCCAAATCAAGTTTTTGATATCTTGGGGCTCCTTACTGTACTTGCCTGTTGCTTAAATAGTCCATCTAAGTATTGAACAGGCTTCATCACTGCTTACACTTCGATATTCACTGGGAATCGGTGGTGACTTTGGCTGGTTTGTTTTTTTGTCTTTACGACATATCAACCTTTTTCGGGTCATTTATGCCGTTCAAATCATTTTGATATCATTCCTAATGTTATTAAATGGCTCACCCATCCTAGTCGTGAACAGGATTAGAGCTGGCTTAACTCGATGAATGCACGTCGAAACCGGTGGGACTGTTGGCTGTTATATTTTGTTTTACGGCATATCAACCCTTTTTCGGGTCATTTAATGCAAATCAAAGTCATTTTTGGATATCCGTTACTTTATCTGATGTTACTTAATGGTAAGCCATACTAAGTATTGAACAGGCTATTGTTGCTTATAATCTTTTTGGTTTTGTTTACGTTGGGCATATCAACCTTTCGGTCATTTAATGGTTCAATCAAGTCAATTTGTGATAAATATGCCGATCGCTGCTGATGTAGCTCATGAAGCTTCGTTATTTTAAAATGGGTCACGCCATCTGAGTATTTGAAACGGTCAGAGCTGCTTCATTGTGAGGTGCCCGTGAACCGGATAATGAACTGTTGGATGTTATTTTGTTTTACTGGCATAATCAACCCTGTTCGGTCATTTAATGCCAAATCAAGTCATTTTGATATCCGGTTTGCTTACAGTATCTGATATTACTTAAATTGGTCACCCATCTAAGTATTCAGGCTCATTGGTTGCTTAACTTCAGTGAACTAGTGGGGAACGGTGGTGACAGTTGGTTGGTTTTGTTTTACGGCATATTAACCCTTTTCAGGTCATTTAATGCCAAATCAAGTCATTGATATCCGTTTGCTTAGTAATCTTGATATTAATTAAATTGTCCAACCCATCTAAGTATTTACAAAGGCTCATGTTGCTTAACTTCAGTGAACTAGCCGGGAACCGGTGGTGACAGTTGGTTGGTTTTTTTTAACGGCAATATTAACCCTTTTCAGGTCATTAATGCTGAATCGAATCATTTTGAATATCCGGTTGCTTGCAGTACCTGATGTCATTTAAATTGTCACCCATCAAAGTATTGAACCGGCTCATCGCTGCTTAACTTCGATGACATAGCGGGAACCCGGGGGATTAAAGAACAAGAATATCATGATATCATTTGTTCATCGTGCGTTCCGTTTACTGTTTCGTGTGTTCAAACCGCTGGGGAATCCTGTTTTCGTGTGATTAGTTTGGGGAGATCACAGTCTGGCCAGACTAATCACCATAAAATAGTAATATAACATTTTCTGACAAATTGCAACACAAGTTAAACAAGTTGTTTCGTAGGTCAACGTGTTCTGCTGAACTATTAAAAGTTTACCAAAAATATTGAGTTGGAACTGGTTCAAGTAGATTGATGAAGTTTGATACGAGGGGAATTCCAAAGGTAACGTACCCAAAATAATTATCCCGCAATGGGACCACCTGTTGGCCGTGGGTGGCGACCCGTGATGCTTAAGGATAGAACCAAGGTGGTTGAGCAGTTCACGACTTGCAGTACCCCACTTTGGCCCTATGTGGGGCTAGACGGGCGGTCGAGAGGCCCCCCTCCAATCAATCGGCTGGTCACGTCAAGCCCTAGCACCTATATTTTTTTCCCAAAGCTATATCCTTATGGCGCCCCAACCTTTTTTTTCATATGGGTGCTAGAAGGCGGTGGCTGCGGGCCACATGTCTGGGAACTCTATCTGATGGTGGATGTTCCAGTTTTAGAGATTTGGGGAAATGTGGGTCACCCCTTCATCACCATTTTGCTCCCTGGGTCCACTCTGACCCGGAGTGGTAGTACCTGTTAGGGTCCCATCTATGGGTTAAATAGAAAAATGTATTTATAAAAAAAATTGTATTATCCATTAGGAATGAATTTATCTTTCAAAACTTTATCGATTAATGACCCACTGAGGTTGATACGCCGTAAAAACCAACAAACCAACCAAACCAAACCAAAATAATTAGAAATAACGAGAACATTTATTGTCAATAATGTTTAACGATCGTTTTAAAGTTTAAACATGTATCTATTTTCCCTCAAAATCGTATTTTGGTCAGTGAACAGAACGCGCAGTTATTTCGAAGTATTTTAAGTAGTGATAACATAGATATAGTAGATTAATATATATTATATTGATATATATAAGATATGTACATATATATATATTTATATAATATATACCAACTTGTTGGTAAACCCCTTGCGGTAGGAAAAAAAACCGGCAAATAGTTTGATTGTAAAAATATATATACCAAACATCACCTGGGGAGAAAACAATTTGGGAAAAAAAAAAGACCAAGAAAGTCGTAGTAAATTAAAGTCGACGGGGCGGCAAAGTTGTATCAGCGCAGTGCAGCGAGGGAGTCTGATCCCCTTTTTCAATAGCGCTGAAAGGAGATTGTTTTTTTAGCATCTGGGTGGAGCGCCACAAACTAACCGATAGCTCCTTACTTTTACCGCAACAGATCCTGGCTACTCATACGCTGAAGTTTGGCGGGGACGGAATATCGAACTAGGAATCCTTGCTGGTTTCTAGCAAACGCTCTACGACTGAGGTAACCCGGCTCCCTAAACCCCTCCAACCGAAATAATCGGTTGCCTACTATAATAACTTGGTCAAAAGAAAAAGCAATTTATATGTATATTTATATATATATATGAAAAATATATATTCATACAAAACCGCCAGGATATACTAAAGCCAATAAGTAAAGAGTGCTCAATACCTGAGTAGAGCAAATAATAAAAATAAACCTAATGAGTCAGATATACCTACTAAAAGTTTCGTTTAGTGCTCTTCAGGGCTAAGATCTGACTAAGAGTCAGATCTTAGTGCTCTTCGGGGCTAAGATCTGTCTCTTAGTCAGATCTTAGCCCTGAAGAGCACTAAGCGAAACTTTAAGTAGGTATATCTGACTCATTAGGTTTATCTATCTTATCTATCTATCTGTCTATCTATCTATCTATCTAAGGTCGAAAATAGTTGAGAAAAATTAACAACATATTATAGTATAGAAATACTCCTATTTGTCTCATCACTTTTTGTTCATCTTATATATATATATATATATATATATATATATATATATACTATTATATATATGTGTGTGGTGTGTGTGCGTGTGTGTGCAATTGTTACGTTAACTTTTCTGTTGCATGTCGCATTAGTAAGGTCATCCACTATATCTTAAACGTAAAGCTATAATCTTCTATTAATAATGGGGATTGTCTGTATTTCTGTCTATAACAAAAACTACGTCATAGCTCTACGTCACAGATTACGTCACAATATTCTTATGCTATATACACCCAAAATTTAAGTAAGCAATTTTTAAAATTGTTTTTTACTCTCGTTCTTTTTTTTTTTTTATGTAACAAGAAGTTAACTAAAAAGTTTACAATAAATAAATACCCTACGATTTTTGTGAAAATATTCAAATAATTGTTTGATTATTACATGCATGCAACATTTATTTGAGAGGGATGGGGCCTCAGTTTTCATTTCAAATTGTTTATTTTTATTTTATTTTTTTTTACTCCTTTAATAAATATGAGGATTTGTCTTACTTATGATACAAACCCTCTGACATTGAATTTTTAACTCCCACACTCTCAGGCAATGTCTTTCAAAAATTAAATTTTACGACGCCCGGAGGGTGTTTTCTGTTGCTAGTAATAGTAATGACAATAATAATAATAATAGTATTACAGTGGGTGAGGAAATAATAGCAATGAAGGAGTGGCTCCATACAACCCAGATCTCCAGAACTGAAACCACACCAACGGAACTATTTCTATCTCGTACCAATAATCTTCACACAGTTGTATGTTTCAAATATTCATAACTAATCGTCTATATGGGTTAAAGATAATAATAATTTTTAAAGAATTGTTTGAAAAAATGGAGTTTAATTTTTTTTAAATTGGAAAAGAATCAAGAATGAATAAAACAAAACGTCCTTGGCATAAAATAATCCAACAAGGGTTGACATGCCGTAAAATCCAACCAACATAATCCTATTTAACCTAAGTGCGTTAATGCCATAATTATATTATAAGTTGTTCAGCTGTACATACGTCTGTATTAATTTCTTTTACGATTCTAGACTCTTTAAAAAAAAACCCCGCACGGTTTATTCAGCGTGATTATTGCTTACAGGCGAAAACGAATTAATCAACTCATCTCGCAGACTGTTGTAAGTAGATTGACATTGATACCCAGAAACGGTAGATAGTTTTTCGGAATAAGTCGCGATACTTTAAGATTATACTTCCCATTTCTATTACATATGAATGTTCCTGCTTTTTTTTTTCTTTTCTTTTGCTTTTTTCTTGAATGTCTTGCAAATTTACGAGTTCTTTGGCAAACAGTCAGTTTCTTCCTATCTGAATTATTTATCAGGGCAAACAAGATTCCTCCATTCTTCTGGGAAGAGGCAAGGTATTTAAAAAACAAATTATAACTTCACTTTACGATGGCTACCATTCTGGAAAAAAAAGATGAATTTCTCATATATGTACGAGGGTGAGTCAAAATGTAATGCCATTTTGTTTAAGATCGGTATAATTACCAACACAGGAACATGTGTCATACATCGAAATGAAGTTGGTCGTCTGTGAATCACATCCTACCCCCACCCACAGTCACCGTTTCTCTCCATAGCAATGTTCTACCTTCGAGTGAGAGCATGTATCCCTGTCCGTAAAATTATGTTGACTGTTCTTTGGACTACTTTACCACGTACTCCACACTCACCAGATTTAGCGCCTTCAGACTAACATATATTCGGCCCCATGAAAGAGGGTTTGAGAGGCAAACATTAGGAAGTGAAATCTGTAGTAAAAAAGCGGCTCAAAGAACATTAAACAGAATTTTACGGGGCAGGGATACATGCTCTAATTCGAAGATGAAACATTGCTATTGAGAGAAACGTTGACTATGTGGAGAAGTAGGGATGTGATTCACAGAGGAGCAGCTTCATTTTGATGTATGATATATGATCCTGTGTTGGTAATTATACCTGTCCTAAACAAAATGGTTTTTGACTCACCTATGTGGAGAAGTAGAGATGTGATCCACAGAGGACCAGCTTCATTTTGATGTATGATACATGCTCTCATTCAAAGGTGGAACATTACTATTGAGAGAAACGGTGACTATGTGGAGAAGTAGGGATGTGATCCACAGAGGACCAGCTTCATTTTGATGTATGATACATGTTCCTGTGTTGGTAATTAAACCTGTCCTAAACAAAATGGCATGACCTTTTGATTCACCCTCGTATAAAATACAATAGGATCTTTAAACCTTGATTGGATATGGTGGGAGGGACAGAGAGTAAAATCAAATCAAAGGGATCATTTTTTTAAAGCAGGGTTTAAAAAGTTCAGATTCTTAGTTTTCATTCTTCTAGACTGGTTACCCAGCCAAGGTGAATGAGTCGAATCCACCTTACTATTTACCCATAGTTGAAGGGAGAATAGTTGGATTCATACCCAATGGTATTAGCGTTATGGGAAATGCAAACAACTTCGTCTAGGACCTTCGTCTATTTCCTAAGACTCTAACCATTATTATATATACTAGCAAATATATGCACCCTCCGGGTGCAAGTATTTAAGTTTTAATATATAAAACATATTAAATTATAAAGGCTAATGAAACTGAATAAGAATGTAGATAAAAAGATTGAAACAGAGGGGGATGATTGAAAAATAGAACTTTGAAATAACTCTTGTTCATTTTCCGTTACTTCCCGTCATTGTAAATTTGCCTAATTTAACTGTTTAGTTAAAATAGGAAGTAAAGAATAATATTAGTTATTTCTTCTTGTTAAGGGATTTCTTTTAAGATTTATTGAAGAGATTTTTGCTCATATTCAATAAGATGAAACCAAACATTAGAAATCAATAATAAATTAAGCATTTATTTTATTAAAATCA
>CM042164.1:10765339-10767839 GCA_023376005.1 Doryteuthis pealeii | reverse complement strand
ATCTGTCTTCATTGATGGAAAAGCATTGGAGATTGTTGACACATTTAAATATCTTGGATCAACAGTCACTTCTGATGGAAAAATGGACAAAGAAATCCATTCCAGCACTGCATTCAGCAACCTGAAACATCAATTATGGAATACCAAAGATGTATCTTTTAAAATAAAAATTGACATCCACAGAGCAGTCGTGCTTTCAACTCTATTGTATGGTGCTGAAACATGCGTTGTCTTCGTACCATTTGTGGTATAACATTGGATGATAAAGTGAAAAATAGCACAATATTAAAAAAATTCACTGGTCACGTTACCAGAATGAATGAGAACAGACTTCCAAAGAAAGTATTATACGGATAATTACCAAATGCTAAGCGTTCTCTATTGGACGTCCTCTCTTACGCTATGAAGACAAATTCAAGGACAATTTGAAACAACTCTTCAAACATCAAATTCTCTGATGGAGCTCTGGGGAATGTGGAGTACCCCTTCGTTACCATTACACCCAAGTCTACTCTGACCCGGAGTGGTAGTACCTTTTAGGATCCCATATATGGATCAAATAGGAAAAATGAGTTAAGAATGTGTTTAAAAAAAACTGAGTTTAAAAATAATTGAGTACGCATCAAGAATGAATAAAACAAAATGTCTTCGGCATAAAGTAATCCAACAAGGGTTGACATGCCGTAAAATCCAACAGACCAACCAACCGAAACGTATGGGCTGAACTATCCAGCTGAACCATCCATGGTCGGAACGTTCGTTTACGAGTTCCGACTCGTGGAATCGAACTCAATACACCCTACGACTTTGCGGAGTACATTTTTGAACCAATAAACTACGGTAGACGCCATGATGACCTTATTTTCGTTCACATCTGGAATATTACAAATACTATATTGTTTTCTAAATTAGGCTATAAATAAATAAACGTTTAGAGTGAATGTATAGCTTTATTCTATTTAATGAAGGGTGGGGTAGGTGATGTAAGTCCGAGGGAAGTCTTATTAAATTTCAGTCCAGAGGCTCAGTGGGGGAGGGGGTAGATAACCCTCTACTGGGTCATGGCTGCTCTCAGACGCCTGTTGCGTTATGCTGGTGGAGAAAAGGTCTTTTTTCTCTCTTTCTAACTTATCTATGTACTTTGGCGCGTGGGGGTTCCCGAGTTTCAAATAAACAAATAAATAAAATAGATAAATAGATAAATAAATAAATAAATAAAAGACTGCAAAATTCCCTCTCTGTGAGAAAAATGTGCAAATTCTACAACACGTCTTCTGATTACGAGTGACCCGCCCCTTACCGGAGGTCAAGACAAGAGTACTATTCATCAGTGTTACCCGATTAGGACGCTTTTCATCTCAATGATTTGGGTCATCGCTTGAAGTTTTTGAAAAACTGTCAGGGGGGGGGTGATATATGTAAATCTGGATCAAAGAATCTGGATCAAGGATTCTGGATCAAGGATTCTCAAACATATAAAATCAATTATATAAAATCAAATGGGAGAAATGTGAGGAGGTTAATTTTTACATAGGGATTTAAATGGGGCATCCAATGAGGATTCAACTCGAGATTCAGTAATAATGGATCTGCGGGACTAACTTTAACCCCCCCCCGCCTCTATCCAGGCGACGCCGGGTAGCCACTGCTAGTTCGAAATATACGATTAGTCGAAAAGTGGTTTGTTGTAGCATTCTAAAAATATCTAAACTTCAATTTAAAACATCTATATCAGGGCTTCTCGCATAGGGGTCCACATGGATTCTTTTGGGTTGAATGGAATTTTGGCAGGGTGAATGAAAGTATGGGGATCCATAGGGGATAAATTTACAAGATAGAATTTATAAATCCCTTTGTAACAAGAGAACAAAAATCGCTGGCCCCCTCCGATCAATCGGCTGGTCACGTCAAGCCCTAGCACCTATATGATTTTCCCAACCCTATTGCCCTCATGGTAAGCCCCAACCCCTTTTTATCATATGGGTGCTAGAAGGCGGTGGCTGCGGGTCTACATGTCCTGGGAATGACGTTAAACTCTATCTGATGGTGAGGTTCCAGTTTTGGAGGTTTGGGGAATATGGAGCACCCCTTCATCACCATTGCTCCCTGGTCCACTCTGACCCGGAGTGGTAGTACCTGTTAGGATCTCATCTAGGGGTTAAATAAAAAAAATGTATTTATAAAAAAATTGTATTATCCATTAAGAATTGATTTATTTCAAAACTTTATCGGCATTAAATGACCCACTGAGGTTGATATGCCGTAAAACAAAACAAACCTAACAAACCAAACCAAAAATCGCTGGATCATAATTTATCATATAATTATTAAATATTCATAATTATATATAAATATTTATATAAACTAGCAAGTATTTAATTAAATTATAAAATTAAGAATACTAACGAAACTAAATAAGAACGTATTTAAGAATATTTCACTAATGTTACACAAGATGAAAATATATTACTAGTCGTAATGTCGACGTTCAAACGTTTCA
>CM042164.1:10742839-10757839 GCA_023376005.1 Doryteuthis pealeii | reverse complement strand
TCTAATCTGGGCAGTAAATTATCTTTGAACAGATCAAAAACCATACAACTGTGTGCAAATTGTTTGTATTTGATACGAATACTTGATATCATATAACCAAGTTCTTGGAATATGGTGTACTATATAGTTATTTACTAAGCGTAGCTTATATGCAGCACAAGGCCAGAATTATGGGGCACCCAGTGAGAATCGAACTCACTAACAATGGTCTGCAAATATAGCTTGCTAACCATTACACTACGTAATATGTCCTTTAATTATTTACTGAGCTTAGCTTAGATGTGGCACAAGGCCAGAACTATGGGCGCCCAGTGTTTTTTTAGGGGTTAGGGTTAGAGGCTAGGGTTAGGCTTAGGGTTAGGGTTAGGGGTTAGATATGGGGTTAGTTTTATAATATAGAAAAAATCTAAAAATCGTCTGTTAAAACAACCGGGTATTGACGGTGTAAATGAAAATCATGTCCTTTCTTAATCGAGATCAAAGAGTGGTGCCTAAAGCTCATATGGTCCAACAGTTCTTCGGCACGTCTTTGATCAACTGAATTAAAAATGATTGGATCCTTACTATACTCGTATACACATGAAACAGCCGAGGAAGGCCGGAGGATACAGCTGCCGAAACATTGCGATAATAACTACCATAATAAAGATGAAGACAATTGTCCGAAAAATCAAAAAATATTGAGCCTCATCTCAAAAATACAGACAAACGTATTGTTTTATTCATAGATGATACCCTAACGTGTACTACCACTCTGGGTCGGAGTGAAACTGGGAGTAATATTTTGACAGTTGAATGAGATCTTTAAAAAGTCCTTTCAACTGTCAAACTATTAAAAATGATTTCCCGTGCTGGATCATTATAATACTCATATACACAAGAAACACCCGAGGAAGGCCGGAGGATACAGCGGCTGAAACATTGTGATAATAACTACCACAATAAGTAAGTAAAGTAAAGCCGTCGGGCAGCCTAAAGTCGGTATCAGCCAGTCAGCGAGGGAGTCTATCCCCTTTTCAATAGCGCTAGACCAAGGAGATTGTTTTGGCGTCTGATGTGGAGCGCCCCACCTACCACCAGCTCCTTACTTTACCGCACAGATCCCTGTGCTACTCATACGCTGAGTTGGCGAGGACCGGTATCGAACAAGGAACCTTGTGGTTTCTAGCCGAACGCTCTACTGACTGAGCTAACCCGGCCCTTACCGCAATAAAGATGAGGACAATAGCCCGAAAAATTATTCAAACCCCGTTTAAATAAGCCAACAGTGAGGAAAGTATTGAAATCTTTATTTAGAGGCGTCACGTAGATAAGCAATTTATTTATTATCGGTATAGCTTTTATAGCGCATGACGATTTATTCGTCTCGTATAAGTTTATCGACCCGGGGAGAAATTATTACCCTAAAACCTCAACAGTGACCCCAAACAAATTTATGTGTATTGTCGAGAGGTCATTGGTTTCCGATACTGTATTCTGCGCTTTTCAGGGAAGGTTACAGGCTGTAACACTCGAACAAATAATAAGTTTTTCTTTCGATCATTTAAGACTCAATTTCAATCCTGACTCACTGCTTTCACGAATACCCAAAGAAAATCACATTATAACTACTAGCAAATATATGCACCCTCCGGGTGCGAGTATTTGAATTTTTATGTAATGAAATATGTTAAATTTGAAATACTTTTGAAACTAAATAAAAATCAAAATAAAATGATTTGAAACAGAGGGGGTATAATCGAAGAATAGAACAACTTTGAAACTAAGTCTTCCATCATTTTCCATCACTCCCTCCTTTTATTGCTGAATTTTCCTAATTTAACTATTTAGTTAAATTAGGAAGTAAAGAATGAAATTACTGTTATTTCTTTATATTAAAGGATTTCTTTTAAGATTTATCCCCGAGTTTTTTGCTCATATTCATTAAGAAAAAACCAAACAATTAGAAATCAATACCAAGCGCATATTTAATAAAATTAAACTTTTAATATCAATATGCAAATTAGCTTTCCCGTTCACACTGTAACCCGCTATTTTGTTGCATATATAAATACAATTGCATGTTATTAGAATGTAGATAAAGTAAAAAATATTAATAAGGTATAACAATTTTATCAATAACTGAGGTTTAAATAAAAATAAATTCATGGTGAATGTGACGTCAATAACTAAGGGAATTGTGACTTGAGTAGTGATTTAGTTTCGGCTTCAGACAGAAAAACACACAATCTCCATTATAATAAGATTTGTAAAAACAATCGCTCAGCGGGTAGTGTAAATATTAATTTTTGCCACGCTCTTTTGTAAAGAAAATGTAAACAGATCTTTGAAATCTTTTTTTTTATTTTTTTTTAATAATAGATCTAAAAATTATTTCACTTTTCTATCAGAAAGAAAGAGAGAGAGAATGAAGAGAAGCATAAAACAAAATAGAGAGGAAGGGGAGAGAAGAAAGAAAGAAAGTAAGAAAGAAAGACTGAAAGAAAAGAAAAGAAAAAAGAAAGTGTCAGGAAAAAATGAAGAAAGAAAGAAAAAAAGAAAGAGAGAGAGAGAGAGAGAGAAAAAAAAAGAAAGAAAATTGATATGAGAAAAGAAAGAAAGAAAGAAAGAAAGAAAAGAAAGAAAGAAGAAGAAAGAAAAAAGAAAGAAAAAAGAAAAGAAAAAGAAAGTGTCAGGAACCCCCCCCCCAAAAAAAAAACCCAAACAAAATGAAAAAAGAAAAAGAGAAAGAAAGAAATGTAAACAGATCTTTGAAAACATTTTTTTTTATAATAGACATAAAAATAATTTTGGTGACAGAAAATTCAAATAAATATATTTTCTTTCTAATAAAAACAAGTGTATAACAATTTAATTCAAATTAATTCGAATATTTAAGTTTTTCGCGGGGGGTGGGGGGAGATCTTGGGGGTGTCAAATTCAGTTTGAAAAAAAATTGTGAATACCATCAAGAATGAATAAAACAAAAAACCTATAACGATAACCATTACACAACGCGCCTCCATGTATGAAATACAAAATAATATGTAAAATACAAATTAGTACTATCTGCGTTATTCGGACTATTGTCCCCATCTTCATTGTTATTTGTACAACGTTTCGGCCTATATGCCCTCCGGCCTTCTTCAGGTATTTCAGATAACGCAGATAATACTAATCTTCAAGCCTCATCTCAAACATTCAGAGAAATACAAATTAGTCTTTAAATTCGTCGAATATTTTGATTAAAAATGTGAAGTGAACGTAAGGATGCCCCGGCCATGGTTTGAACTCCTCTTGTCCATTCCAACGTCCGTGCCGTTAAGCTACCCGTAACTCCTTAGATTTATCTGTCTTCAACATATACCGACTTTCTATTCGCCATCTTTTTTGTTTTTATCACGCATGCGCACTGACACTTTTTCCGTTCTTGTTTTTTTTTTTTGTTTTTTTTGTTTTTTGTTTTTTTCCCATCCGGTAACCAGTTGTTACAAACCATTCTTTTTTTTTTTCTTTTTGCGTTTTTTTTTTTCATTCTTACCAAAATAACATTGTCAAGAACTAAGACTGGTGAACGGTGTCGGAGAGGATACCAAAAATACCGTTGAAAAGCGTGAATTCGGGTCATTTGACTCCTGTCAAAGTTTGACAGACACTGACAAGGCGTAAGGAATGAGAATTTCTGTTACTTGTTTGTGTTTTAGCGTTTTTTAGAACCAAGATTGTTTTTATGGATTTTTTTTTTTGTTGTTGTTGTGTACTTTTTAAACTTTTTATTCCTACAGTTTATTAGATTTCGTAGTACAAGACGTCGTAGTTTTGATTTCTGCTGAGTTTTATAGACAATGTTTTGTCTTCATTCATTCTTGACACATTTTCATTTCAACGTATATATTTTTAAAATACAAGGGTCTGTTGAAAAGTTCCTAGGTTGACATAAATACTTATACACTAATATATATATATATATATATATATATATATATATATATAGTTTTTTTTCCGTAGTTAGGGTCTTTCCATGTGTGGTTTAACCAAGCTGATGCAGGTAGACCATAAGGAGAGCTCAATGTACCTAATACCAGTGAGTAGAAGGACAGAGCAAGATATTTAGTAAATGAAGAAAAACTCTAAACTTGCTTCATTACAATAATTTATTTCAACCGTATTAATACGGCATCTTCAGGTAATCACAAGAACATGACTCTTACTTAAGAGTCATGTTCTTGTGATTACCTGAAGATGCCGTATTAATACGGTTGAAATAAATTATTGTAATGAAGCAAGTTTAGAGTTTTTCTTCATTTACTAATATATATATATATATATATATATATATTAAGAAAATTTGAAAAAACAAGTGTTCCGAAAATAGGATGAATCTATTTACCAATGTTTAAACATTTCGGTTTCTTTAAACCTTCATCAGGATGTATCTTGGGATGAAGAAATTGATGGATGTTTTTATAGATGACAGAAGATGAAAATCTTTATAAAATCTTTTTTGTTGTGTAACTGTATTTGTTCAGCGATGCACGCGAAGATGTCATGACGCGTGACGCAACTCGAAGAAATGCATTCAACAAAAGACAAGAAAAAGTATCAATGGACTGATTTTTTAAGAGAACAAAGAGAACAAAGTGGGAATGATAACTAAATAAATAATTAAATGACGCCTGGTATTTTGTAGTTATTTAAAACTATTTTAGCTAGAAACGGAGATATATTAAAGAATCCATGTCGATTATTAAAGGAGGGCAAAAGCAAAATTACACAGGCTTCAAAAATCTGTCGTAGTCTTTTGTTGTGAATATGAGCTAATATTGTGGCATCATTGAAATATATATATATATATATATATATATATATATACACGTTATAAACACATTAAGACACTATTGTTAAAAATAGAGAAAATTGAAATAATTTCAAAAAATATTAGAGATCAGACAATGAATATTAAAAAAAGAAAACAACCCTTGGTAATAATAGTAAATATTTATTTGTTTCCCGATACTTTTGATGTATTTCACTCACCCTCGTATATATATATATAATATATATATATATATATATATATATATATCTTAGTCAGATCTTAGCCCTGAAGAGCACTAAGCGAAACTTTTAGTAGGTTCGTTTGACTCATTAGATTTATCTTTATTATTTGCTCTACTTAGGTATTGAGCGCTTTTTACTTATTAGCTTTAGTCTCCTGGCTGTTTTATATGAATATATACTTATATATATATATATACATATAAATTGTTTTTTCTTTTGACCAATAGATTATTTTTGGTTGGTACGATTATCTTGGTCTTTTCTTTTTTCCCAAAAATATTTTCTCCCCGGTTGATGTTTGGTAGTATATTTTAACAATCAAACTATTTGCTGTTTTTTTTCTCACCGCCAGGATTCACCAATAAGTTTGGTATATTATATATATATATATATATATATATATATATATTATATATATATATAGGAGGAAATTGTCGATTGGCAAGTTGGGTCTTACTCGTCGGATTCTTGTTCTGAGCCTCGTTAGGGTCTCACTCAATATAGGCCTTAGTTTTATTTTAAAAATCTTCACATGAAATAAAGAAAATGTCATTACTTTTTGACTGACCTTCGTAAATATATATATATATATATATATATATATATATATATATATTGTGTGTGTGTGTGTTTGTATGTATGTATGTGTATATATATGTGTGTGTGTGTGTGTGTGGAGGGGTATCAGGGTGTTCATACCTTTCCCTTGGGTGTTAGTCCGTCAAAGAAATCGTAATAGCCTGAATGGAGTTTGAACTCGCTTACAACGATGTCGCAGCCCGATATATATATATATATATATATATATATATTATATATATATATATATATATATATATATATATGAAACTAGAAGTGAATCCGACGGTATGTTGAAAAATAATAGAACTATATATATATATATATATATATATGTATATATGTGTGTGTGTGTGTGTGTGTGTGTGTGTTGTGTGTGTGTGTGTGTTAAAAAAAATGAATAAATGAAAGAAAGTATAGAATGGATAATATAGGATATTTTAATCTATTTTACTTACAGGTGTTTCGGTGAGGAATTTATCCATGTGTACATTATTCAAACTATTATTATTTCTAAATAACCAAATGAAATGAAATAATAATAACAATAGAAAAAATGATTATTTCATTTCATTTGGTTATTTAAAAATAATAATAGTTTGAATAATGTACACATGGATAAACTCCTGACCCAAACACGTGTAAGTAAAATTGATTAAAATATCCTATATTATCCATTCTATACTTTCTTTCCTTTATTCATTTTTTCAACACACACACACACACACACATATATATATATATATATATATATATATATATATATATATATATATATATATATATATAATATACCAAGCGTGTTGGTAGATCCTTGCGGAGAGAAAAAACCCGGCAGAGAGTTTGATTGTAAAAATATACTACCAAACATCAACCAGGAAGAAAAAAATTTTTGAAAAAAAGAAAAGACCAAGATATTCGTACCAACAAAAAATAATCTATTGGTATAGTATTTGGCCAAAAGAAAAAACAATTTATATGTATATATATATATATGTATATAAGATATATATATATTCATATAACCGCTAGGAGAAGCTAATTTGTAAAAAGTGCTCGATACCTAAGTAGAGCCAAGTAATAAAGATAATCTACTGAGTCAGACGAACCTACTATTAGTTTCGCATAAAGCTCTTCAGGCTAAAAGATTTTAGCCCTGAAGAGCTTTATGCGAAACTAATAGTAGGTTCGTCTGACTCGGTAGATTATCTTTATATATATATATATATATATATATATATATATATATATATAGTTCTATTATTCTCTGATCACTTTGAATCTCTTTGTCTCATTTGTTTGAAAAAACAACAACAACGAAATAGCTTAGAAACACAATAAGAGATTATTTTTAAAAATAGAGAAAATTGAAATAAATTTCAAAACATATCAGAGATCAAACAATGAATATTAAAAAAAAGAAAAGAAAAAAAAACCCTTAGAAATAATAGTAAATATTTATGTTTCCCGATCCCTTTGATGTATTTCAGTCACAAGCGACAAATGGAGCCAAGCGTTTTAAACACGGAGACGCAAAAAGAAGCAAAAACAGGAGGCATTAAAAAAAAAAAATGAAAAATAAGAAACCCGAATCGGATAAAGGAAATACAAAATAAAATATTTCTCTGAATTTTTAATATGAAGCTTGATAATTTATATTATTTGTACTAACAAAAAACAAAAACAAAAACAAAAAAAATAAGAAACCCGAATCGGATAAAGGAAATACAAAATAAAATATTTTTCTGAATTTTTAATATGAGGCTTTATAATTTATATTATTTGTACTAACAAAAAGCAAAAACAAAAAAAAAGCACTATTTCTCTGAATGTTTGAGATGAGGCTTGAAGATTAGTATTATCTGCGTTATTCGGACTGTTGTCCTCATCTTCATTGTTATTTGTACAACGTTTCGGCCGATATGCCCTCCGGCCTTCTTCAGGTAATTCTTGTCGGACTCGGGAACCTTCTTGGACTCGGGAACCTTCTTTTCGGACTCGGGAATTTTCTTGTCGTAAATAATTAACACAACTCCTACCCCAGCTATGGTTAGCGGAATGAGAACAGGATACCCCCGTGGACTAAATAAAGGGTTAGTTTCAAAGTTCCGTGATGGCTCCCGAATACGACAAAAAAGTTCCCGAGTTCGAAAAGAAGGTTCCCGAGTCAGAGAAGGTTCCCGAGTCCGACAAGAAATACCTGAAGAAGGCCGGAGGGCATATCGGCCGAAACGTTATACAAATAACAATGAAGATGAGGACAATAGTCCGAATAACGCAGATAATACTAAAAGAAACACCTTCCGGGCGGTGTAAAATTTATTTTTTGAAAGATATTGCCTTAGGGGGAGGGAGTTAAAAATTCAACGCTATAGGGTTTGTATCATAAGTAGGTAAAATCATGAGATTTATGAAAGGAGTAAAGAATTAAACATTTGAAATGGAAACTGAGTTCTGTCCCCCTCAAATAAAATGTTGCATGTATCTATTAACTATTAAATTAATAATTATTTTGAACATTTTACGTTCACGAGTCCCAGAATGTTCCCGATTTCGACAAGAAACACCTGAAAACTGAAGGACATATCGACCTAAACGTTGTGTATATAACAATAAAGATGAGGACAATAGTCCGAATAATCCAAATAATACGAAATAAAAGAAAACAAAAACAACGTTCCGCTTTGGAATACAAGGCCAACTTTTAAAGGCCTATCAAAACTTTCTTTGGAAACCTGTGTCCGTTGGCTTCGGCCATTGGACACAGAGCTGGGGTTCTTTCCAGTGCCTGAGGCACCTCAAAAGAAGAATGTCAAATGGATCAACGCACTAGTCACACATGAGCTTCGGTTTGTGCGTAGTCTCCCACGTTAATGATCCTTGTGTTCAATTGGCCTGATGGGGAGTATTATCCCCGTACCCCACTTGTACTAGGTTAGGCACAAGGCCCTATTAACGTGGGACCACCTACAAGCCGAGACTCATTGGTGTCGGGGTTAAAAATTGCGTCTATCCCCTCGGCATTCCCCCTCAGGGGGAGCCTGATGGGGTGTCAATAAATAACTCAAATTTGAGAGAGAGAGACTGAGACAGAGAGAGACAGAGACAGAGACAGAGACAGAGACAGAGATGGTGCTTTGCGATTGTTTTAAAATTTAAATTTCTCTATTTCTATGCGACCTGCGATCATCAGACTCACCCAACCAATTCTAGAAAAAGATAAAATGTTTTTGAACCCAGAATTTTCAACGTTGATACTATCGGCGTAGATCTTAGTCATCATCCTCATCATCATGTCGCGCAATTAGCACATATATCGATGACAATATCTCGCCAACCTTCTCTGTCATTCATCGTCCTCGGGGGGGGGGGTCCTCTTCGTAGCATCCAATATCCGCGCAGATCTGGTCAATGCAGGTCCTTGCTGGACGGCCCACATTGGCATGTCGTTAGGGCTCAAGTGAGGCAGCCATGCAGCAGCACGGATACAACCACAGCTTTGAGGAATTGGTCTTAGTAAAGTTCACGTAAACTTTAAATAAACGTTTCTTAATGTGATTGGGGGTCCTCTTCGTAGCATCCAATATCCGCACAGAGCTGTTCAATGTAGGTCCTTGCTGGACGGCCCACATTGGAATGTCGTTAGGGTTCAAGTGAGGTAGCCATACAGCCGCACGGACAAAATCATAGCTTTGAGGAGTTGATCTTAGTAAAATTCACATAAACTTTAAATAAAGGTTTTCTAAATATGACGTCATAACAGAAACTCATTTGGATTCTTCAAAAGCTGGCTTGTGGGGTAACAGTTATTATTTCGGACACGGTGACTCGATTTCAAATCCTTTGCCCAATGTACGCTTACCAAAAAGTGTTACAATGTACTGATGGTAATGTTACATAATTATTAGATACCTAATATTTATGGCAATAGTGTAGAAACGTAATGGCGATTAGTGCAGCTGATGGCCTTGAGAGTGAGTGACGGCGCTTGACCTCATTCTCACCTTGCCTTCCAGGGATAAATCGTGAGAACCGGAAGGCATAGAAGACCCTGTCTTCCAGTTTAAGGATAGTAAGTTGCAGTCAGTTAGCAAGTAGGAGCCGAGCTCGTAGGATGTAAAGATCTGCGCAGACGTCTGGTTGGGGATTAACAATAAAATAAGATCAAAAGTAAATCGAAGTCTTGTGTTTATTATCTAAAAACTAACAATGACACAGGGCTTCTGATAACGAGAAATCTCCATAGAAAACCAGACCCGAAGTCCCCAAAAAAGTCCAGACCTTAGGAGATCCGAGATGCTAGACCAGACCTTAGAAGATAGACGATCAGAATAGCAAAACCGACCAGGAGAAAAGACGACTAGAAATAATGAAGGGTATACAACAGTAAGACACTCACCCAGCATTTTCGCCTCTTCGCGAGCAGTGGCATAAATAGGCGGGCACTTAGGGATGGTTGCATGACTGTGCTTTCACTATAAACAGTTTACAATTATATTTTAACAAAACCCCAAAGGTACTTAAGTGATAAGTATTTAGACGGTACTAATTAGTAAGGTCGGTAAAGAGGAATTACGTCATAAATTCAATAAAACCTCTAGCATATCCGGGTTTGTGCAACACACACACACACACACACACACACACATATATATAGGCACACACACACACACACACACACACACACACACACATATATATTTTCCTTATTCTTAACTCATATATATTTTTTTTTTGAGGGGGGGAGATTATATGCTTAATTAAAGTCATACCTAATTTGTTAATTAATTAATTATAATTAAATGAATTAGGTGTGCATATCGGTTTAAATGTAAAACGTAAACAAATCGAGAAAAAGTCGATCTCTGTATGTACATTTCAGCCCATTAGGCCTCATCAGCAGAGCTGCCCTGTGTATAGCTCTGCTGATGAGGCCTAATAGGCTGAAATGTACATAGAGAGATCGACTTTTTCTCGATTTGTTTACGCTTTACATTTAAACCGATATTCACGCCTAATTCATTTAATTATAATTAATTAATTAACAAATTAGGTATGACTTTAATTAAGCACATAATCTCCCACCACACCAAATTCTCGGCTATGCCATTTCAAACACATTTTTTGTCCACTTCATGTATATATATATATATGTATATATATATATATATATATATATATATATATATATATATATATGAAGTGGACAAAAAATGTTGATAGACATTGAGTAAGGCCATTGTCGTCTGCGACGGACTTCTATAAGCAGTAAGCAATAAGCGTCCAGGGTTTGAACTCGGATCGTCGATTCTATTAACGATAATCCTTTCGCTAGGCACATCTCAATCTAAAGCATGTACGTTTTTTTTTTTATTTTCTGTATTATTTGGATTATTCGGACAATTGTCCTCATCTTTATTGTTATCTGTACAACGTTTCCACCGATGTGCTCTCCAACCTTCTTCAGGTATTTCTTGTCGGACTCGGGATCCTTCCCGAACTCGGGAACCTTATTGTCATAATCTGGAACCATCATGGCACTTTGAACCCAACCCTTTATTCATTCCACGGAGTTATACTGTTCTCATTCGGCTAACCATAGATTGTACAAGTGTTAAGCGGTGTTAATTATTATTCTATGTTACTGTCCCCCTTGGTCAGGATTGAACCTGCAGTCTAGAGGTAACTGTCACTTAAAACTGTCTTAACCCTATATCCAATACGCTATGAATAATCCAAATAATCCAAATTATCAAACCTCATCTCAAAAATTCAGAAAAACTGCTTTTATTCTTTCTTGAAGTGACAAGATCGTAATATTCTTGTCTACATGGTAAGCAAAATTTTTGAAAAACAAGACAAAAGAAAAAAAAATTTAATGAGAATTGTATTTTTCTGTGTCCGACGTACAAGCGGTAATAATGAAATAATCGGTCGTCTGAAAGGTGTTAAACCTCTATACGACAAATCTGTGCAGTGAGATATGATCTGTGCATGCGCATTGGGAGGATATTAACCTAGTGACTAGTAATGTAAACGATAAGGCCGAGAATTTCTTTTTCTCTTTTCTTTTTAATTCACTCAGACATAAAAAAGGATTAAAATAATAATAATATAATAATAATAATAATAATAATAGGAGTAATAATAATAATAATAATAATAATAATAATAGGAGTAAAATAATAATAATAATAATAATAATAATAATATATAATAAGTAAAATAATAATAAATATAATAATAATAATAATAATAATATAATAATAAATAATAATAAATAATAATAATAATAATAATAATAATAATAATAATAATAATAATAATAATAATAATAATAATAATAATAATAATAATAATAATAAATAATAATAATAATAATAATAATAAAATAATAATAATAATAATAATAATAATAATAATAATAATAATAATAATAATAATAATAATAATAATAATAATAATAGTAAAATAATAATAATAATAATAATAATAATAATAATAATAATAATAATAATAATAATAATAATAATGAAGAAGAAGAAGAAGAAGAAGAAGAAGATAGGAGTAAAATAATAATAATAATAATAATAATAATAATAATAATATGAGAGGGATACAGATAACGAAAAAGAAATTACGGTCTTGTACAAATTTCTATTTTAGACAGCGTTTATTTTTTTGTCCTTTTTTATTTTCTTGTTTTTTGGGTTTTTTTTTGTTGCATTTTTTTTATGAATGTGAACATCCGCACATTTTTTTTTTTTCGGGTTCATTTCCAATGCCTCTTCATTTGCCTTTAAATAACATTCGCCCCTGGGCTGTCAATCATTACTTTTGAGTCAAATTTTAGATCTTTGCGAACACATCTGCTGCCATTACGGCAAGAGAAAAAAAAAACTGGGGAGCTTCTACTTCTCTTCCTCCACCACAGCCGAATCTCTCTCCGTGGCCGACGGGTGGAAAGGAAGGAAGAAAGAAAAACTGTCTGAAAATATATTAACTTTAAACTGAGAGGGAAAAAGAAATTGTAAGAAGAAAAAGGAAAAATGGATGTGTACGGTATTTTAAATTAAAAAAAAGGTCTTTAGACACGTTCTTTTTAAACAAAACTAACATCACAACCTGTAAATATAGATATGTTAAGGAATATATATATATATATATATATATATATATATATATATATATATATAATCAATGGTAATATTATGGTTTTACACTCATAACTTGAAGTTTCATGCTAATCCAATCATCAGATGAGTTCAATGGTTGAGATCTTAAAAACCAGTCGTGAAAATAATAATAGGAACATTCACGACCATATTGGATTTTCACGACTGGTTTTTAACAGCTCAACCATTGAACTCATCTGATGATTGGATTAGCATGAAACTTCAAGTTATGAGTGTAAATCCATAATATTAACATTCATTATAAATCTGCTCTGCTCTGCTTTATTAGCATTGAGCACCTTTCCATGCAAATACTTTTCTCATTTTTTCATTCACTATTCATTATATATATATATATATATATATATATATATATATATATATATATATAATATAATATAATATAATATAGTATAATATAATAAGATAAATATATAAAGGTTTTACATATCTATTTATTAGGTGACAAAGGAACATTCACGACCATATTGGTTTCATGCGATACAATCATCAGGTGAAGATGTTTCAAATGCAAAGAAAATCGAAAAAAGTTTCAAAAAATTCAGAAAATTCAATAGACATGGGATGTGTATGATTGGATAAAATGATATGTGTATGTATGTGAAGGTGAATTGAATGTGTGAGAGTGTTTATGGGCTGCATAAAGGTTACGTACGCGGGTAACACACACATAATACGTTGTTCTGTGAGTGTGCGACATTTGAACAATGCTTACGTGCGAGCGTTTGTGTTTGTGCGTGTATGTGTGTGTGGGTGTGTATGTTTTTTTTTGCATGTCTGGATGTGGAGGGGATGTATATTGTCGGGTCGAGTTAATTGAGGGGTGGGGTTAAATAATATTAACTTTAAAATTACAAATATTGTATATTATGGGCGGATTGGGGGTTATAGAACGACGGGGCTGGCTATATGTTACAAAAACGAAATGTTTCAAATATGAATATATATATATATATATATATATATATATATATATATATATATATATATAGATGAGAGGTATCCAAAACTTGGTAGTGAGGGATGATTCTATATGTGATTTCTAAGACACACTGTATTATTATTGTATGATCCAGTATGTATAAATACAGTGAATCTTTAAATCATTATAGAAAGCTCAATGTATAATAAACTTTTTAGATTATATACAGCGAAATATTTATCTTTAAAAGGAAGGAAAAACTCAACAGCGTTATTCCATAATAAATTTATTTCGACCAAAATTGGGACCTTTATAAATCTAAGTTGATTTAACAAAGCTCCTCAAATCAAGTATGATTATCCATCTGATGAGACTTAATTTTTTCTTTAGTTTTAAGTAAACAAACAAATGTGTTTATTTTTTATATGGCTTTAAGCCGACAATTTTTGGAGGATATGTGCTTAATTGAAGTCATACCTAATTTTGAAAATTAATTAGTTAATAATTAATGAATTTAGGCGGGCATATATGTTCAAATGTAAGGCTAAACGAATCGAGAAAATGTCAATCGCTGAATGTACATTTCAGATTAGGATTGACATTTTCTCGATTCGTTTAGCCTTACATTTGAACATATATGCCCGCCTAAATTCATTAATTATTAACTAACTAATTTTCAAAATTAGGTATGACTTCAATTAAGCACATATCCTCCATATATGTGTGTGTGTGTGTGTGTATGGTTATGGATGTATGGATGTATAGCAGACTCGCTGCACTGAAATAAAGGTAACACACACATACACACACACACACACACACACACATATATATATATATATATATATATATATATCCTTCATATATATATCCTTCATAAAAAGTCAACATCTCTGATGACGAACTTTGCATTGGTGACTATAAATAAATAAATAAATATAGCTCTTAAAGAAATAATTGAGCACTTTATAATCATTTCTCCAATATTAATAACAAAAAATTATATATATATATATTGTCATTTTAATGTAGTGAGGGCTTAGATCTCTGTGTCTGTCTGTCTATCTGTCTCCGCCTTTCTCTCTTAGCTCCTTACTATTACCGCACGGATTCTTGCATTATCACTGTAGTGGATTAGTATCTGATGTAAAAGATATGTATAAGTTGTGCTGTTGTGTGCGTAGCTGAACCACTCGACGACTGAGCATGTGTTCCGGCTCCCTTTTTTTCTCCAAGTTGTATTATGTTTATCTCTCTGCTTTT
>CM042164.1:10729754-10742739 GCA_023376005.1 Doryteuthis pealeii | reverse complement strand
TGAAAATGAAGAAATCTTTAAGCATTAATGGTGGGTGGTGGTGGTGGAGGGCTGAGAGAGGGAGAGAGAGAGAGAGAGAAAAAATTAATCATGTCTTGCTAGAATCAAACGCAGAACAATGCAGTCATTACCATTTACTGCTCGTACCATTTTTTTTTCTTTGCTGCTTTTGCAAGGTCTTCGTGATTTATCCTGTAGTCAGCTACTTATAAAGAATCATGCCGGGTTTACTCGTATATAAGTCGATATTCAGTATTGCACCCAGAAATTTCATTTCTAAAGGTCAATAACAGGTCTTTTTTATATTTGCATTCAATATATATATATATATATATATATATATACACACACACACACACACACACATACACACACACAACACACACATATATATATATATATATATATATATATGAGGTTAAGTAAACAAACAAATGTGTTTATTCTTTTATATGGCTTTAAGCCGACAATTTTTGTTTGTTTACTTAACCTCATACTATCGTGTAGCAAGTCAATAAAAAGTGGAATATAAATAAGTTTCAAAACAAGCGAATAATGTGGGAATGGTAAGCTAGTGTAACGTTTAGAGACTTCGCCTGTCAGCTTGACAGTCGAGGTTTCGAATCACACACGGAGCAGTCACCCATGTCTATAACCTTGCTGATGAGACCTAATAGGTTGAAATGTACATTCAGGGATTGACATTTTCTCGATTTGTTTAGCCTTACATTTGAACATATATGCCCGCCTAAATTAATTAATTATTAACTAATTAATTTTCAAAATTAGGTATGACTTCAATTAAACACATATCCTCAAAAAAAAAATATATATATATATATTATATAAATAATATATATATATATATATATATGTGTGTGTGTGTGTGTTGTGTGTATTTATCCCAACTGATATATAACTATTATATATATTTATCTTTTATCTATCTACTTATATATCTATATCTATCTATCTATCTATCTATCTATATATATATAATATATATAATATATATATATATATATTTTAACCCCCCTCCAAAAAAAATATAAATATATTCAAATATATATAATATATAAATTTATTCACAACAGAATCCTTATAGTTTTCAGGATTATTTTCTTTCAAGTTTTCCAGCAATCCTTTTGATATATATATATATATATATATATATATATTAAGTATTTGAAGGTAGGATGAACTAACCGGGTAGACAAAAAACTCGAGCCAGTCACAATTTTGACCGTCGAAAACGAGAAGTTGCTAAATAATTCGGAATTATAGATGAATATAAAAAGTGCTTAATACATTTGTAGAGCTAGATTAGAAAACCGATAAAAGCAGAATATATCTACCTACATTTCACCAGTAGGATATATATATATATATATATATATATATTATATAATTATATATATATTCAATCAAAGTTGCCAATTGTATTTATATATACAAAACAAAATAGCAGTTACAGTGTGAACAGGAATGCTAATTTGCATATTGATATTGAACATTTGATTTTAATAAATATGTGCTTAGTATTATTGATTTCTAATTGTCTGGTTTTATCTTCATAAATATGAGCAAAAATCGCGGATATAAATCTTAAAAAATCCATTAACAAGAGAAAATAACTGTAATTTTAATTCTTTACTTCCTATTTTATCTAGATAGGTGAATTAGTATAATTTAGCAATGAAAGACGGGAGTGATGGAAGAGCAGAAATCACTGGGATAAATCTAAAAATAAAATCAGTTAACCAGGAGAAAGAACTGTAATTTTATTCTTTACTTCCTACTTTAACATAAACAGTTAAATTAGAAAAATTTAGCAATGAAAGACGGGAGTGATGGAAGAGTAAGTTTAAGTTATTCTATATTTTGATTATACCCCCCTCTGTTTCAAGTTTCTTTTTTATCTGTATTCTTATTTAGTCTCATTATCATTTCTAATTTAATATAATATTTTATTACATTAAAACTTAAATACTTGCATGCTTAAGGATAGAGCCCAGGTGGATGAGCAGTTCATGACATGCAATACTCCACTTTGGCCCTATCTTGGGCTAGACGGGCGGTCGGAGAGGCCTCCTCCGATCAATCGGCTGGTCACGTCAAGCCCTAGCACCTATATAATTTTCCCAACCCTATTGCCCTTATGGCAAGCCCCAACCCCTTTTTATCATATTGGTGCTAGAAGGCGGTGGATGCGGGTCTACATGTCCTGGGAATGACGTTAAACTCTATCTGATGGTGAGGTTCCAGTTTTGGAGGTTTGGGGAATGTGGAGCACCCCTTCATCACCATTGCTCCCTGGTCCACTCTGACCCGGAGTAGTAGTACCTGTTAGGGTCCCATCTATGGGTTAAATAGAAAATTGTATTATCCATTAAGAATTGATTTATTGCAAAACTTTATCGGCATTAAATGACCCACTGAGGTTGATATGCCGTAAAACAAAACAAAACAAAAGCAAATACTTGCACCCGGAGGTTGCATATATTTGCTAGTAATCTCAACATTGAAAATTTTCTATAAATAGTACAAAGACGGGTTTTAAATGTTCATTTCTCCGACAAATCTTCTAATTCGCACAGTCTCAGCAGTTCTATTTTAATCTATGCATCGAATTCCACTAGAAACGAAAATAATCTCAATATTCAAAAATTTAACTTAAAGCAGTGATTCCCAACGTGGGGCCTATGCCCCACTGGGGGGGGATTCAATAATAATAGGGGGGCAATATGAAAAATATAGTAACATCAGGAATATTTTAAAAATGTTACCCTATATGAGTAAAAATTATAAATTTTTAGGGTAAAATTGTAATTACAACCTAGCTGAACACAACAGCTTGTACAATCTAGTCAAGTGTTCACCCACTAATGTTATCGTGCATCTGGCACCAGCTATATGCGTGGCTTCTGACTTGTTTACCTTTGCAGTTTTCTTCATCAGTTGCCCTCCCCCGCAATTATACACATTATAAAATGGATTTTATTTGATTAGATTTGAAGTTAAACCCTTTAGTTTTATTTGAAAGATACAATTTTTTATGTTATACTTCTTCAAAACTGATATTGTTATATCATACTAAACAATTAACGGGTGGGGGACATGAAGACATTTGTGATAAAAAAGTGGGGCATGGTACTACAATGGTTGGGAACCACTGACTTGAAGTATACTGAATTGTGTTTAGAGTTCGCGACACCATTGAGGCCTATTTTGTGTTTAACTCAGTAAGGTTTTACTTGTAGGTTACATCCATTAATATCATTGCATACTAATAATCGAGGTCGAGTCCATTATCTCTATATTAAGTAATAAAATGTCATTTAATTTTATTGTGGGAAGTGATTATTGTATATTGAATTCTTCGTATGAGTTACAGATTTTCAAAGGCGAATGTCCGCTTACGAGTTCCATATATTCTTTACAATAGGGAGAAATTTGCCGAGTCTCCCTGAAGGGATGAGGAATACAACTGAAATGAATAATACGTTTAAATTAATAAAGAAAGGAATGGACCACATCACAGAAATTTCTTTCGTGTCTTTTTTTTTCATCTTTCAATTCTTCTAATAATAACATTCTGATAATATTAAAAAATGTTAGAAAAATCTAAAGAAAAAATTAAAAAAAAACTCAATCTATTAATTGAATATTTCTCGTGGTTCCCGCTAGATTACTGAAGTTAAGCAGCAATGAGCCTGTTTAGAGCTTAGTTGGGTGACCAGGTTCATTTAAAAATAACAAAACTCACGAGATTGTTGGGAAAAGCCAGAGAGCTTTTTCCCCGGATCTAAAAATGAACGCAAAAATCAGAACTTTTTCGCTAGTTTTGTGATCCATTACTACTGAATAGCGAGTTCGATCTTCGCTGTTTGCTTGGTTGGTTAGTTTGTTGGTAGGTAGGGGATCACGCCGTTAATTTCATTATTAGTTGAGTGGCCAAAGCCACTTGACTAACAGGCCCCGAAGGTTCCCACTAGATTACTGAAGTTAAGCAGCAATGAGCCTGTTTAGAGCTTAGTTGGGTGACCACTTAAGCAATCGCGGAACTATACGCAATCTGACGCCTGTCTGTCCTATCTGTGTAAATACAAAGAAATTGAATAAATCATCATCAAGATCACTTAATTCATTAAATGAACCGAAAAGGGTTGATATGCCGTAAAACTAAACAACCAACCATCACCACCGGTTCCCACTAGATCACTAAAGTTAAGCAGCAAGGTCACCGAAATTAAGCAAAGAAAAAAAAACTAAAAAGAATTAAATTAATTTTTTTTTTTTTTACTTTTTTTCTTCATTTTTATTTTTATATAAACAACTTTAATTTATTCTCTGATCACGTTTCCTTTCTTTCTTTTTCTTATTTTCTTCTTTCTTTTCTTCTTCTTTCTCTCTCTCTCTCTCTCTCTCTCTCTTCTCTTCTCTCTCTCTTTCTCTCTGTCTTTTTTCATTTTCTTTCTTTTCTTAGTCTCACTTTTTCCTTCTTTCTTTCTTTCCTCTTTTTTCCATTCTTCTTCTTTAAACTCACGTCTCTTTCTTCTTTTTCTCTTTCTCTCTCTCTCTCTTCTTTCCTTCCTTCTTTCTTGCTTAGTCTCCGCTTTTACTTTCTTCTCTTTCTTATCTTTTCTTTTTTCTCTTTCTTCTCTTTCTTTCTTTCTTAGTATTACTTTTTTACTTTCTTTTTCTTTTTCTTTCTCTTAGTCTCACTTTTTCTTTCTTTCTTTCTTTTCTTAGTCTCACTTTTTCTTCTTCTTTCTTTCTTTCTTGTCTTACTTTTTAGAATTTCTTTCCTTTTCTTTCTTTCTTTCTTTTGTTTTCTATTTCTTTCTTTCTTAGTCTCACTTACTATAGAACGGAAGTTTTTGATTACCCCTGTGCCATAAGAATTGTTACATTTACCCTATAAAATATATACGAAAATGTTACAACTATTATGATGCAGAATAGTAGTTCAAAGTTACCTATTTCACATAATAATTGCTTTGTTTAATATATGAAATCTACATGCAAATGTAACAATTAATATGGGACAAAAGCAGTAGTTCATGGCTACCTCTGTCCCATAATAATTGCTACATTTAATGCATGAAATATATATGAAAATGTAAGAACTATTATGGGACAGAATAGTGTTGTTAATAGGCTACCTCTGTCCCATAATAATTGCTACATTTAATGTAAGAAATATATATGAAAATGTACCTATTATTGTGGGACGAAAATAGTTGTTTATTGCTACCTTTGTCTCATAATAATTGCATACATTATAATGTATGAAATATATATGAAAATGTACCTATTATTATGGGACGGAAAATAGTGTATTGCTACCTTTGTCTCATAATAACTGCTACATTTAATGTATGAAAATATATATTGAAAATGTAACTTATTATTGTGGGACGAAATAGTTGTATTGCTAACCTTTGTCTATAATAATTGCTACATTTTATGTATGAAATATATATGAAATGTACCTATTATTTATTGGGACGGAAATAGTTGTTTATTGCTTACCTTTGTCTCATAATAACTGCTACATTTAATGTATGGAAATATAATTTATGAAAAATGTATCTATTATTATTGGGGACGACAAATAGTTGTTATTTGCTACCTTTGTCTCATAATAACTGCTACATTTAATGTATGAAATATAATATGTAAATTTTAACTATTATTATGGGACGAAATAGTTGTTTATTTGCTACCTTGTCTCATAAAACTGCTACATTATTGTATGAAATATATATTGAAAATGTATCTATTATATGGGACGAAAAATAGTTGTTTATTGCTACCTTTGTCTCATAATAACTGCAACATTTAATGTATGAAATATATATGAAAATGTAACTATTATTATGGGGCGAAAATAGCTGTTTATTGCTACCTTTGTCTCATAATAACTGCTACATTTAATGTATGAAATATATATGAAAATGTACCTATTATTATGGGACGAAAATAGTTGTTTATTGCTACCTTTGTCTCATAATAATTGCTGCATTTAATGTATGAAATATATATGAAAATGTAACTATTATTATGGGACGAAAAATAGTTGTTTATTGCTACCTTTGTCTCATAATAATTGCTACATTTAATGTAGAATATATATGAAAATGTAACAATTATTATGGGACGAAAATAGTTGTTCAAAGCTACCTCTGTTCCCATAATAACTCCTACATTTAATATATGAAATATAATGAAAAACGTACCTATTATTATGGGACGAAAATAGTTGTTATTGCTACCTTGTCTCAAATAAACTGCTACATTTAATATATGAAATATATATGAAAATGTATCTATTATTAGGGACCGAAAATAGTGGGTTTATTGCTACCTTGTCTCTAATAACTGCTACATTTAATTGTATTGAAAATATATATGAAAATGTAACTATTATTATGGGACTAAATAGTTGTTTATTGCTACCTTTGTCTCATAATAATTGCTACATTTAATGTATGAAATATATATGAAAATGTACCTATTATTATGGGACGAAAATAGTGTTTATTGCTACCTTTGTCTCATAATAACTGCTACATTTAATGTATGAAATATATATGAAAATGTAACTATTATTATGGGACGAAAATAGTTGTTTATTGCTACCTTTGTCTCATAAAACTGCTACATTTAATGTATGAAATATATATGAAAATGTAACTATTATTATGGACGAAAATAGTTGTTTATTGCTACCTTTGTCCTCATAATAACTGCTACATTTAATATATGAAATTATATATGAAAATGTATCTATTATTATGGGACGAAAATAGTTTTATTGCTACCTTTGTCTCATAATAACTGCTACATTTAATGTTATGAAATATATATGAAAATGTAACTATTATTATGGGACGAAAAATAGTTGTTTATGCTACCTTTGTCTCATAATAATTGCTACATTTAATGTATGAAATATATATGAAAAATGTACCTATTATTATGGGACGAAAATAGTTGTTTATTGCTACCTTGTCTCATAATAACTGCTACATTTTAATGATGAAATATATTGAAAATGTACTATATTATGGGACGAAAATATGTATGCTACCTTTGTCTCATCAATAACTGCTACATTTAATGTATGAAATATTATATGAAAAATGTAAACTATTATTATGGGACGAAAATAGTTGTTTATGCTACCTTTGTCTCATAATAACTGCTACACATTTAATGTATGAAATATATATGAAATGTATCTATTATTATGGGACGAAAACTAGTTGTTTATTGCTACCTTTGTCTCATAATAACTGCCTACATTTAATGTATGAAATTATATTATTGAAAATGTAACCTATTATTTATGGGACGCGAAAATAGTTGTTTATTGCTACCTTTGTCTCATTAATAACTGCTACATTTAATGTATGAAATATATATGAAAACGTACCTATATTATGGACGAAAATAGTTGTTTATTGCTACCTTTGTCTCATAAAACTGCTACATTTAATGTATGAAATTATATATGAAAATTACCTATTATTATGGACGAAAATAGTTGTTTTATGCTACTTTGTCTCATAATAACTGCTACATTTATGTATAAATATATATGAATATGTAACTATTATTTCTTTTCGGGTAGAAAAAGGGGGGTGTTTTTCCTATAATTACTAACCCCTCAGTCTTTCCTTTTCTTTATTTGCTAATATATCACTAATCGAAAAGCCTAAGATAAAAGGCGCCCAGATCACGGCGACATCGACGGATGATATATCGATTTCCTGCAAATGCCACACGTGCGCTTGATGGGGGAAATTTAGCTTTCATGTCGTACAGTAAAAATAAAACTTAAAGAAAAAAAACAAAAAACAAAAAATAAAATAAAAACAAACAAAAAACCCTCGATTTTTCCCGGCAGCGCACCTGTAGAAATAGTCACGTGAGCATTTACTCGTTTTCTTTGAAAATTTAATTAATTTTTTTTTTATTTTATTAACCCTGTACTGGCTGAGCTCATTTTGAATCTTAAATTTTACCAGTTTTAGAGTAACTCAAATTTAGATTCAGACAAATAGCCAAAACCTCAATATTCAGGCTAGAATGAAACTGTGGTAACTGTTAATATAACACACACACACACACACACACACACACACACACACACACACACACACACACAAACTACTCGTCTGTTTACAGATTTGAGTTCTCTGGTGATTGTAAAAACATTCAGTGTTGGGATGTATCAATTAATTGTTCACTTCAGACTGACGGTTCGCTGATAGCCGCTAGACGAAAATTCTGTCGGGTTTCGATCCCGGCTAGAGGTAGCTGTTAAAAAGTCGAACTTCACTGATGAGAAGTAAACTTTGAAACATTTGTCTGTGGATGACTGATATGTATATATATATATATAAAGTTAATCCTAATGACTCATCAGGGTAAGAATCTGATTCGTGCCCTGATAAGCTACTAAACGAAATTATTAGTAGGTATATCTGATTTATTAGAATTAACTTGTTATTTGCTCTACAAGGTATTGAGCACTTTTTATATTTTAGCTTTAGACGATCCTAGCGGTTTATATATATATATATATATATATATATATATATATATATATATATATATATATATATATATTGGCCAAGTGCTATAGTGTTTAAATTATTTTCAATTGGTACAACCCTCTTGGTCTTTTCTTTTTTTAACATTTTCCCAGGTGAAGTTAGTTAGTATATTTTTTACTAACAAATTATTTGCCTTTTTTTTCTTACCGCAAGGTTTACTAATAGGATTAGTATATATATATATATATATATATATATATATATATATATATATATTATATACTAATTGTCCGTGTGATTAGGTTGTAACGCAAGGTCAATTTCGAGCGGAGTTAAACAGATTTGAATTCTGAGTTGAATTCGCGCTCTTACGTTCAGGTTCGAACTAATACCATTCAGAAAGTTATAAAGCCCCTCATAACGGAGAGTGTGTATTACTTCATCATTACTCCTAGGTCGACTCAGAACCGGAGTGGTAGTACCTGTTAGGGTTCCATCCATGGGTTAAATAGAAAAAATGAGATTACAATTTGTTTAAAAGAATTGAGTTTGAAAAAAATTGAATACTATAAAGAATGAATAAAACAAAACGTCTTTGGCATAAAATAACCCAACAATGGTTGACATGCCGTAAAATCCAACCAACCAGCCAGAATGTGTCGCTCATTCATCTCTTGTCTTTGTGCTAAAAATCCATCGCCATTACTACCAGGTCCACTCTGAACCGACGTGGTAGTACCTGTTAGTGTCCCATTTATGGGTTAAACAAAAAAAAATGAGTTTAAAATGTTTTTTAAAAATTCAGTTAAAAAATTGAATACTATCAAGAAAGAACAAAACAAAACATCTTTGGCATAAAATAACCCAACAATGGTTGAGATGCCGTAAAATCCAACCAACCGTTGATTTTTCTCTTGTCTTTGTGCTAAAAAATTAACCCTTACATACAAGCAGTTTAGTCCATGGGGTAATTTTAGCCCGGGGTAAGAAGTGCAGCTGAAAGTCGATTAACCCTTCTTATCTTTCCCGGGCGAACATTTTGAAAAAGTTGGATACAGACCAAATCCGCATTTTTCGGATGAGGGTACAGTCATTTTTATCTCGACTTGCGTGCCGAGTGTTTTAAAAGCTTAACCTCTGACCAGACTCCAGTTTCGTTAATCGCCTACGTTGTGCGGCCAGGGCCGTGGTGTCGACTAAGACGCAAATCGAACCGATTATCCTTTCTTTTCTTTTTTTTTAAATCTATTTATCAATTTATCTGTTTAACCCAGGTTCATTTAAAAATAACAAAACTCACGAGATTGTTGAAAAAAGTCAGAGAGCTTTTTTCCCCGGATCTAAAACTGAACGCAAAAATCAGAATTCTTTCGCTAGTTTGGTGGATCCATAACTACTGAATAGCGAGTTCGATCTTCGCTGTTTTCTTGGTTGGTTGGCTGGTAGGTAAGTAAGGGATCACGCCATTAATTTCATTATTAGTTGAGTGGCCGAAGCCACTTGACCCACAGGCCCCGAAGATCCATATTAAAATATCTAAAATCCATAAATCTATTAATAATGGAGATTCGCTTCCGGTTTTTGTCTGTAACAAAAACTACGTCACTGCTTACGTCACATTACCCAAAATCGTCATAATATAGAATAAATACACTCAAAATTTGAACATGCAACATTAGATAGTCCTCATTGTTTTTAAAACAAGTTTTAATAAATACATCACTGGTATTATATATCTATATATAGTTTGTTTTATTTTAATATATATTTAAAGTTTACATTTCAAATTGTTTTATTTTTTAATCTTTTAATGAATTTGATGATTTTACTTACTTAGGGTACAAACTCGCTGACATTGAATTTTTAACTCCCACTCCTCAGGCAATATGTTTCAAAAATCTATTTTGACATCGTCCGGAGGGTGTTTCTTATTTTGCTAGTGTGTTTTATATATCTCTAAGAAATAAAGATTTACATAGAATATGATGGGAATAATTTGCATACTGATTTTAACAAAACAGTGTTTAATAAATAATTACTTGGTGTATTGATTTCTAATATTATTTTTTATTCTCAAACGTATTACAAGCAATCCTAATCCATTAGAATAAATTAAAAAATATGTGTAATCTTTTTTGTGTTCTTATTTAATTTCATTAGTCTTTCTAATTCAATATATATGATTACTGGTGTTCCTTTACCTTCCGCCTGTTATCATCTTGCAACACCCTCTGGTTAAAAATTAGACCGTCCAACTCGTCCAAGATGAAATGTGAAAATATAGATACTGATTAACTGGTGTCACTTATCCACCGAATTCTTATTTCTGTGTCGTCACTTCAGCTAAATAATGCAACATTTCGTCTTTATCATAAAGAAAGAAAGGACATGCTAGAGAGAAAAATATAATAGGAAAGAAAGAAGAAAGAAAGAAAAAAAGAAAGAAAGAAAGAAAGAACGAAAGAAAGAGAGTAGGAGAAAGATAAAGATAGAGAGAGGGGTGAGAACGTGAAAACAATAACGCTAATCTGTTTCAATCGAACATTAAAAAAAAAAGATGAAAAGACGGAAAGAAAGAAAAAAGTGAGAGTTACATCAAGATTATCATACTTTTTACATATTGAACTATTTGACAATATCTCTTAAGTAAACATATCAAACGTTGTAATAATTAAATTATCATAGTGTGTTATATCCACAGGTCCTACTATGTAAAAAAGTAAAGTCGTCGTAGTGGCCTAAAGTCGGTATCAACCAGACGGCGAGGGAGTCTATCCCCTTTTCACTAGCGCTAGACAGGTTGTTTTTAAACGTCTGAGACGGAGCGCCACACCTACCATCAGCTCCTCACTTTACCGCACAGATCTCTGTGCTACTCATACTCTGTGTTGGCGAGGGCCGGTATAGAACAGGTCCTACAAGTAATACTTAATTACTGTGATGCTGATAGTTTTTTGATTTAGTGCATCCTGGGACGTACATATTTGCTTTGAATGAGTCCCCGGGAAAATTTACGGGTCCCATCTAAAGCCGTCTAACTCCTACCTTGTAACCTATTCTTGTTATATACCCTTCTTCTTTACTTACTTCTTACTTCTTCTGGGGTCTTTCACATCTTAAGTTCTTTTAACATCTGGACTTCGTCTTGGGACTTCGTCTTGGTTGTCGGTCTCACTTAACTCACTTCTCTTCCAATCAGTCCTGTTACCAAGACATCCACCAACTACAAGACCGTGTTATTTTTCTTCAACTTTTATTTCCTTAACTAACATTTCATGTAACTAAATATCTGACTAACATAGCGGGCGTATGCAGTGAGCTTCAGCTAAGGCAGAAATACCTATTTTGCCCGACGTCTAACTGAAAACTGAGGAACCAACCAGGTCCCACGTGACTTCACGTATTTCGCGGGCTTTCTGTACTATTCCATGGAAAGTCCCGCCCGTGATATGAAAAGGGCTATCCCTTTAGAATTACAGGGAATTGACAATAATCTTATGCAACCGCATAGATTACGTAACATTCTGTGTAATTCGTTTTTAAGAAACTATTGAAATGTAATTACCGTTAGCTTGAAATGGTGAGGGAAGAAAAAAGGAAAACACTGGAACGCATGGATACGATTTTACTGTGTCCTCTTAGATTTTTTTGCGTCAATCAGCATCTCTGAATTATATAAAAACATTTGCTAGTAGGTATAATATATGTGTTTACCCGCCGACGTCCTACTAAGTCAGGATTGACCCGGAGTTATTTATAATAGGTAAAACGATTTTATAATGGGAATTTATTGAACATTAAGAGACGGATTGTTACGAACTAAATTGAACTGTGTTATTGTGAATGAAAAGTGAATCGTGCGAGCCAATTAACTTTCCTATTGGAACTTAATGAATGAATGTTGATCAAGTCACACCACGTCGTCGGTCATGAAACAAAAAAGCTGTTGTAGTCGACTTTGTAAAAGTAACGTCTGGTTTTTCGGCTTTTTTTCACGAATGTTTTTAAAGCTCGCTGCTTTTATTGTAAATTTATTGATTTGAAAGAAACTTCCGTTATTAAATGGTTTTCTTTCCTTTCTACTCCATTCTATCAATAATTGAAAAGTTGGAGAAATGCCAGAACGGACTTTTTTTTTCTTTTTTTCTCCCCTTTTGTTTTTTTTTCTTTCTTTTAATCCTTTTTTTCCTTTATCTTCTTTTTTTGTCTTTTTTTCCCTTTTGTCTTCTTTATTTTCTTTTTCTTTTATTCTTCCTTTCATTCTTTTTTTTATTCTTTTTTTTTTTTTCCTTCTTTCTTTTTCTTTCTTTTTTTTCCTTTTCCGTTTTATCTTTTTTTCTTCCTTTTTTTTCCTTTTTCTTTTTCTTCTTTCTTTCCTTCTTTGGGTTTTTTCTCTCTTTTTCTTCTTTTCCTTTGTC
>CM042164.1:10697254-10712254 GCA_023376005.1 Doryteuthis pealeii | reverse complement strand
CTGAACTTGCACAAAGGTCTAACCCCTATCCCTAACCCTAACTCCCCCTAGTTAAAATTAACAGTTTTATTACAAAATTTGTGGGTTCTGTTTTTTCTGGGTCAACGGTATACAGGGTTATCCAGAAAAAACAGAACCCAAATTATTTATTCATTTTCCCATTAAACTAACCCTAACCCTAAACTCCAACCCTAACCCTAACCCTAATTCTAACCCTAAACCTAAACCCTAACTGTTAATTTTAACTATGGGAGTCTATCCCATAGTTAAAATTAACAGTTCTATTACAATATTTGTGGGTTCTGTTTTTTTCTGGGTCAACGGTATACAGGGTTACGCAGAAAATACAGAACCCAAACTATTTATTCATTTTCCCATTTCTGAATGGAGTGATTATGTGATGTGTCATATACAATTAATCCCGGTATACTTATCTCTGGACCTTTATTACTTAGAGACACTCGATTCTGGCTGTTGGATCTGATGTTGTTTGAATACAATAATATGGTATCAAGTATTCTTAACTAATACTAATAATTAGCACACAATTATATGGTATCAATTAATTATTCCTATTTAATCTATTAATAATGGAGATTCGCTTCCGGTTTTTGTCTGTAACAAAAATTACGCCACTGCTTACGTCACATTACCCAAAATCGTCATAATATAGAATAAATACACTCAAAATTTGAACACGCAACATTAGACAGTCTTCGTTGTTTTTTAAAACAAGTTTTAATAAATACATGACTGGTATTATATATCTATATATATAGTTTGTTTTATTTTAATACATATTTAAAGTTTACATTTCAAATTGTGTTATTTTTTTAATCCTTTAATGAATTTGATGATTTTACTTACTTAGGGTATAAACTCGCTGACATTGAACTTTTAACTCCCACCCCTTAGGCAATATGTTTCAAAAATCTATTTTACATCACCCGGGGGGCGTTTTTTTATTTTACTAGTAATAATAATTATTATTTGTTTGCACGAAGTAAGATGGTATCAAGTATTCCTATCAAGTACTAATAATTTATACACAATTATGTTTACAAGTAAATAAAGTAAAAAGTAAAGTCGTCGAGATGGCTTAATGTCGGCACCAGCCAATCAGCGAGGGAGTCTATCCCCTTTTTACTAGCGCTAGACCAAGGAGATTGTTTTCAACATCTGAGGCGGGGAGCCACACCTACCACCAAATCCTCACTTTACCGCACAGATCCTTGTGCTACTCATACGCTGAATTGGCAAGGGCCGGTATCGAACCAAGAACCTTGAGGTTGAGTGGCTAAATATGTTAAAGTGCTGTCCACTGGTTAAAATAAAGAATTTCGATCATTAGGCCTGAATTTCTACTTTCGACTGATCATGCCGGGAGATCACATCGATATTGATTTATTGGTATTCTAATTTGAATAACAGCCATAAATTAACCACAGCGGTCGTTAAACAGAAAAAAGGACCCTAATTTATTAAACAAGATCGATATCCTATTGAAATGCAAAACTGGTCTTTCCGATGATTTTTAAGATCTCCCCCCCCCCCCTCCAACCATAACCGAACCAAACCAGCTCTTGTATTAGATCTGGTCATTTCTGTATGAACCTCTTACGCCAGGTTTTTTTTTGCTTGGATTACTGACACTATACAATCTTACCTTATTTCCATCTTTTTCTAAGCATATTATTTATAAAAAATGTAAGATTTTTTAAAGTTTGCATTCACTGTAAAAATAATAAAATGCTCGTCTTCACTCGGAATCTTGACGCATTACGATCTTCCTTCACCCCTTTTTCAGTTAATCTAGGGCTTTTCTAAGTATAACGGTTTTATTTGTTACCATAGTCCTCCTTGTGGTCCACACACTTCTTCCATCGGTGTTTCACTGCTTGGATCCCATTGATAAAGATCAGTCTATGTTGGTTGTTCTGTTTTACGGCATATCAATCCTTTTCGGGTCATTTAATGCTGAATTAAGTTCTTTTGATATCAAATTGCCTACAGTACCTGCTGTTGCTTAAATGGTACCCCACCCAATTAGGGTTTCGTGAGTTGACCGGCTGAAAATTTTCTAAGCTGACCAAGACACCTTTATGGAATGTGACCAAATGGGGTTTTATTTTTTATATAGTCCCCTTGTGGTCCACACACCTCTTCCATCGGTGTTTCAGTGCTTGGATCCCATTGGTAAATTTAATAAGTTTATAAACTTTTCAGCCCACCCTCGTAAGTCAGGATCATTTCGCTTGGAGTTCTGACGCTATACAATCTTACCTTATTTCCATCTATTGCCATACATATTAATCTTAAAAATGTATGATTTCTAAGTGAGCATTCACGGTAAAAATAATAAAATGCTCGTCTTCACTCGGAATCTTGACGCATTATGATCTTCCTTCACCCCTTTTTCATTTAATCTAGGACTTTTACTAAGCATCATGGTTGTCCACATACTTCTATCGGTGTTTCAGTGCTTGAATCCCATTGGGAAAAAAACAGTCATCAACAGCAGATATGACATCATCATTTGAACTTTTCAGTTTATAAACTTTTCAGCTCACCCTCGAAAGTCAGGGTCATTTCGCTTGGAGTTCTGACACTATACAATCTTACCTTATTTCCATCTATGATTTCTTAATTTTGCATTCCCTGTATTTAATTCCCACATTTAATTATGAGATCACCTAAATAAAAGCACGAAATCATCGCATTTTTATTTCGTGGGTGGATCAGATGAAAAGTTCTTAGGCTGACCAAGATACCCTCATGGAATGTGACCAAATGAGGTCTAATTTTTTTATATAGTTCCCCTTGTAGTCTACACACTTCTTCCATCGGTGTTTCATTGCTTGGATCTCATTCGTTAAAAAAGAGTCACCAACAGCAAATATGATTTCATTATATGAACTTTTCAGCCCACCCTCGTAAGTCAGGATAATTTCGCTTGGAGTTTTGACACTATACAATCTTCCCTTATTTTCGTCTATTTCTATGCATATCAATTCTAAAAATTGGTATGTGACCAAATGAGATCTAATTTTTTTAAACATAGATCCTCTTGCGGCCCATATACTTCTTTCATCAGTGTTTCAGTTACTATATATATTTACCAACCCCTCCGCACGAGCAGGATGTGACACAAGGTCAATTTCTTAAGCGGAGTTTAACAGATTTGAATTAAGAGTTTTCCTTCTCCAAGACAGATTGTCTAACCAAGGTTAAAGAGCCCAGTCTGCCCTGCTATTTACCCATAGCTGGAGGGAGAGTAGGATTCATACCTTTCCCAAGGGTATTAGCGCTAAGTGAAATTGCAATTGCCACGTCCAGGATTTGAACTCGGGGTGACGAGTTCATTTCCCATGACTTTAACCATTACACCGCGTGCTTTTGTTTCAGTTACTATATAACGTCATAATGTAATGAAGTCTTCATATGCCGTGCTAAAAAAATGCCTGTCTTCACTCGGAATCCTGGCGCATTACAATCTTCCCTCACCTCCTTTTTTATTTAGTCTAGAACTGGTGTATCATGGAGCACCTCCACGTTTAATTATGAGATCACTTGATAGAACGATGAAATCATCATCGCATCTGTGTTTCGTAGGTGGGTGTGGTCACAAGCGGGGGTAGGTACGCGGTTGGGAGTGGGGGGGGTGATTCGGGGCGGGGGGCGGTCCCAGCGACGAGTCCACTCCCCCCTGCTGCTGCTTCTGCTGATTCAAGCTTGGCGGAAATCGTTGACTTTTGCAGCGCGTAACATGAGCCACATTTGCTGCCGGGAGTGACCTTTGTGCGCCGAACGGATGTGAACTTGCGAGCTATTCCGACAGTGAGAACGGCTGCCGAGAGCATTCTGCGGCGTGTCACACTGTGATCAGGGCCCCCCTGGTCTCACCCCCCCCCATCAACCCTCGCCTCGGTTTCATGCATCGAGTGAAAATTTTGCCGGCGAGAAACCAGTGAAAGCAAGGCTATACCCGTAGAAGCCTGGAATTCATGCAACTGGAGTCATGAACTGGAGGCAGATATTTGTTGGCCTACATTTCTACTAACCTACATTTAGCATAGAAGTTGTTAGGGGTTATTACTTCATTATGTACTATGTATAGTTAAGGAAATAAAATCTTAAGAAAGATAACATGGTATTGTGATTAATGGTTGTCTTGGTAACAGGACTGATGAACCAAGAAGAAATGAGTTAAGTGCGACTGACCAAGACGAAATCCCCAAGATGTTAGAAGAGACGCTAGAAGAACAGAAGAAGAAGAATAGAAGAAGTAATGAGAAGGGTATGCAACAAAAGCACCCAACACGTTTGTAGGGCAAGTTTAGTAAAATGGTATATTCAAAAGGTCTACCAGGGTTTAAGAAGAAAAATACATTTATTAGGCAAAAGGTAAAGGCACAGCTCATCGCAATAGAGTAACAGAAGGGTTCAAGAGGTTTCGCTCGGGTTGCAACGATCTCAACAGGCAAAGTCAGGTACGTCTAAATAATGTATATGACTATGAATAAATAAATGACTGAAATCTTATTATAATGGAGATTGTGTGTTTTTCTGTCTGTAACCGAAACTCTATTACTACTCAAGTCACAATTCCCTTAGTTATTTACGCTACATTCTTCATGATTTTATTTTTATTTAAACCTCAATTATTAATAAAATTGTTTAACATTATTAATACTGTTGACCATATATCTACATACTAATAACATGCAATTGTATTTATATATACAACAAAATAGCGGTTTACAGTGTGAACAGGAAGGTTAATTTGCATATTGATATTTAAAATTTGATTTTAATAAATATGTGCTTAGTATTATTGATTTCTAATTGTTTGGTTTTATTTTAATAAATATGAGCAAAAATCTCGCGAATAAATCTTAAAAGAAATCCTTTAGCAAAAAGAAATAACTAAATTTATTCTTTACCTCCTATTTTAACTAAATAGTTAAATTAGGAAAATTTAGCAACGAAAGACAGGAACGATGGAAGAGTATGTTTCAGTTGTTTTATCTTTCCATTATACCCCCTTCTGTTTCAAATATTATTATCTACATCCTTATTTAGTTTCATTGGCTTTTCTAATTTGATATAATATTTTATTACATTAAATACTTGCACCCGGAGGGTGCATATATTTGCTAGTATGAATAAGTAAATGAATATGAATATAAATATGATAAAATGAGTTTAATAAAGAAAGTTGTTTAAAAACATTGAGTTTTAAAGAAGCTGGTTGGAGGTCATAGGGTTAGTGTAGTAGGAAATGACTATTTTAATATAGGCCTCTATGTGAACTCCGGTAAAACAGAGTTCATGAGTTTCAAAAATAAAGGAAGCATCTCCACACTCAACGGCAAGCCTCTTAAGCCAGGAGAACAATTCACGTACCTGGGTGGTAATATCTCCTCCACAGAGAGCGATGTTAATACACGGATAGCAAAGGCATGGTCGGCCACAAATAGTTTATCAGTCATATGGAGGTCCGTTAGGTTTCTATTAATCAGCTAATCTACACATACAAGGTGTGTCAAAAAAAAGGGCTGAACTTGCACAACGGTCGGAAAATTAAAAAGAAAAATCTTTTGGAGGTCCCCCTGTTACATAATTATTAGATTCTTAATACTTATGTACAGTAGTGTAGAAACCGAAATGGCTGTTATAAGTTCAGCCGGCGGCCTTGAAGGATTGAATGACAAGGCTTGACCTCATCCTGATCCTTCCGGTGGATACCGTGAGAATCGGTGGAGAAGACCCTCTTCCGGTTTAGATTAGAAAGAGATTTTTAGATCGGCCAAAGCCACGACGGTGGTAAGTCGTGTTATGCACGGTGCCGACTCAATCTGCGCAGGTAGTCTGGTGGGGATTTCAGAATAAAATATGATCTAAGTTAAATCGAAGTCTTGTGTTATTATCTAAAAACTACCAATGACACAGGGCTTCTGATAAAGAGAAATCCCCAATGGAAGACCAGACACGAAGTCCCCAAGTCGAAGTCCAGACGCTAGAAGAGACGCTAGAAAAATAGAAGCAAGAAAGAAAAGAAAGATAGTTTACAATACCCCATGACAGTTTAACTACAGTCTATGAATGAACTTTTTGCGAATTGGGTAACGGTTTAGGGGTTTGGGGATTAAGGTTGTTTTTAATTACGTATTGCTTAAAAACAACAAAAAAAAACAAATTACTATACGTTTAATTAACCATTGAAATTAATTATTGAACCCAAAGGTAGACACATTAGTCTCAGTTGTTTGTGTTAGTATTGCAATTTATAATTTCAATTTAACTTGGTTCTAAAAAAATATTTTTCAACATTAAATGTATAGTAATTTGGGTTTTTTATTGTTGTTTTTTTTAGGCAATACGTAATAAAAAAAACAACCTTAATCCCCAAACCCCTAAACCGTAACCCAATTCGCAAAAGTTCATTCATAGACTGTAATTAAACTGTCTCCAAAAGCTCTAAAAAAACTTTCCGTTTTAATTTTCCGACCGTTGTGAAAGCCCAAAAAAGTATCAAGATTTTTTGTACTTTTTGACACACCTTGAATTCTGAAAAAAAAAAAACAGTTATACACGAGAGCATGTTTAACGTTTCCCTCGCAAACCCTCTTTCATACGGCCGAAAAGATGGCAAACATTATTCCAGTGATGAGGAATTTAAATCTGTAGTGAAGAAGTGTTTTTTTTTTTTTTTTTTTTGCAGAAAAGCATTTCCAAACCACAATGCTACCAACTGCAAATTTCACTGTTAGAACTGTGTTCTTTGATTTGAAGGTATCAACCCTATTGCCCTTATGGCAAGCCCCACCCCTTTTTATCATATGGATGCTAGAAGGCGGTGGCTGCGGGTCTACATGTCCTGGGAATGACGTTAATGGCGAGGTTCCAGTTTTGGAGGTTTGGGGAATGTGGAGCACCCCATTCATCACCATTGCTCCCTGGTCCACTCTGACCCGGAGTGGTAGTACCTGTTAGGGTCCCATCTATGGGTTAAATAGAAAAATGTATTTATAAAAAAAATTGTATTATCCACTAAGAATTGATTTATTTCAAAACTTTATCGGCATTAAATGACCCACTGAGGTTGATATGCCGTAAAACAAAACAAAACAAAACAAAACAAACTAAACAAAGTCTTGAAACATATTATTATTTAAATATTATTTTGATTATTCGGACTATTGACTTCATCTTTATTGCTATCTGTACAACATTTCGGCCGATGTGCCCTCCGGCCTTCTTCGGGTATTTCTTGAAACGTTGAACAGATAACAATAAAGATGAGGACAATAGTCCTAATAATCCAAATCATGCAAATTATCCAACCTAATCTAAAAAATTCAGAGAAATATTTCTTTTATTTCACAATTTAAGTTCATTACTTGATAAAGGGCAATAGTAGGGTCAGGTTAGCTCAGTCGGTAGAGCGTTCGGCTAGAAACCACAAGGTTCCTAGTTCGATTCCGGTCCTCGCCAACTCAGTGTATGAGTAGCACAATGATCTGTGTGGTAAAGTGAGGAGCTGATGGTAGGTGTGGCGCCCCACCTCAGATGCTAAAAACAATCTCCTTGGTCTAGCGCTATTGAAAAGGGGATAGACTCCCTCGCTGACTGGCTGATACCGACTTTAGGCCGCCCCGACGACTTTACTTTACTTACTTGATAAAGCATGTAACTAATGATCTTGATATGAGCCGGTTTGTTGTTTGTTTGTGTATACATCGAAATGACCCATTGATGTTTTTATTTGCCATCATATTTACTGTTTTTCTTCTCTTCTTTTTTCTAGGTAAGTCATGGATGATTTTCAAGATTATCGGGTATTATATTTTGGTCGGCTCTGATTTGGGAATTCTCTCAGTGTTTCTCCTCAGGTATGTTCTTTTGTTGCCTCATTCTATCCGACATTAAAAGCAGAGAATGAAAAAAATCATCGCTGAAGAAAAAAAAAAGAAATTTTCCCGCGAGAGGATCAAAAATTAGAAATTTATAATAACCAAGTGTAATCTGGAATTGACCATAATCAACAATATATATATATATATATATTATATATATATATATATATATGTGTGTGTGTGTGTGTGTGTGTGTGTGTGTGATAATCCAATTGACTGATGAATGATTCCATTTGGGGTCATCAAAATCTCACTGTACATCCATACTGTATGCTCGTGTAAGTGCAAACTTATATACTCATACAATCATGTTTATAAATCCCTAAAAGAGCTCAATGTATAATAACTCATACATTAATTATATACAGAGCACTATTTAACTTTCAAAGAAAGACAAACTTAATTTATCATAGTAAAATGAGGGTTTGTTAAGTTTTTCTTTCTTAAGTTATATATATATATATATATATATATATTTGAAAATATATATATAATATATATATATATATATATATATATATATATATATATATATAGAGAGAGAGAGATAAAAGGGTATGAAAAACACAATATAGTGTTAAAATGAAAATATTCAATATCTTTTTCATTGCTGATATTGACAATATTTCGATTTATTAAAAATCACCACCAGAGCATAATGATAATTAGGTCCGTATATATATATATATATATATATATATATATATATATATATATATATATATATATATATATATGTATATATATATATATATATATATATATATATATATATATATATATATATATATATATATATATATATATATGGGATGATATCAAGTGTTACTTGGATAGGATTCAATCAAAATTGAGGAATCAAATGTACGTATAAACGTACATATAAAGATTTGTGTATATATTTTTTGACATATACGGAGTATTATAAATAAATAAATAGATAAATAAATAAAAGGATATATAACTTTAGAAAATAAAATCTCATCAGTTTTATTTTTTAGTTGATTTTTGTCTTCTTAAAAAAAAATAATAAAGAAATAAAAAAAATCACACCAGTAAGGCCGACGGTGAAATATTAAAGACAAAAATAAAAGAACTGATGAGACTATAAAGTCGAAATAAATTTATTTTCTAAAGGCATATATGATCAACATATATATATATATATATATATATATGTATATATTAAATTTTTACTTGAAGGCACTTACAACGCATGTATCGCATAAAATTCGATACTTTTTCTTATAGAAAATGAACTTGACAAGTGTAATCCCAGTAAAGGATGGCTCGATGTGTAGAATACCGTACAGACTGTTTCGACTTTATTAAGTCTCATCAGCCGTATATACTAACGATTTCCCTCCGACAGAAATCGAAACCGGGACTTCAGCAGACGCAGTGAAACACTAGTGAAACACTTTTATCGCCTCGGCCACAGTACACAGCTGACCATCCTAGCGAAATTAAGCTTGTCAAGCGATTGATGAGACTTAATAAAGTCGAAACAGTCTGTACGGTATTCTACACATCGAGCCATCCTTTACTGGGATTACACTTGTCAAGTTCATTTTCTATAAGAAAAAGTATCGAAATTTTATGCGATACATGCGTTGTAAGTGCCTTCAAGTAAAAATTTAATATATACTTTATCAGCAACGTTTCTAAATAAACAAACATCCAAGAATCTTAATATATATATATATATATATATATATATATATATATATATATATATATATATATATAAATGTTGTTCTGGTTCCCACGGGAGAAAATTTAATATTTTATAAAAAAAAGAAGGTCCGAAAAATGTATTATGTTCTCAGAAAAATTGTTTTTTCTTTTTATCTTACATACGCGACACGTGTTTCTGATCTGTTGTCTTCTTCAGGCATTGAGTTATTAATTTGGCAGAATATGTCCGATATTTGATAGGTGTGTGTGTTTCTGCAATTTTTGTATTATAATATATATATTATATAATATATATATATATATATATATATATATATATATATATATATATATATATATATATATATGTGAGTGTGTATGTGTGTGTGTGTGTGTGTGGTGTAAGTAATTACCTTTATATATATATATATATATATATATATATATATATATATATATATATATATATCAACTTGCGTCACATTCTGAGGAACAGTCTTTGCCACAAAAGAATGTTAAAGATGACATTTTGGTAAGGGAATTCATTTTAATTAGGGAACAAGCAATTGGATACTATGTATATATATATATATATATATATATATATATATATATATATATATATATATATATATATACATAATATATATATATATATATATATATATATATATAATATATATATATATATATATTATATATATATATATATATATATATATATATATATAATATATATATATATATATATATATATATATATATATATATATATATATATATATATATATATATATATATAGAGAGAGAGAGAGAGAGAGAGAGAGAGAGAGAGAGAGAGAGAGAGAGAAAGAGAGAGAGAGAGATATGGGATTTTGGAAATAGAATTCAAGATGTTCGAATTAGAAATCGTGGAAGAAGAATTTGATGGGAAAGTGGAAATACAATATCCGGAGTTAACAATGCGGTAAAAAAAAAAGCAAAAACAAAAAAACAAAACAAAACAAAAAACAAAAAAAACAACAACAATTCCAAAACCCAAAACCCAAAAACCCAAAACAATAAATAATTATTAGAAACCACCTGAGAACTGAACACAATAAAATTACACGTGACTCTCTGCGTCAGAACATTTCATTGCGTATAACTTTATTAAGAGAATATTAGTGATAATAATTTGAGGGTGGGGTGGTTGGTTTGTTGGGGGCGGGGTGGGGTGTTGGGTCTGCAGCAGAAATAACATGTGCCCTTCGCTTAATCGATATCAGCTGATCTGAGGTTATTTTATGTACACCCCCCACCCCGTAGCCTCGGAATAAAATACTTAAAGTAATTTCTGGAGAAAATATGACTGTCTTATCTTGGACAAACATGTGTGTGTGCGTTCATGCCTGGGTCTGCGATCACGCGCGTGTATGTGTTGGGGAATAAATGAGCACCTTGCAGTTATCTTTCTTTTTTTTTAAATTCTATTATATATACTAGAAAAGAAAACGCCCTCTAGGCAGCGTAAAAATGAGATGTGTGGGAGTTAAAAATTCAATGTTAGAGGGTTTGTAATATAAGTAAATAAAAAAAATCAAATTTATTTAAGAAGGAGAAAAATAAAATAAAATACTTTGAAATGGAAACTTAGTTCTGTCCCCCTCAAAGAAAATGTTGCGTTCATCTATTAATTATTAATTAAATAATATTTTTGAATAATTTCCACATAAATTTTATACAAAATGATGAGTATTTATGTATTTGTAAACTTTTAGTTAACGTCTTGTTACTGAAAAAAGGGTGATAGTAAAAATAATTTTAAACATTGATTACAAATTTGGCAAAGCATTTTTCCATTTAATGTAATAATAATTTTTAAAAAATCATTTCATAGTTTATTTATTTTAATAATATATAGTCCATTTATTTAAATTGTCATTATTACAATGGAAAGGATTCAAATGTTGAATTATACTTATTATTACATATACTAGCAAATATATGCACCCTCTGGGTGCAAGTATTTAAGTCTTAATGTAATAAAATATTGTATTAAATTGCTAAGGCTAATGAAACTAAATAAGAATGCAGATAAAAAGATTTGAAACAGAGGGAGAGTATAATCGAAAAATAGAACAACTGAGACTTACTCTTCCATCACTCTCGTCTTTCATTGTTATTTTTCTAATTTAAGCATTTAGTTAAAAGAGGAAGTAAAGAATAAAATGACAGTTATGTTTTCTTGATAATGGATTTCATTTAAGATTCATTGAAGAGATATTTGCTTATATTCATTAAAATAAAACCAAACAGTTAGAAATCAATAATACTAAGCACATATTTATTAAATTCGATTTTTTAATATCAATATGCAAATTAGCCTTCCCGTTCACACTGTAAACCGCTATTTTGTTGTATATATAAATACAATTGCATGTTGTTAGTATGTAGATCTGGTAAACAGTATGAATAATGTAAAACAATTTTATTAATTATTGATGTTAAAATTAAAATAAAATCATTGAGAATGTGATGTCAATAACTAAGGGAATTGTAACTTGAGTAGTAATATAGTTTCGGTTACAGACAGAAAAACTCACAATCTCCATTATAATAAGAAGATATATATATATATATATATATATATATATATATATATATATATACTAAAGAAAACCTGACCGGTTGGTCACACATTCAGTTCTGGCTAGATCAGAAAAAAAGAGAGTTTGCAAAGCGAATTAATTTTTAAAAGGAAATAGGTCCGGGAAAGTTTGACCGAAACCAAATTTAAATGGACCTGATTCTTGAAGTTCTATTTGTAGCTTCGGTGTGGAAAAGCTAAGTTGTGGGATGATTGAAAATCATGTTTTTATGTAATATCAAAAATAATCACGCAAAAAAAATGTAGCAAAAACAAATGACAAAATGTACCCATTTAAGTAGCAATCATCTTGTCGGCATAAGACCACAGCAAATGTGAACTACCCCTTAATATGTGCGTTCATACCTTTGTTTGCGTGTATATATATATATATATATATATATATATATATATATATATATATATAAGAGAGTTTTATAATTTGCTTGAAGCATTGTGTATATATTGGATAGGAGGTTGATTTAGAAGGCTTTCACAAAGCAGATGTAAAGAAAAAAAAATAATACGGTAACAATGGTGTTGTGTGTTAACCTGTATTTTATTCTTGAATTTTCGAGATAAAATCTCTTTTTTTTTTAAATGATGGTATTATTATATAACTGTATTCTCGTGTTGTATGTTTACGTGAATGGAGTTTTGAAAAAAGAGTTCTTATCTCGAAAATTCAAGAATAAAATACAGGTTAACACATAACACCATTGGTACCGTATTATTTTTTTTTCTTTACACCTGCATTGTGTAGCCTTCTAAATCTACCTCCTAACCAATATAATATATATATATATATATATATATATATATATAGATAGATAGATAGATAGATAGATAGATAGATAGAAGTAAACTGGCATAGATAGATTGATAAATATATAGATAGATGACATCTAAAAATACTGAGGGAGAACGCAGACACGGGCATGAACGCACATATTAAGTGGTAGTTCACACATATATATATATACAAGGTGTGGCAAAAAAGTATTTACCAAGATAGGAATGAAAATAAATGTAACGTTAATTTTTTTCAGAATACAAGGTGTGTCAAAAAGTGCCCAAAATCTAGATACTTTTTTGATGCACCTTATATATATATATATTGATCTATCAATACAAATCATGCATAACATCTATCTATCTATCTATCTATCTATCTATCTATCTATCTTCCTATTCTACTCTATTCATGTATCTCTATCTTTCAATGTATCTATCTATCAATCCTTCTATCTATCTATCTATCTATCTATCTATCACAGTCTATTCATATCTATCTATCTATCTATCTATCTATATATATATATATATATATATATATATATATATATATATATGTGTCTTGGTCTGTTCCTATCTATCTATCTATCTATCTATCTATCTATCTATCTGACTGACTCACGGCTGATATACTTTTCGATAGAATGTCTGCGGAACACACTTCGTTCGACCTTAATATATTTTAATCATTTAGCAAATAAACTTTATTGCATTCTTATCAGTTGGGTCACTTACGGAGATGAGTGGACGCTGCCAACTTAGACTTACACGATGCTTGGCCGCTTGCGCGATTTCATTCCGGTTTTATCAGCAACCATAAAATTCCAATCGTCTGTTTTTGCCCGCGGAGGCTGTACGCATGCGCACCGAGCCACACACACACACGCTCTCCCCCCTCTCTCTCTCAATAAAATGGCTGACCACCCCTGTTTTAATTCTGATGACAAAACGCACTCACGATGCTTATCAAATGTTTTGGTTCTCCTCTCCTCCCAGATTCGCGACATTTATCCAGAAATCTACAAACCGTGGACGATAAAAATGAAAAATAAAAAGATTTATTAAATGATAAGCGGAATATTTTAAAAGGTTTTTATTTTTATCATTATGATTATTATTTTACACTTTGCGATTCGTTATTATTATTATTATTATTATTATTATTATTATTATTATTATTATTATTAATAATAATAATAATAATAATAATAATAATAATAATAATAATATTTATTCCTTTTGAATTTTAAAATCAGCGTTAACTGATGGTCTTTCATTGGAGAGTAAGTGACAGAAAGTCACCTCAGGTACCCAGGACATTTCTGAGTATTCTGGCCGTATTATTATTATTATTATTAGTAGTAGTAGTAGTAGTAGTAGTAGTAGTAGTAGTAGTAGTACAAAATAAATAACACCCTCTGGGCGATGTAAAAATAGATTTTTGAAACCTATTGCCTGAGTGGTGGGAGTAAAATATTCAATGTCAGCGAGTTTGTACCCTAAGTAAGTAAAATCATCAAATTCATTAAAGGATTAAAAAATAAAACAATTTGAAATGTAAACTTTAGATATGTATTAAAATAAAACAAACTATATATAGATATATAATACCAGTCATGTATTTATTAAAACTTGTTTTAAAAAAACAATGAGGACTGTCTAATGCTGCATGTTCAAATTTTGAGTGTATTTATTCTATGTAATGACGATTTTGGGTAATGTGACGTAAGCAGTGACGTAATTTTTGTTACAGACAAAAACCGGAAGCGAATCTCCATTATTAATAGAGATTATTCTTGGTTTTTCAAACCAATCTTAGCTGATAGTCTTTCACTGGAATTTGATTGATAACAAGTCTCCTCAGGCCTCCAGGACTCTTCTCAGTATTCCAGCTGATTTCAACAATGCTGATTTCAATTATTATCTTCATTGAGTTTTTCACACCTGCTGTAGCCGGTGGTTCACTGGAGGCTATGTGAC
>CM042164.1:10687254-10692254 GCA_023376005.1 Doryteuthis pealeii | reverse complement strand
CACACACTCTCTCTCTTTCTCTCTCTCTCTCTTTCTCTCTCTCTCTCACACACACACACACACTCTCTCTCTCTCTCTCTCTCTACATATATAATATATATATGTGTGTGTGTGTGTGTGTGTGTGTCATATATTTCTTTATATTCATATATTCAATCTATCCGTCAAAATATCTGTCTATCTATGTTCCCCTTTCTATATTCCTGTGTGTGTCTATCTATCTATCTATCTATCTATCTATCTATCTATCTATCTATCTCTGTCTTACTCTCTCTCTCTATCTCTCTCCTCTCTCTCTCCTCTCTCTCTCTCTCTCTCTCATATAATATATATATATATATATATATATACATGCAAGTATAATACCTATCTATGTCATTCTATTCTTTATCTATCAATCTATCCATCAATCTATCTATCTATCTTAATGTTCCTCTTTTTCTATTCCCATGTGTCTATCTATCTATCTATCTCCGATTTTTCCTATCTCTCTCTCTCTCTCTCTCTCTCTCTCTATATATATATATATATATATATATATATATATATATAATATACAAACCACACATATATATACACACACATATATATATACACACCAATATATATATATACACACACATATATATATATACACACACACATACACACACCACACACACACATATATATTTTATAATATATATATATATATATATATATATATATATATATTATATATATATATATATACCAACCCATCTATGTTATTTTATTCTTTATCTATCTCTATCTCTATCGATTCCTTCTTTATCTATCTATCAATCTAAAAATCTAAAAAATATTGAGTTTTAAAAATGTGAATACCCATGAAGGATGAATAAAAACAAATTATCTTTGGCATAAAATAACCCAACAAGGGCTGACGTGCCGTAAAATCCAACCAGCCACCAACCAACCACCAGCCAGCCAACCCGACTTTAAGCGCTGGAAAACTTTCATTGAACGATTGCATAGACAAAGCGTTACATAATCCGAAAAGAATATACTCTTGATTTTAAAAAAATAAAAATAAAAAAGAGACAAGAAGTAAAAATGCTTTTCGTAAACCCGAGTAGATTTCTTAAAAACGAAAACGTTCATCTTACAAGAGCGAGCAGTTGAGGCGCTCCCAAGTGCTTAAATGTGGGTCAAGTGCCAGGATGTGATGATGATGAGGATGATGATGATGATGAGGATGATGATGATGATACGATCTGCGTGGGTGGGGATAATGTATGGGGCTGTTTAATGGTTGCGTTTAGCAAAAAAAGAAAGGCTACTGTTTATTGATGTTTCAACCCCTCCTAACCGGCCCCCACCCACCCTAAAAAAATTAAACTTCCTGAGAACTGAATGTGGGCAGATCTCCAACAATAAATGCTGTTTTATGAACAATCTGTGGTGTATGTAAAAAAAAAAGTCTAAATATTCTTTCTTTTTTTTTAAAAAAATCTATTTCATAGAATTAAATAAATTAAACATTTCTCCTGATATCTTATCTTATTATAATGGAGATTGTGTGTTTTTCTGTCTGTAACCGAAACTATATTACTACTCAAGTCACAATTCCATTAATTATTTACGTCAAATTCTGCATGATTTCATTCTTTTAAACCTTCAGTTATTAATAAAAATTGTTTTACATTATTAAGACTGTTGATCATATCTTCGTACTAATAACATGCAATTGTATTTATATATACAACAAAATAGCGGTTTACAGTTTGAACGAGAAGGCTAATTTGCATATTGATATTTAAAATTTTATTTTAATAAATATGTGCTTGGTATTATTGATTTCTAATTGTTTGGTTTTATCTTAAGAAATATAAACAAAAATCTCGTGGATAAATCTTAAAAGAAATTTATTTACAAGAAGAAATAACTGTAATATTATCCTTTACTTCCTATTTTAACTAAATAGTTAAATTAGGAAAATTTACCAATGAAACAGGGGAGTAATCAAAAATGATGGAATAGTTAGTTTCAAAGTTGTTCTATTTTGCAATCATACCCCCTCTGTTCCAAATATTTTTATCTGAATTCTTATTCAGTTTCATTAGCCTTTCTAATTTAATATGATATTTTATTATATCAAAACTTAAATACTTGCACCCGGAGGGTGCATATATTTGCTAGTACTTTAGAAAGAAAAAAAAACTATTTAAAAAATAAATTCATCTAAACGTGAATAAGTATCAAAAGTTTTGTGAAAACTGGACTCTTAATTGATTTTTCATAGAATTAAAAAAAAAAAAATAACTGTCTATCTATATATTTACCAACTCCTCCGCACGAGCCGGATACGACACAAGGTCAATTTCTTACGCGGAGTTCAACAGGTTTGAATTCAGTTTTCCTTCTCCTAGACTGGTTACCTAGCCATGGTTAAAGAACCCAGTCTGCCCTGCTATTTACCCATAGCTGGAGGGAGAGTAGGATTCATACCTTTCCCAAGGGTATTAGCGCTAAGTGAAATGCAATTAACACGTCCAGGATTTGAACTCGGGGCGACGAGTCCATTTCCCTTAACGTTAACCAGTATTATTTGGTGACGTTAAAATTCAATGGTGCGAAAATGTAAACATCGTTTTCGTTCATAATTTTCATTACTTCCGTAAGCTGAAAAACATTTTCAAAAATCATCAGGAGTTTTTTTTAATGTTTCTTTGAAGATAATATTAACCTTTATTCAAGTTGGATTATGTTACATATTGGAGGTGGGGTAATTTATAAAAAAAATTTTATTTTTTATTTTATCTTATTTCATTTCATTTATTTGATTTTTTTTTTTTTAGTTTTTGTTTTTGAACGAAAACGTTTCTTCTTGTTTTTATTATAGTTTAATTTTATGACTAAATTTAATGACTTAAGGAATTAGAATTCATATTTTTTGCCAATTCCTTATTCAGCGAGGCTGGGAATACAGTGACTGTATCTCCTGCGGACGGGTAAACACCACCTCCCGCTCGAAGTCATGTCGTTCTTAACTGCATCTTAAATTGAGAGACTCCATTTCCGTAAATTTGGGGAGAATGAAGCACCAATTCCCGCCATTATTCATTGCTCCCACGTCTACTTCCTGGAGGAGTAGATTACACTTTATTTTAGGTTTGGTTTGGTTTATTTTACGGCATATCAACCTCGGTGTGTCATTTAATGACGACAAAGCTTTGAAATAAATTCATTCTTAATGGATAATCACGTTTTTTGTGAACACATTTTTCTATTCAACCCATAGATGGGACCCTAACAGGTACTACCATTCCGGGTCAGGGTGGATCTGGGAGCAATGGTAATGAAGGGGTGCTCCATATTTCCCATACCTCCTGAACTGGAATATCACCATCAGATAGAGTTTAACGTCATTCCCAGGACATGTAGACACTCAGTCACCGCCTCCTAGCACCCATATGATAAAAAGGTGTTGGGGCTTGCCATAAGGGTAATAGGGTTGGGAAAATCATATAGGTGCTAGGGCTTGACGTGACCAGCCGATTGATCGGAGGGGGCCTCTCCCACCGCCCGTCTAGCGCAAGAAAGGGCCAAAGTGGAGTCATGAACTGCTCATCTACCTGGGTTCTATCCTCAAGCATCACGGGTTGTCACCCACGGCCAACAGGTGGCCCCATTGGGGGAGTCTTACCCCTCTGCAGAGGTGCTGTCGGTGTATTCTAACGCCCCACCGACAGGGCGAAACTGCATCTTATTGTAAGACTCCATTTCCGTAAATTTGGGGAGAATAAAGCACCAATTCCCGCCATTATTCATTGCTCCCACGTCTACTTCCTGGAGGAGTAGATTACACTTTATTTTAGGTTTGGTTTGGTTTATTTTACGGCATATCGACCTCGTTGGGTCATTTAATGACGACAAAGCTTTGAAATAAATTAATTCTTAATGGATAATTACATTTTTTGTGAACACATTATTCTATTCAACGCATAGATGGGACCCTAACAGGTACTACCATTCCGGGTCAGAGTGGACTTAACAGGTACTACCATTCCGGGTCAGAGTGGACCTGGGAGCAATGATAATAAAAGGATGCTCCACATTCCCCAGACCTCCTGAACTGGAACCTCTCCATCAGATAGAGTTTAACGTCATTCCCAGGACATGTAGACCCTCAGTCACCGCCTTCTAGCACCCATATGATAAAAATGGTTGGGATTTACCATAAAGGTAATAGGGTTGTGACAATCATATAGGCTTGTTCCAGCCGATTGATCGGAGGTGGCCTCTCCGACCGTCCGTCTAGTCTAAGTAAGGGTCTAAATAGAGTGTATATGTCATCGACTGCTCATCTACCAGGATTCCGTCCTTAAGCATCGCTGGTCGCATTTGAGGGGGAATTCTAACCCATCTGCAGAGGTGCAGTCGGTGTATTCTTAAGCCCAAGATGACATGACTGGTCTATTTTAGGTAGACGTTGTTATTGCCTTAGTTATTAAAGATGTTTAGCATATTGCTGCCGGTGTTAAATTGTTAAATGATATGACCTTTAGGCACCCCTTTTTGATCTCGATTAAGAAAGGATAAGTTTTTCATTTAGATCCTCAATTTCCGGTTGTTTTAACAGACGAATTTTATTTTATGTTTTTAATTATAAAACTCCTAACCCTAACCCCTAACAAACAACCAGATATTGACGGTGTAAATGAAAAACATGTCCTTTTTTAATCGAGATCAAAAAGGGGTGCCTAAAGTAATATGGTCCGTAAAAACAACAACAAGGGGGTGTTGTCTTGTAGAGCTCACTGCCTGGGTTTTCTTTTTCTTATGACCCCTGTACTTTAGATATATGAAGGAGGGTCGTTTATGTGGCTGTAGAGGTTTGAGGCTATGTGACTCGAGCACTCCATCCTGAACGGGCTCTACGAAAGCACCACAAGTCGGACGTCCTGGATACATTTCCTACATTCAAGCTCTGACCCATGATATTTGTAGTCATGGGCAGGGCTTGTCTTCACGGGGCA
>CM042164.1:10684135-10687154 GCA_023376005.1 Doryteuthis pealeii | reverse complement strand
TAGATTTATGCTAACATTCGTGTTTAATTCGCATTCAAGAAACTATTGAAATGTAATTACGTTTAGGCTTGGAAATGGCGAGGGAAGAAAAGGGAAAAACACTGGAACGCGATGGATACGATTTTACTGCGTCCTTCTTAGATTTTTGTTTGCATCAATTCAGCATCTCTGAATTATATAAAAACATTTGCTAGTAGGTATAATATATGTGTTTTTTCCCCGCCGACGTCCTACTAAGTCAGGATTGACCGGAGTTATTTCTAATAGGTCAAAACGATTTTTATAATGGAAATATATTGAACATTAAGAGCGGAGTGTTACGAACTAAATTGAACTGTTATATTTGTGAATGAAAAGTGAATTCGTGCGAGCCAATATTAAACTTTCCTATTGGAACTTAATGAATGAATGTTGATCAAGTCACACCACGTCGTCGGTCATGAAACAAAAAAGCTGTTGTAGTTCGACTTTGTAAAAGTAACAGTCTGGTTTTTCGGCCTTTTTTTCACGAATGTTTTTAAAGCTCGCTGCTTTTATTGTAAATTTATTTGATTTGAAAGAAACTTCCGTTATTAAATGGTTTTCTTTCCTTTCTACTCCATTCTATCAATAATTGAAAAGTTGGAGAAATGCCAGGAACTTACTTTTTTTCGTTTTTTTTCTCCCCTTTTTTTTTTTCTTTCTTTCTTTTAATTCTTTTTTTCCTTTTTCTTCTTTTTTTGTCTTTTTTTCCCTTTTGTCTTCTTTATTTTCTTTTTCTTTTATTCTTCCTTTCATTCTGTTTTTTATTCTTTTTTCTTTCTTTTTTTTTCCTTCTTTTGTTTTTCTTTCTTTTTCCTTTTTTCCTTTTTATCTTTTTTTCTTCCTTTTTTTTCTTTTTTTCTTCTTTCTTTCCTTCTTTGGGTTTTTTCTCTCTTTTTTCTTCTTTTCCTTTGTTCTTCTTCTTTTCTTTTTTCTTATCCTTTTTCTTTTTTCCTTTTTTCTTTTGCTTCTTCCTTTTTCTTTGTTTCTTTCTCTCTCTCTTTCTTCCTTTTTTGTCCATCCTTTTTTCTTCTTCCTTTCTTTTCTTTTTTCACTTCTTTTTTCTTCATTTTTCTTCCTCTTTTTCCATTTTTCTTTTCTCTTTTTTCTTCCTTTTTTTCTTCCTTTTTTCTTTTTCTCTTAACCTTTACAGAGCAAATAACAGTCTCGTTTCAAACAATTCCTTTGTTTCAAAAAGCCGCCATTGAAATCAATGGCTGAAGAATAGATCTGCCGAAAAATACAAAGTGCATACAAAAGTTTCCAACAAGTTTCGATAAACTCTTTCATTCGAACTAGCGATTTACCAACAAGCAGTTTGCTTACTTTATGACATGCTCACTAGGCTCACACCCTAAATATTACATTATGGCTTACGGTCAAGTCACGTTTAAAGCATCGGTTCCCACTAGATCACCGAACTTAAGCAGTGATGAGCTTGTTCAATACTTAGATGGGTGACCATTTAAGCAATAGCAGGTACTGTAAGAAAAAAAAACACAAAATAAATACTAAGAGGAGGCAAAAGTTTCCAACTTTCGACAAACGCTTTCATTTCAACTATTGAACTGCGCCAAGTCCAACTCTTTTTATCACTATAGATACGCGAGGATAGAAAAGAAAAGAAGTGTCATCAAACAATGTCGTTAGAATATTTAGAATATCTCTTAAGCAACTAGTTTCGAAAACCACACATGTAATACAGGAACTGTCGCATAGGCCAAATCAAGTTTTAGTAGTAGTCTTCGTTATTAGTAGTATTTAGGTCAGAAACAACATGCACACAAGTTGTATAGTCACAAGGGGCTTTGTATTTATTTCTAGGCTCATGGGCTCTTTTTTTCTGAGAGAAGGAAAGACAGAGAGAAAGATAAGGTGTATCGTCAAATTATCCTATCTTCATTGTATCATTAGAAAAAATGAGTTGGCAAAAAATTGAGTTTAAAAAAATGAGTATACGTGAAGAATGAATAGAAACAAACGTCTTCGACATAAAATAACCCAACAAGGGTTGACATGCCGTAAAATCCAACCAACCAATCAACCAATCTTAAAGTAAAATAAGTATTTATGTCTTCAGCATTAAATAACCCAACAAGGGTTGACATACCGTAAAATCCAGCCAACCAACCAATCTTAAAGTAAAATAAGTATTTATGTCTTCGGCATAAATAACCCAACAAGGATTGATTATGCCGTAAAAATCCAACCAACCAACCAACCAACCAATCTTAAAGTTAAAATAAGTATTTATGTCTTCGGCAATAAAATGACCCAACAAGGGTTGACATGCCGTAAAATCCAACCAACCAATCTTAAAGTAAAATAGGTATTTATGTCTTCGGCATAAAATAACAGAACAAGGGTTGACATGCCGTAAAACCCAACCAACCAACCAAATACTCTGTGGTCCGACAGGGCTAGAAAGAAGGCCACAGTTTGCACTTTTCAAAAGATAGGTATAAAAACAATTTTTCGCCTTAGAACTTTTTTCCGATAGCAAGTAAATATCTTAGCAGAGTCTCAATTTACAATTCCTTCTGTCTTTTTTTAACTTTTCTTTTACTTTCATTTTTAGCCAGTGGTCCGAGAATGTAAGAAAGAAGACTGTCTGCTCTTTTCACGAGGACCCCGCTCAGTATTCTATCCGATCTTAACAATGTTGTTGCCTGGATGCTCTAGATTCTCCCCATGATTTCATATTCCTCCAGTCTTTTTTTTCAAACCCTTGTGCACCGTTCCAAGTCCCCAAACTACAATAGGTGTTACCGTCATCCTCATGATCCACAGTTTTTTCCAGTTCTCTGGCAAGGTCGAAGTATTAGTATATCTTTTCATTTTCTTTATTTTCTAAGATGAATAATTGTTCTGATGCCTATCTTTAGAAAAGAACAAACTATGGCCTTCTTTCTAACCCTGTCCGAACACATACCCTGTAGTCAGCCCTGTGGACTGCAGCTTTAGAACACATACCCTGTAGTCAGTCCTGCCGGTTGGA
>CM042164.1:10659135-10679135 GCA_023376005.1 Doryteuthis pealeii | reverse complement strand
ACACTGCCTGAGAAGCAAGGAAGAAATCATGTGACGTTCTACGGATTTGTTTGTTTGTTTTGTTTTATTGTTTTGGCATATCAACCTCAGTGGGTCATTTAATGCCGATAAAGTTTTGAAATAAATCAATTCTTAATGAATAATACAATTTTTTTATAAATACATTTTTCTATTTAACCCATAGATGGGACCCTAACAGGTACTACCACTCCGGGTCAGAGTTGACCAGGGAGCAATGGTGATGAAGGGGTGCTCCACATTCCCCAAACCTCCAGAACTGGAACCTCACCATCAGATAGAGTTTAACGTCATTCCCAGGACATGTAGACTCGCAGCCACCGCCTTCTAGCACCCATATGATAAAAAGGGGTTGGGGCTTGCCATAAGGGCAATAGGGTTGGGAAAATCATATAGGTGCTAGGGCTTGACATGACCAGCCGATTGATCGGAGGGGGCCTCTCCGACCGCCCGTCTAGCCCAAGATAGGGCCAAAGTGGAGTATTGCATTTCACGTTCTACGGAAACCAGCACATAGGCATGTCAGTGCGAGTCTTCCAGTAAATACCTATATTGACCAGCTCTGTGCGGATACTGGTCGCTGCACAGAGGACCTCCCGAGAGTGATGAATGATAGGGACGATTCGCGAGTGACTTTTATGGATATCCGTGCTACTAGCGCAACATGATAATGATGATCCAACAACAGACCACTTGACAGATGGGCGCAACATAATCTTGTTGAATTTTTTCTATATAAGGTGTGCTGGAGGTCACAACTTAAATTTATTGACTCTCCGTAGCTGCGTGGATACAATCAGCCAATCAACACGCTCGAATACGTGGTTGGTTAACTATTTAAAGGTCTTCATGAAAAGGCGTTCAGTTGCTCGTGCTTAAACACGGACGAAGGGATCAACAACCAAGGATTCTGCTTAACACTGAGAAACACAAGGATCATAGGATTTAAGATACACGGACAACGGAAAAGCATTATTGGATACTACACAACAAGGGTTAAACTTAATGCCACAAGGGATCTCCGCTGTAAAGTGCTCTTGCATGCAGCTTAAAAATGGCCAGAAAAATCTTAACAAATCTATCTTGCCTTATTTTTTCTCACCTACCTTTTTATCACATTCTACGCATTCGCTGACAGGACAAAGTGGCTAACACAGACGTGCTAGAACCAGCAAACATAAACAGCATGCCCGCCATCATCTGCGAGAGACGCCTGAGTTGGCTTGGCAACGTCAGGAGCATCCCCAAAAGGCCGCATCCCCAAAGACCTACTGTATGGTGAACTAGTAGAGGGCACCCGACCGGTAGAGCGACCACGCCTACGCTTTAAAGATGTCTGTAAGAAGGACATGAAGACATGCCACATCGACATCAACACATGGGAGGCTTATGCAGAAGACTGTACGACCTGGCGCCTCCTCGTCAAACAAGGAACGAAAAGGAGTGAAAAAGAGAGGAAAGAAGCCGTCGCAGAAAAGAGTGCCATAAGGAAGGAGAGACAACAGCATCTCCAGCAAGCATTGTTACATAATCTATGCATAGATTATTGTCAACTCCCTGTATTTCTGAAGGGATGGCCCCTTTTCATATCACGGGCGGGACTTTCCATGGAATATTACAGAAAGCCCGCGAAATACGTGAAGTCACGTGGGATCTGGTTGGGTCTTCAGTTTCAGCTCGGACGTCAGGCAGATAAGATGTATCTGCTTTAGCTGGGACTTACTGCACACGCACGTTGTGTTTAGTTAGAGAAATATGTTTAGTTAAGTAAATAAAGGTTTAAATAAATAATACGGTTTTGTGGTTGATGAATCTCTTGGCAACAAGACTGACCTAGAAGAAGAAATGAATCAAGGACGACCAACCAGCAAGAACAGACACGTTAGAAGAGACGTTAGATGAAGAACGTAAGATACCAAAGATGAGCAGAAGAATAATAGAAGTAAAGAAAGGGTATACAACAGCATCATCGATTGTTTGCAATGACTGCACCAGAGATTGCCATTCAAAAATTGGTCTGTTCAGCCACTCACGCAGCTGCAGATTTTTTTTTTAAAAAGTGTACACTATGCCATCGTCTTTGTATCGCACATTGCTAAACCTTATGAATAACTGTTGTCACTGTCCAACGCCTTTCGGTTATTCCTGTTAGCTCATAGAGTAAATCTTTTCTTTGTGCTCGATTTTGGAAGATTTCCTCGCAGAAAAAGAATGGTAAAGTCTTTTAGCAGAAACTGAAATAATCCTGGTTTTACCTTTTTAGAATTTTTTTCGACGAAACAAAACCAAACAAAAGATGTTTATATTTGTCTATTCTTTTGGTGAGGGTCGAGAATCGCACTTAAAAATTCGCTTCTATCGTAGTCCATTCAATAAAAAAAAACCCAGAAATTCACTACAATCTTTCATTATTTATAAGAACTTTCTTTATTGTTGTTGTTGTTGTGGTTGTTGTTTTTTTTTTGTTTTTTTTACTTATGTCCCATAACATTTACTACTCTAATAAAATGAAACAAAACTGAAAACTGTCAGCTGGCGAAAAAAAATATAAGTAAATATAAGAAAAATAAAAGATAACAAAACAAAATAAATAAGTAGATAAATAAAGGGCATTAAAAAAAAATTTCACAATTTGAAAGAATGACATTCTTGGTTGAGATCGAAAATCGTCCTTAAAATTTCGCTTCTGTCAAAGTTCATTCAATACAAAACAAATTTATTACAATTATTCATTTCTGTCAACAGGTTCTTCTTCTTCTTCTTCTTCTGTTACAATTCTTCTTCTTCTTCTTCTGTTACAATTCTTCTTCTTCTTCTTCTTCTTCTTCTTCTTCTTCTTCTTCTTCTGTTCTTCTTCTTCTTCTTCTTCTTCTTCTTCTTCTTCTTCTTCTTCTTCTTCTTCTTGTTACAATCTTCTCTTCTTCTCTTCTCTTCTTCTTCTTTTCTTCTTCTTCTTCTTCTTCTTCTTCTTCTCTTCTTCTGTTACCATTCTTCTACTTCTTCTCTTCTTTCATTCTTTCATTCTTTCATTCTTCAGTCCCTTCTTCATTCCTTTTTCCTTGTTGTTGTTGTTGTTGTTGTTGTTGTTGTTGTTCTTCTTCTTCTTCTTCTTCTTCTTTTTATTCTTATTCTTATTCTTTCTTCTTATTCTTGCTTCAATCCCTTCTTTTTCATTCCTTTTTCCTTATTGTTGTTGTTTTTTCTTCTTTCTTCTGCTCGTCATTTTCTCCCTCTTTCAACTCATCCTCCCTCCTCCTCTTCCCCTTTTGCTTTCTACTCCTCTTCATTCTATTTTTCTCCCTCCTCTTTATTGTCTTCTTCCACCCCCTGTTCTTTCTTCACTTCTTCTTCTTCTTCTTCTTCTTCTTCTTCTTCTTCTTCTTCTTCTTCTTCTTCTTCTTCTTCTTCTTCCATTCTTTCTTTTCTTTTTTTCTTCCTTCAATCGCTTCTTCATTCCTTTTTTCTTGTTCCTGTTTTTCTTTCTTTTCTTTCTTCTTATTCTTGCTTCAATCCCTTCTTCTTCATTCCTTTTTCCTTGTTGTTGTGTTGTTGTTATTCTTCTTCTTCTTCTTCTTCTTCTTTCTTCTTCTTCTTCTTGCTTTCATCCCTTATTCTTCATTCCGTGTTGTTGTTTTTGCTGTTGTCTTCTTCTTCTTCTTCTCTTCTTCTTCTTCTTCTTCTTCTCTCTTTCTTCTTTTCTTCTTTCTTCTTTCTTTCTTTCTTTCTTTCTTTCTTCTCCTCCTCGTATTTTCTCCCTCCTCTTCATCGTCTTCTTCATTTTCTTCCACCCCCTTCTTTTTTTCTTCTTCTTCTTCTTCTTCTGCCTTTGTCCCGAACCATTTTATCACTCCAAAAAGAAAACAGAACTGTTCTCTGTCAGCTGAAAAAAACACACACACACACCCCCACACACCACAACCCACCCACCCACACACACACACACACACACACACACACACAAAATAAGATAGATAATAAATAGATAGATAAAAAGTAAATAAATAAAAGATAAAATAATACAGGATCTAAAAGAATGACTTTAAGTGACACAAGGAAATAGAACTTAGGTTAAACACACACAAACACACACATACACACACACACACAGACACACACATACACACACGTATATATATGTGTGTGTGTGTGTCTATATTCATATACATATGTGTGTGTTTATATATGTGTGTGTCTATATTCATATACATATGTGTGTGTTTATATATGTGTGTGTCTATATTCATATACATATGTGTGTGTTTATATATGTGTGTGTCTATATTCATATACATATGTGTGTGTTTATATATGTGTGTGTATATATATGTGTGTTTCTGTGTATATGTGTGTATATATATATATATATAAATATGTGTGTGTGTGTGCATATATACATACGTATAAATATATGAGTTTATATATGTGTATGTATATGTGTGTTTGTATATATATGTGTGTGTGTGTGCATATTGTGTGTATATATATGTGTGTGTGTATATTGTTTCTGTGTATATGTGTGTATATAAATGCGTAAATATATGTGTGTGTGCGCATATATACATATGTATGAATATATGAATTTATATATGTGTATGTATATGTGTGTTTGTAAATATATATGTGTGTGTGTGTGTGCATATGTGTGTGTATATATATGTGCGTGTGCATATATATGTATATGTGTGTGTGTGTGTAAATATATGTGTATGCGTATATATGCCTGTTTGTTTATATATATGTGTGTGTGTTAAATATATGCATGAGTATATATATATATATATATATATATATATATATATATACATATATATACATATATATGTATATATATATATATATACATATATATACATATATATATATATATATCTGTGTGTGAGTGTGTGTGTGCATATATGGAGATATTTATAAATGTTTATAAGTGTGTATACATCTGTGTGTATATATATGTATATATAATATATATATATATATATATATATATATATATTATATATATATAATATATATATATATATATATATATATATATATAATATCTGCTTGTATGAGTGTGTGTGCATATATAAAGATATTTATAAATGTTTATTAAGTGTATATACACCTGTATGTATATATATGTATGTATGTGTAATATATATATATATATATATATATTATATACATATATATATATACATATTATATATAATGTACATATTATACACACACACACACACACACACACACATATATATATATATAATATATATATATATATATATATATATATACATATATATAAACAGTAGAATAAGATGCCATAAAGTGCAGGGGTTACGTAGGAAATATTTTATTGACCTCATCCTTCTATTTCTAAAAAAACATCTTATGAAGATTGCTTCATGACGACAAATGATTCATGCTCACATTCACAAGGAAGTGAAAAGTTCGATCAACAATAAAAGAAAGTTCTGAGGAGGTCTATCTCGTGACAGAGATGCTCACAACGGCCAATGTCTGCTCCCAGGTAAAGGCAAACATTTCGACAGTCGATTTTGGTCTAACGGAGCTACACTATCTTATTCGCCCCATTTCTTCTCCGGCATATAAGACGCACTTCCATTTCAGCAGGTCAGATTCAGGAAAAAAAAAAGTTTTTAGTATATTTAAGCATATATTGTTGAAAACAGTCTACCATACGCTCCTTGATTATAACGATGCCAACAATAAAATAAGGATGCATGGAGTTTAGTGTAGGTAAAAGTACTGAGCGTAATCTGGGTTAGTGAGCATCATAGAGAATATTAGCCTAGGCCTATGGGAGGACACAAACTTCACCTACGATGTATAAGACGCAGGGCAATGTTTTTAGCCAAAATTTTGGGAAAAAAGTGTATCCTATATGACGTCAAATATGGTATATAATGAAATACCAGGTGTACACTTGAAACAAGGTTATCAAGTGGCACACTGCTCAATTAATGAGTTTCAATTTGGCCCCTAGATACCACTTGGTAAATCCCGCCCAGATCAGTATGAAATAAAAATGTCTGAATTCTTTAGATGAAGCTTAAAAGGCATTATGGTTATTTCCTATAAATCAACATAAACAAAGGGGAACCACACTTCACTGATGAATTATTTGTTTATTCATTGATCTACTAGAAAAAAGAAGGCGGGTTTAGGGTTAATTTAATGGGAAAATAAATAATTTATTAGTCAAGAGTGGTTCCCCTTTGTTTATGTTGGAGGAAATAACCCGTATTATTTTGATTTTTTGGACTGTGATTCTCATCTCGGCTATTGTATCCTCTGGCCTTCTTCAACACCTTGTTTGCTCAACTGTTTCGGCTGGAGCTGCAGAACACCCCGACTGCATCTCAGCGGAGGGATAAAATCCCCATAAAATGGGACTGCCTGTTGACCATGTTTGGTGACTCGTGGTGTTTAAGGACGGAAATCCCTGTGGCTGGGCAGTCCATGACGTGTAACACTTTTATTCTTTTTATCATAAATGTGCTACAAGGCGGTGCCCGAATTACAAGGATTCCGTCCTTAAGAAACATGGTCGCAACCTACGACCAACAAATCGGCCGAATGAGGGGGTCTTACTGTTGTATACTAGATCATACAGTATTCAGTATATGGTAATTTTTACCTTTACTTGTTAAAATTCCTAGCAAATAAGGCAATTAGAGTAACCTCCCTTGACTTTCACTTTGAACTAAGCCGGTAGCTATTTTGAAAGTCTCCGTGCGAAATAAATAAATCTTAGAAACTTTTTCGAAAACAATACAACTGCATGCTTTAACACAAGAATATCATAAAATGTGTTCTTAATAACAATTAAGTTCATTTCAGATAATGCGCACGCACAATTTTATGCTAGGAATTTTAACAACTAAAGGTGAAAATTACCCAGTATACTAGTAGATATTTGCCTCTCATCCCACTTATGAGGGCGTCATACAAGGAAAATGTTTATGTGGCCCACCCACAAGCCGAGGCTCATGGGTGGTAGGCACAAAAAATGCGTCGATCCCGTCGGCATTCCCCCTCGAGAGGTGCGCCCCAGGCGCTTGCAATAAACCCAGCCCTACCCCTTTAAATCAAGGGGGCAGGTATTGCCTAGGGGGGGTAGCCCCCTGGGATCGACGCTGTTAATTTTATTACCTAGCCACTCCAAAAGCCGAAGCGCTCTGAAGCAGGCTCAGCAAATCGCCCTGATGTTCCCAGACAGCCGTATATAAATAGTCCTGGACCAGCGCGTTCACTCCTTACGCATGTTACGCTAGGCTAGTCCACAACACTTACCCTCGGGATAGGTGCAGTTGGAGTATTCTACAGCCCCAGATGACTGGGCGATTCAAGATTTGTTTCTTGGTAAATAGCTGTTTTTCTCATTGCTACCCTTGACAGTGTCGTGTAAGTGGGTGAGTAGGGCTGTATCAATAAGTTACCATAATAGCTTCAAAATGCCGGTTGATAGTACCAAAGAGAGAAGGATAAATCGATGTGCTAATAATAATAATAATAATATATAATAATAGTTGTCCTTGTCGCGGACCGGGTTTTTACTTTTCCTTTGTATATGAGGAAAGACGACGCGCTAATCACTTCTGCCTGAAATTGCCGTCAATGGCAGCCTTCTGGGTTCAAAGGCGGGTGTCGACAGTGCGTGTTGATTCAACATCTCTCGCCTGGCCTGAGAAGAATCATAAAACTCTACCCCAAATAGAAGCCCTCCCCAAATAGATGGGACACGAACCGGGTCTGACTTTCCTTGCACAACTAAATCAGATAAGAGATACCCTTTCCATCTGACTGGCTCTTCACTCAATGAAGATAATATGTTTGTTATAGAGTCCGAGGGAAACCAGAGAATAATGGTTATTTTGAGGGGCGGTTTTTTGATAAATTACCGAACATAATTTGTGTCAGTTTTCGATTCGCGCACCGCCTCTTCACGGCGACTAATTTCACAGATGGAAATCGCACCGAAAACACTAAAATGCTCTTTAGAAAATTATCGTATTATTTGTATCATTTAGATTTTTCGGACTGTTCTCCTCATCCTTTTTGTTTTTGTATTGTTTATTTTATTCTTCCGAGTCATATTTGTATCAGTACTACTGTATGGCTGCACCACTTGGACCCAAAACGAAGCGCCTAGAGAATAAGCAAGAAGGGAGCTGCTCAACAATGCCGCGTGCGATCTTAAACAAATCGTGGAAATAGCACCTCACAAGGAAACAGCTGTACGGCCACTTGCCCTCTATCACACAAATCATCCGAGTGAGTCAAACAAGATAGCTCTCTTATACACACACACACACACACACACACACACACACACACATACATACACACACCACACACACACATATATATAATATATATATATATATATATATATATATATATATATAGTATAATAAAAAAATTGAAAAAAACACAGGTTTAAATGAGTTAAGTGGTGAGTTTATTGGCCGACGCTGCAGTTTTCGATCTATTAATTAGATCATCTTCAGGGCTTTTGTTGGTATATTTGACGTCATATTTCAAACCGTTCATTTTTCAACGTTCTTTTTTCTCAGACTTCAAATTTTAAACAGACCGATAAACAAGGACTATTACTCGCCTTTCTTTATTCTGAGATAAAAAAAATTATCACCTTCCACATACCAACAAAAGCCCTGAAGATGATCTAATTAATAGATCGAAACACTGCAGCGTCGGCCAATAAACTCACCACTTACCTCATTTAAACCTGTGTTTTTTTCAATTTTTTATCATACTACATACCGTCGGATTCACTTCCTTTTATTCACACACACACACACACACACACACACACACACATATATATATATATATTATATATATATATATATGAGTTAAGAGTAAGGAAATGAATCCGACGGTATATGTATAGATAAAAGGGTATGAAAACACAACATTTTGTTAAAATGAATATATTTCATATCATTTTCATAGCTAATATTGAACAATATTTCGATTTATAAAAAATCATCATCAGAGCTTGTTTTTAATCCGGACTCATCAAGAGAGAAGCAGAAAATAATTTAAAATCAAACCGGAAGGATTGTTGTTCCAAAAAGCGTGTAACCTATGCGATCGCTTCGTCATTTGTACATCTGCTGCGTGTTTTTCGCTAACACCATGAATATGTTGTATATATATATATATATATATATATATATATATATATATATATATATATATTCATAGAAGGTGATTGAAAAGTAATTCCCGATCATAATTTATCTATTATATCTTATATGCATTTACAAGATGAAATCTGGCTAATTGTTAATACTTGGGAGAATATTGAAAATTTGATTTTTATGCACCTGTATTGAAGCGGGTGTGTGACAATTTTACTTTTATCTAGATGATTTGACATGTAATTGCCCATATATATATATTATTATATTATATATATATATATATATATATAATATATATATATATATATATATATATATCAATAAATATACGTAATTGTTAATACATGGGAGAATATGAAAATTTGATTTTTATGCACCTGTATTGAAGCGGGTGTGTGACAATTTTACTTTTATCTAGATGATTGACATGTAATTGCCCATATATATATATATATATATATATATATATATATATATATGTATATATATATATATATATATATATATATATATATCAATAAAGGAAGAACTCAATACAGTAATCCCATAATAAATTTATTTCGACAAAACACAATTTACATATTTTCAGCTCTTTGGGGTTTTTTGTGATATGCTTGTTCATAAGTGAATTGTTACCCATCTGATGAGGCAAAAACTTGGGGAGCCAGTTTAAATCAACTTAGATTTATATGGGCCCCAATTTTTGTCGAAATAAATTTATTATGGGATTACTGTATTGAGTTCTTCCTTTATTGATAAATATTGCTCTGTATATAATCTAAAAGGTTATTTTACATTGAGCTCTCTTTAGTGATTTATGATTCACTGTATTTATACATACTGGATCATCAATATTAGTACAGTGGATCTAGAAATCACATAGAATCATCCCTTACTACCAAGTTTTGGATAAATCTCTTATATAATATATATATATATATATATATATATATATATAATATATATATATATGAGTAAAGAAATAACAAAAGACTTAGAAATTTAGCTTTATAGTCTATTTCAGGGAGCTTAGACAAAGTGTCTAACTCTCCCAACTCATCATTCGCATCTGATGAGTCGGGAGAGTTAGACACTTTGTCTAAGCTCCCTGAAATAGACTATAAAGCTCAATCTCTAAGTCTTTTGTTATTTCTTTACTTATATATTTGCTCTGTGACTCTAACATTAAGAGCACACATTGAGCTCTCAAACTACGACAGGTTTTTTTAAATAAAACTCGTAAGGAAGATTTCTTCTCTAGACTTTTGGACGAAAATCGATGAGAGAGTCCATTTTTTTTTACTATCTATCTATCTATCTATCTATCTATCTATCTATATATATATATATATATATATATATATATATATATATATATATAAAGCTTTTTCATAATGCTAGAGCAAAAAAGTAAGATAGAAATGATGTTTTTCCTGGCATTGTCATTTTGTAGGTCAATTGAAAAGCGGTTCACACAGTATGTATTTACCCAACCCCTCCACCACGTGAAGGATGTTACACATGGTTAATTTTTCAACGGCCCAGGTGGTTCCCAATGTAGAGTGTTAACAGTTCTTTTTGAGAACAATGTCTGCTGGATCACCTGAAGGCAAGTCAGCAAAATATGAACATCTTCGAGATGGAATCAAAAGACATGGCTGGAGAATAATAAGTGGGCTAGAATGGTGAAGTCCAACGGAATTCTACCAAAGAATTCCTACAGTGAAAATGTATACATATATATACAGGACAGTTGGTGTGTGTGTGTGTGTGGTGTATTTTTCGGAGGAAACTACGAGAATAAAACAATTAACAACAAAGTATATATATTATATATATATATATATATAATATATATATATATATATATATAGAGAGAGAGAGAGAGGAGAGAGAGAGAGAGAATGGGAAATGAATCCGATAATCAACTCAAAAAATAAAAAATACTACTCTGATGAAGGTCGGCAAAATCTGTGTACGGAACATTTTATGCATTTTTCCTATTATTATTATCATCATCATTTCAACTCCATCTGATTATTTTAATAATAATAATAACGTAAATCCGTATACATTTTGATAAACAGACCGAAACATATGTGTAAGTGATATCGATTAAAAGTGATATCGATAAAATTCATTTTATCCATCTACATTTCTTTTCTTTACTCATTTTTCCTCATATATATATATATATAATATATATATATAATATATATAGGTCGAAAGTACATTCAGGGATTGACATTTTCTCGACTTGTTTAGCCTTACATTTGAACATATATGCCCGCCTAAATTCATTCATTATTAACTAATTAATTTTCAAAATTAGGTATGACTTCAATTAAGCACATATCCTCCAAAAATATATATACACACAATCCCTATCAACAGATCTTGCTTTTTGAGTAAAAAATAATGAAGATTTAACGGCTGAACTTGCACAAAGGTGTCAAAATTAGGGTGACCCAGAAAAAACAGAACCCAATTTATTTATTTATTTTCCATTAAACTAACCTTAAACCCCAACCCTAATCCTAACCACCAACCCTAACCCTAACCCCTATCTTTAACCCTAAAACCCCTAGTTAAAATTAACAGTTTTATTACAAAATTTGTGGGTTCTGTTTTTTTTTTGGTCAACGGTATACAGGGATACCCAGAAAAAACAGAACCCAAATTATTTATTCATTTTCCAATTAAACTAACCCTAAGCCCCAACCCTAACCCTAACCCCATAGTTAAAATTAACATTTCTATTACAATATTTGTGGGTTCTGTTTTTTCTGGGTCAACGGTATACAGGGTTACCCTGAAAAAACAGAACCCAAATTATTTATTCATTTTCCCATTAAACTAACCCTAAACCCCAACCCGAACCCTAACGCTAATTAAAACCTAACCCTAAACCCTAACTGTTAATTTTAATTATGGGAGTCTATCCCATAGTTAAAATTAACAGTTTTATTACAAAATTTGTGGGTTCTGTTTTTCTGGATCACCGGTATACAGGGTGACCCAGAAAAAACAGAACCCAAATTATTTATTCATTTTCCCATTAAACTAACCCTAAACCCTAACCCTAACCCTAACCCTAACCCCAACCCTAACTGTTAATTTTAACTATGGGAGTCTATCACATAGTTAAAATTAACAGTTATATTACAAAATTGATTTGGGTTCTGTTTTTTTCTGGGTCACCCTAATTTTCACACCTTTGTGCAAGTTCAGCTGATTTGACTTATATTCGTGAAAATAATTAAAAAATGAAATTTAAATAGTAACGGCATGGATTTTTCTTCTTTTTTTCTTCTTTTTTTTTTTGCATTTAATATTTTAATTAGGAGACATCAATATTTCCTTTCAGGACGTCTGTGCCCTTGTTTCTGACGTCCTACTAGGCCCGATCAACTGAATGTCTTTTTTTTACGTGGGGATTTTAATGGGGAATCCTTCAAGGATCCAACTCCTAATTCAGTAATAGTGGACTGCGAGACTATCTCTTATGACCTCCCTCTACCCAGGCAACGCCGGGTAGCCGCTTCTACTAAAACAAAAAAAATGGTGAAGAAGATCTGTCAAATAATCATTTTTTATAGACTTGTAGCGGCTACCCGGCGTCACCTTGTATTCAGCTCTCCATGACATACAAAACTACACCTTGGCCCTTACTTGGGCTAGACGGGAGGTCAGAGAGATCTCTTCCGATTATGTGTCATATCAAATTAATCCTGGTATACTTATCTCTGATGGGCCGGATTAGCTCAGTCGGTAGAGCGTTCGGCTAGAAACCACAAGGTTCCTAGTTCGATACCGGTCTTCGCCAACTCAGCGTATGAGTAGCACAGGGATCTGTGCGGTAAAGTAAGGAGCTGATGGTAGGCGTGGCGCTCCACCTCAGACGCCAAAACAATCTCCTTGGTCTAGCGCTATTAAAAAGGGGATAGACTCCCTCGCTGAGTGGCTGATACCGACTTTAGGCCGCCCCGACGACTTTACTTACTTACTTTATACTTATCTCTGGACCTTTATTAATTTGAGACACTCGATTCTGGCTGTTGGATCTGATTGGATCTGAATACAATAATATGGTATCAAGAATTCTTAACTAATACTAATAATTCGCACACAATTATATGGTATCAATTAATTATTCCAATTTAATCTATTAATAATGGAGATTCGCTTCCGGTTTTTGTCTGTAACAAAAACTACGTCACTGCTTACGTCACATTACCCAAAATCGTCATAACAGAATAAATACACTCAAAATTTGAACATGCAACATTAGACAGTCCTCATTGTTTTTTAAAACAAGTTTTAATAAATACATGACTGGTATTATATATCTATATATAGTTTGTTTTATTTTAATACATATTTAAAGTTTACATTTGAAATTGTTTTATTTTTTAAATCCTTTAATGAATTTGATGATTTTACTTACTTAGGGTACAAACTCGCTGACATTGAATTTTTAACTCCCACCCCTTAGGCAATATGTTTCAAAAATCTATTTTACATCGCCCGGGGGGCGTTTTTTATTTTACTAGTAAGAATAATTATTATTTGTTCGCACAAAGTAAGATGGTATCAAGTATTCCTATCAAGTACTAATAATTTATACACAATTGTGTTTACAAATAAATAAAGTAAAAAGTAAAGTCGTCGAGATGGCCTAATGTCGGCACCAGCCAATCAGCGAGGGAGTCTATCCCCTTTTCAATAGGGCTAGACCAAGGAGATTGTTTTCAGCATCTGAGGCGGGGAGCCACACCTACCATCAGCTCCTTACTTTACCTCACAGATCCTTGTGCTACTCATACGCTGAATTGGCAAGGGCCGGTATCGAACCAAGAACCTTGAGGTTGAGTGACTAAATATGTTAAAGTGCTGTCCACTGGTTAAAATAAAGAATTTCGATCATTAGGCCTGAATTTCTACTTTCGACTGATCATGCCGGGAGATCACATCGATATTGATTTATTGGTATTCTAATTTGAATAACAGCCATAAATTAACCACAGCGGTCGTTAAACAGAAAAAAGGACCCTAATTTATTAAACAAGATCGATATCCTATTGAAATGCAAAACTGGTCTTTCCGATTGATTTTAAGATCCCCCCCTCCAACCATAACCGAACCAAACCAGCTCTTGTATTAGATCTGGTCATTTCTGTATGAACCTCTTACGCCAGGTTTTTTTTTTTTTTTTGCTTGGATTACTGACACTATACAATCTTACCTTATTTCCATCTTTTGCTAAGCATATTATTTATTTAAAAAATGTAAGAGTTTTTAAAGTTTGCATTCACCGTAAAAATAAGAAAATACTCGTCTTCGCTCGGAATCTTGACGCATTACGATCTTCCTTCACCCCTTTTTCAGTTAATCTAGGGCTTTTCTAAGTATAACGGTTTTATTTTTTACCATTGTCCTCCTTGTGGTCCACACACTTCTTCCATCGGTGTTTCACTGCTTGGATCCCATTGATAAAAATCAGTCTATGTTGGTTGTTTTGTTTTACGGCATATTAACCCTTTTCGGGTCATTTAATGCTAAATTCAGTTCTTTTGATATCAAATTGCCTACAGTACCTGCTGTTGCTTAAATGGTGTCCTACGTAATTAGGGTTTCGTGAGTTGACCGGCTGAAAATTTTCTAAGCTGACCAAGATACCTTTATAGAATGTGACCAAATGGAGTTTTATTTTTTATATAGTCCCCCTTGTGGTCCACACACCTCTTCCATCGGTGTTTCAGTGCTTGGATCCCATTGGTAAAAAAAAACAGTCATCAACAGTACATATGACATCATCATATGAATTTTTCAGTTTATAAACTTTTCAGCCCACCCTCGTAAGTCAGGATCATTTCGCTTGGAGTTCTGACGCTATACAATCTTTCCTTATTTCCATCTATTGCCATACATATTAATCTTAAAAATGTATGATTTCTAAGTGAGCATTCTCTGTAAAAATAATAAACTGCTCATCTTCACTCGGAATCCTGGCGCATTACGATCTTCCTTCACCCCTTTTTCATTTAATCTAGGACTTTTACTAAGTATCATGGTTTTATTTCTTAAAATAGTCCTCCTTGTTGTCCACATATTTCTATCGGTGTTTCAGTGCTTGGATCCCATTGGTAAAAAACAGTCATCAACAGCAGATATGACATCATCATTTGAACTTTTCAGCTTATAAACTTTTCAGCTCACCCTCGTAATTTAGGATCATTTCACTTGGAGTTCTGACACTATACAATCTTACCTTATTTCCATCTATGATTTCTTAATTTTGCATTCTCTGTATTTAATTCCCACATTTAATTATGAGATCGCCTAAATAAAAACACGAAATCATCGCATTTGTATTTCGTGGGTGGATCGGATGAAAAGTTCATAGGCTGACCAAGATACCCTCATGGAATGTGACCAAATGAGGTCTAATTTTTTTATATAGTTCCCCTTGTGGTTTACACACTTCTTCCATCGGTGTTTCATTTGTTGGATCTCATTCGTAAAAAAGAGTCAACAACAGCAAATAGGATTTCAATATATGAACTTTTCAGCCCACCCTCGTAAGTCAGGATAATTTCGCTTGGAGTTCTGACGCTATACAATCTTCCCTTATTTTCGTCTATTTCTATGCATATCAATTCTAAAAATTGGTATGTAACCAAATGAGATCTAATTTTTTTTAAACATAGATCCTCTTGTGGCCCATATACTTCTTTCATCAGTGTTTCAGTTACTATATATATTTACCAACCCCTCCGCACGAGCAGGATGTGACACAAGGTCAATTTCTTAAGCGGAGTTCAACAGGTTTGAATTAAGAGTTTTCCTTCTCCAAGACAGATTGTCTAACCAAGGTTAAAGAGCCCAGTCTGCCCTGCTATTTACCCATAGCTGGAGGGAGAGTAGAATTCATACCTTTCCCAAGGGTATTGGCGCTAAGTGAAATGCAATTGCCACGTCCAGGATTTGAACTCGGGTTGACAAGTTCATTTCCCATGGCTTTAACCATTACACCAGGTGCTTTTGTTTCAGTTACTATATAACGTCATAATGTAATGAAGTCATCATATGCCGTGCTAAAAAATGCCTGTCTTCACTCGGAATCCTGGCGCATTACAATCTTCCCTCACCTCCTTTTTATTTAGTCTAGGACTGGTGTATCATGGAGCACCTCCACGTTTAATTATGAGATCACTTGATAGAACGATGAAATCATCATCGCATCTGTGTTTCGTAGGGTGGTGTGGTCACAAGCGGGGGGTAGGTACGCGGTTGGGAGTGGGGGGGGGGTGATTCGGGGCGGGGGCGGTCCCAGCGACGAGTCCACTCCCCCCTGCTGCTGCTTCTGCTGATTCAAGCTTGGCGGAAATCGTTGACTTTTGCAGCGCGTAACATGAGCCACATTTGCTGCCGGGAGTGACCTTTGTGCGCCGAACGGATGTGAACTTGCGAGCTATTCCGACAGTGAGAACGGCTGCCGAGAGCATTCTGCGGCGTGTCACACTGTGATCAGGCCCCCCTGGTCTCACCGCCCCCCCCATCAACCCTTGCCTCGGTTTCATGCATCGAGTGAAATTTTTGCCGGCGAGAAACCAGTGATAGCAAGGCTATACCCGTAGAAGCCTGGATGTCATGCAACTGGAGTCATGGACTGGAGGCAGATATTAGTTGGCCTACATTTTTACTAACCTACATTTAGCATAGAAGTTGTTAGGGGTTATTACTTCATTATGTACTATGTATAGTTAAGGAAATAAAAGCTTAAGAAAGATAACATGGTATTGTAATTAATGGTTGTCTTGGTAACAGGACTGATGAACCAAGAAGAAATGAGTTAAGTGCGACTGACCAAGACGAAGTCACCAAGATGTTAGAAGAGACGCTAGAAGAACAGAAGAAGAAGAATAGAAGAAGTAATGAGAAGGGTATGCAACAAAAGCACCCAACACGTTTGTAGGGCAAGTTTAGTAAAATGGTATATTCAAAAGGTCTACCAGGGTTTAAGAAGAAAAATACATTTATTAGGCAAAAGGTAAAGGCACAGCTCATCGCAATAGAGTAACAGAAGGGTTAATGAGGTTTCGCTCGGCTTGCAACGATCTCAACAGGCAAAGTCAGGTACGTCTAAATAATGTATATGACTATGAATAAATAAATGGCTGAAATCTTATTATAATGGAGATTGTGTGTTTTTCTGTCTGTAACCGAAACTCTATTACTATTCAAGTCACAATTCCCTTAGTTATTTACGCTACATTCTTCATGATTTTATTTTTATTTAAACCTCAATTATTAATAAAATTGTTTAACATTATTAATACATTGACCATATATCTACATACTAATAACATGCAATTGTATTTAATATACAACAAAATAGTGGTTTACAGTGTGAACAGGAAGGTTAATTTGCATATTGATATTTAAAATTTGATTTTAATAAATATGTGCTTAGTATTATTGATTTCTAATTGTTTGGTTTTTATTTTAAAAATATGAGCAAAAATCTCGCGAAAATCTTAAAAGAAATCCTTTAGCAAAAAGAAATAACTAAATTTATTCTTTACCTCCTATTTTAACTAAATAGTTAAATTAGGAAAATTTAGCAACGAAAGACAGGAATGATGGAAGAGTATGTTTCAGTTGTTTTATCTTTCCATTATACCCCCTTCTGTTTCAAATATTATTATCTACATCCTTATTTAGTTTCATTGGCTTTTCTAATTTGATATAATATTTTATTACGTTAAATACTTGCACCCGGAGGTGCATATATTTGCTAGTATGAATAAGTAAAATGAATATGAATATAAATATGATAAAATGAGTTTAATAAAGAAAGTTGTTTAAAAACATTGAGTTTTAAAGAAGCTGGTTGGAGGTCATAGGGTTAGTGTAGTAGGAAATGACTATTTTAATATAGGCCTCTATGTGAACTCCGGTAAAACAGAGTTCATGAGTTTCAAAAATAAAGGAAACATTTCCACACTCAACGGCAAGCCTCTTAAGCCAGTAGAACAATTCGCTTACCTGGGTGGTAATATCTCCTCCACAGAGAGCGATGTTAATAAACGGATAGCAAAGGCATGGTCGGCCACAAATAGTTTATCAGTCATATGGAGGTCCGTTAGGTTTCTATTAATCAGCTAATCTACACATACAAGGTGTGTCAAAAAAGGGTTGAACTTGCACAACGGTCGGAAAATTAAAAAGAAAAGTCTTTTGGAGGTCCCCCTGTTACATAATTATTAGAATCTTAATACTTATGTACAGTAGTGTAGAAACCGAAATGGCTGTTATAAGTTCAGCCGGCGGCCTTGAAGGATTGAATGACAAGGTTTGACCTCATCCTGATCCTTCCGGTGGATACCGTGAGAATCGGTGGAGAAGACCCTTTTCCGGTTTAGATTAGAAAGAGATTTTTAGTGAGATCGGCCAAAGCCACGACGGTGGTAAGTCGTGTAATGCACGGTGACGACTCAATCTGCGCAGGTAGTCTGGTGGGGATTTCAGAATAAAATATGATCTAAGTTAAATCGAAGTCTTATGTTATTATCTAAAAACTACCAATGACACAGGGCTTCTGATAAAGAGAAATCCCCAATGGAAGACCAGACACGAAGTCCCCAAGTCGAAGTCCAGACGCTAGAAGAGACGCTAGAAAAATAGAAGCAAGAAAGAAAAGAAAGATAGTTTACAATACCCCATGACAGTTTTAACTACAGTCTATGAATTAACTTTTTGCGAATTGGGTAACGGTTTAGGGGTTTGGGTATTACGGTTGTTTTTAATTACGTATTGCTTTAAAAAAATAAAAATAAAAATAAAAATTACTATACATTTAATTAACCATTGAAATTAATTATTGAACCCAACGGTAGACACATTAGTCTCAGTTGTTTGTGTTAGTATTGCAATGTATAATTTCAATTAAACTTGGTTTAAAAAAAAATTTTTCAACATTAAATGTATAGTAATTTTGGCTTTTTTATTGTTGTTTTTTAGGCAATACGTAATAACAAAAAAACAACCTTAATCCTCAAACCCCTAAACCGTAACCCAATTCGCAAAAAGTTCATTCATAGACTGTAATTAAACTGTCATGGGGGAGCTCCAAAAAACTTTCCGTTTTAATTTTCCGACCGTTGTGCAAGTTCAGTTCCAAAAAGTATCAAGATTTTTTGTACTTTTTGACACACCTTGAATTCTGAAAAAAAAAAAAACCGTTAACACGAAGCATGTTTAATGTTTCCCTCTCAAACCCTCTTTCATACGCCGAAGAGATGGCAAACATTATTCCAGTGATGAGGAATTTAAATCTGTAGTGAAGAAGTGTTTTTTTTTTTGTTTTTTTTCAGAAAACATTTTCCAAACCACAATGCTACCAACTGCAAATTTCACTGTTAGAACTGTGTTCTTTGATTTGAGGTATCAACCCTATTGCCCTTTATGGCAAGCCCCACCCTTTTTATCATATGGATGCTAGAAGGCGTGGCTGCGGGTCTACATGTCCTGGGAATGACGTTAATGGTGAGGCTTCCAGTGTTTTGGAGGTTTGGGGAATGTGGAGCACCTCTTCATCACATTGCTCCCTGGTCCACTCTGACCGGAGTGATAGTACTGTTAGGGTCCATCTATGGGTTAAATAGAAAAATGTATTTATAAAAAAATTGTACTTATATCATTAAGAATTGATTTATTTCAAAACTTTATCGGCATTAATATGACCCACTGAGGTTGATATGCGTAAAACAAAACAAAACAAACTAAACAAGTCTTGAAATCTCT
>CM042164.1:10632113-10659035 GCA_023376005.1 Doryteuthis pealeii | reverse complement strand
AATTCTATCTATTCTATCTATCTATCTATCTATCTATCTATCCTCTGTGGTTTTACTATCTATCTATCTATCGTATCTATCTCTGTGTTTTACTATTCTATTATCTATTCTATCATCATTATCTCTTCTCTCTCCTCTCTTCTCTAATAATTTATAATATATATATATAATATATATAATACTATATATACATGCAAGTATATATACACTATCTATGTCATTCTATTCTTTATCTATCAATCTGTCCATCAATCTATCTATCATCTTAATCGTTCCTCTTTTTCTATCTCCATGTTGTCTATCTTACCTATCTATCTCCGATCTTCCTATCTCTCTCTCTTTCTCTTCTCTCTCTCTCCTCTCTCACTTCTCTTTCTCTATACATATATAATATATTATATATAATTATATATTATATACAAACACACACATATATATTACACACCCACAACACAAATATATATTAGGAACATACAAATATATATACAACACACCATATGTATATATAACACACACACATACACAACAAACCACACACATATTATTTATTTATATAGTAATTATATTATTATTTAATATTTATATATTATATTATATATATAATACCAACCCATCTTATGTTATTTATTCTATCTATCTTATCCTCTATCGATTCCTTCTTTATCTATTCTATCAATCTAAAAATCTAAAATCTAAAAATATTTGAGTTTTGAAAATGTGAATACCCATGGAGGATGAAATTTTTTTAAAAAAAAAAACACACATATCTTTGATATAAAATACCCAACAGGGGGCTGACGGTGCCATAAATCAACCAACCAAACCACCCGACTTTAAGCGCTGGAAAACTTTCATTGAACGATTGCATAGACAAAGCGTTACATAATCCGAAAAGAATAAACTCTTGATTTATAAAAAAAAAAAAAAAGAGACAAGAAGTAAAAATGCTTTCGTAAAAACCGAGTAGATTTCTTAAAACGAAACCGTTCATCTTACAGAGCGAGCAGTTGAGGCGGCTCCCCAAGTGCTTAAATGTGGGTCAAGTGCCGAAGATGAGGATGATGATGATGAGGATCCTGATGATACGATCTGCGTGGTGGGGATCTGGATGGGCTGTTAATGTTGAGTTTAGCAAAAAAAGAAAGCTCTGTTTATTGTGTTTCAACCCCCTCCTAACCGGGCCCCCCCACCCCCCTAAAAAAAATTAAACTTCCTGAGAACTGAATGTGGGCAGATCTCCAACCAATAAATGCTGTTTATGAACAATCTGTGGTGTATGTAAAAAAAAAAAAGTCTAAAATTCTCTTTTTAAAAAAAAAATCTATTTCATAGAATTAAATAATTAAACATTTCTCCTGATATCTATTTATAATGGAGATTGTGTGTTTTTTCTGTCTGTAACCGAAACTTATTACTACTCAAGTCACAATTCCATTAATTATTTACGTCAAATTTCCATGATTTCATTCTTTTAAACCTTCAGTTATTAATAAAATGTTTTACATTATTAAGACTGTTGATCATATCTTCGTACTAATAACATTGCAATTGTATTTATATATACAAACAAAATAGGGTTTACAGTTTGAACGAGAAGGCTAATTTGCATTTTTGATATTTAAATTTTATTTTAATAAATATGTGCTTGGTATTATTGATTTCTAATTGTTTGGTTTTATCTTAAGAAATATAAAACAAAAATCTCGTGGATAAATCTTAAAAGGAAATTTATTTACAAGAAGAATAAAACTGTAATATTATCCTTTACTTCCTTTTTAACTTAATAAGTTAAATTAGGAAAATTTTACCAATGAAAACAGGGGAGTAATCAAATGATGGAATAGTTAGTTTCAAAGTTGTTCTATTTTGCCAATCATACCCCCTCTGTTTCCAAATATTTTTATCTGAATTCTTTATTCAGTTTCATTAGCCTTTCTAATTAATATGATATTTTATTATATCAAAACTTAAATACTTGCACCCGGAGGGTGCATATATTTGCTAGTATTTTAGAAAGAAAAAAAAACTATTTAAAAAATAATTCATCTAAACGTGAATAAGTATCAAAAGTTTTGTGAAAACTGGACTCTTAATTGATTTTTCATAGAATAAAAAAAAAAAAAAATAAACTGTCTATCTATATATTTACCAAACTCCTCCCGCACGAGCAGGATACGACACAAGGTCAATTTCTTACGCGGAGTTCAACAGGTTTGAATTCAGTTTTCCTTCTCCTAGACTGGTTACCTAGCCATGGTTAAAGAACCCAGTCTGCCCTGCTATTTACCCATAGCTGGAGGGAGAGTAGGATTTCATACCTTCCCAAGGGTATTAGCGCTAAGTGAAATGCAATTAAACACGTCCAGGATTTGAACTCGGGGCGGACGAGTCCATTTCCCTTACTTTAACCAGTATTATTTGGTGACGTTAAAATTCAATGGTGCGAAAATGTAAACATTGTTTTCATTCATAATTTTCATTATTTCCGTAAGCTGAAAAACATTTTCAAAAATCATCAGGAGTTTTTTTAATGTTTCTTTGAAGATAATATTAACCTTTATTCAAGTTGGATTATGTTACATATTGGGGGTGGGGGTAATTTATTAAAAAAATTTTATTTTTTTATTTTATCTTATTTATTTCATTTCATTTATTTGATTTTTTTATTTTTAGTTTTTGTTTTTGAACGAAAACGTTTCTTCTTGTTTTTATTTTAGTTTAATTTTATGACTAAATTTAATGACTTAAGGAATTAGAATTCATATTTTTTGCCAATTTCTTATTCAGCGAGGCTGGGAATACAGTGACTGTATCTCCTGTGGACGAGTAAGCACCATCTCCCGCTCGAAGTCATGTCATTCTTAACTGCATCTTAAATTGAGAGACTCCATTTCCGTAAATTGGGGAAATGAAGCACCAATTCCCGCCATTATTCATTGCTCCCACGTCTACTTCCTGGAGAAGTAGATTACACTTTATTTTAGGTTTGGTTTGGTTTATTTTACGGCATATCAACCTCGGTGTGTCATTTAATGACGACAAAGCTTTGAAATAAATTCATTCTTAATGGATAATCACGTTTTTTGTGAACACATTTTTCTATTCAACCCATAGATGGGACCCTAACAGGTACTACCATTCCGGGTCAGGGTGGATCTGGGAGCAATGGTAATGAAGGGGTGCTCCATATTTCCCATACCTCCTGAACTGGAATCTCACCATCAGATAGAGTTTAACGTCATTCCCAGGACATGTAGACACTCACTCACCGCCTCCTAGCACCCATATGATAAAAAGGGGTTGGGGTTTGCCATGAGGGTAATAGGGTTGGGAAAATCATATAGGTGCTAGGGCTTGACGTGACCAGCCGATTGATCATATATATATGAAGGAGAGTCGTTTATGGTGGCTGTAGAAGGTTTGAGGCTATGTGACTCGAGCACTCCATCCTGAAGCGGGCTCTACGAAAGCACCACAAGTCGGACGTCCTGGATACATTTCCTACATTCAAGCCTGACCATATATGTAGCCAGTGTGGCAGGGCTTGTCTGTCACGGGCAGGTCTCTTGAATCATATGCGGTCCATGGTGACAGATGTCCACGTGAAAAACATGTGTGTGTACGGGCGAAAGTCACGGGTCTCACGTGTATTTTATGCGACAGAACACGTAAAAACAAAGCTGGACTTCCGAGACACTTGCGTGCTCACAAACGAAGTTTGTGAAAATGGCCCTCTTCTGTGAAGAGGTAACAAGAGCAATAAAACTGTCTACAACTATGAGGGTGGCCGATGTCACCTAAATAAACAAACACTGACCACCACACATCAAACAAGTCACTTTTGACCCAACTAAAGATCTAGAAGTCACGCGCACAGTACCGAGATACATACACACACTCACATTCACACACATATATGTAAACACACACATACATTATATATATATACACATATAGGGTCATATACACAACTCCCATGAACCCTCCCTCACATATATAAGAGCATTAACAAAATAACCCCCCTCATAAAGGTTCTTCATTGAACAAATGGACATGCTACTACTAACACACTCGTCTACCCGGATTTTAATAGCATGTCAAACCCTCAAAAACACCTCAATTTTTATAGTTCTTCTATAATGCTCTCTTTCAAAAAATCTATAAACAATTTCTTCAAATAAAAAATTTTCTCCTGACGATGACCTAAGGTCGAAACTAGTTGAGAATAAACAACATATAAGAAATATTCCTGCTTGTCTTATTACTTTTTGTTCATACTATATATACACACACACACACACACACACACACACACACATATATATATATATATATATATATATATAAGTCGTCGGGGCGGCCTACAGTCGGTATCAGCCAGTCAGCGAGGGAGTCTACACACACCCAAAAAGTATAAATTTAAGTAGAAAAACATAGAATTTCTTCAGAACAAAAAGCAAATTACAAACACACACCTGATATATCAGATGAACATCTGATGAACTTTATCAAGACAACCCTAATAAAAAAGTAATAAAAAAGTTATAAAACTCAGCTAATGAATTTATTAGCAAACCACCCAAAAAACAAAAACACCTGTTTAAAAGACTAATGTTAAAAATGAAATTCCTTTCCACTCCCACAAAAACAGGAAGAGGGAGTGAAATACTCATGTGTATATATATACACATGCATGTAAGAATTCATTTTCATATTATCAATCAAAGCCTGAAGAAGATACCAAAGATCTGAAACACGTGTTGCATATGTAAAACAAAAATAATTTTTAAAAAGTTTTTTCTGAGAACAAAATACATTTTGCGGACCTTCTCTTTTTTTTTAATAAAATATTGAATTTTCTCCCGTTGGAACCAGAACAACATTTTATATATATATTTGGGAATAAAAAGGCCTTAAATACCATGGGTATCGTGGTTATGGACCATTTCCACTCGCGAGTATGCTCACGAGCGCGAGTGGAAATGGTCCATAACCACGATACCCATGGTATTTAAGGCCTTTTATTCACAAATAACTTTGCTCTGTTTACAATAATTAAACATTGAGCTCTCACACGGAACCTGAACTCTACAACAAACTACTGGTAGAGAATTAGGACCCACCTAGAATCACCTTGTACCAAGAAACTTGGTACCGCACCAAAGTATATATATATATATATATATATATATATATATATATAAGCACGCTAATGGTTTTCACTTATGCATTACTACTTATCTCAGGGTTAAGAAAATTGACACCTGAACGTAGTGACGAACTTCTTTCTGCTGGCTCTTACTTCCGGTCTGCAAAATCTCCTCCCAAAGAATTTAAGCCGATTAGCGACTGTGCAGGCATCAAATCCGTACAAAATGCGCAACCCCTCATCTATTAGCGTAGAATACATAATACAAAGACTTACACTCTCTCTATAGACGAATATCTCTCTTTAGAGATTACCACACGGCTCTCTCTGCGTAGAAATACAGTGAATAACGACAGGCTTAATCGCCTTATTACACAGGGCACAAAAAAAAGAAGAAAAATAGTCCATTCAGTAATTCCTTACATTTGTAGTATTGTCTTTATATGTGCTAGCAAAAATATGCACCCTCTGCCATGACATGCAACACTCCACTTTGGCGTTTACTTTGGTTAGACGGGTGGTCAGAGTCAAGCCCTATCACCTATATGATTGCCCCAGTCCTATTACCGCCCCAACCCTTTTTATCATATGGTGTCAAAAGATAGTGGGTGAATGTCTTCATGTCCTGGGGATGACGTTAAACTCGATCTGATGGTGAGGTTCCAGTTCTGGAGCTCCCCTTCATCACCATTGCTTCCTGGTACACTCTGACCCGGAGTGGTAGTACCTGTTAGGGCCCCATCTATGGGTTAAATAGAAAAATGTCCTTTCTTAATCGAAATTTAAAAAAAATGAGTATCCATTAAGAATGAATTCATTTCAAAACTTTGTTGGCATTAAATGACCCACTGAAGTTGATATGCCATAAAACAAAACAAAATAAAACAAACTGATTTCGTGATCGTTGTAATAAAACAAATGAATCGTTCATTTACTTAAGTATTCATTTTATCAGAATAAATAACTTTGTAAAAAAGAAAAACCTTTTTGCTGTCGGCTGACACCGTTGAAGAAATTATTGAATAAATCATCTTTATCTTATTACAGACGAAAGAATAATCTCATAATACTAAAAGTATTGACACAACGATACTTGAAGTCAGACAGGTCTGAAAATATTAATCTGCGTTTGTAATTATATAATACAGGGTGAGTAAAAAGTAATGCCTATCACAAAAATTGAACACGATATAAGACCAGGACTGGGGAGTCGGAACTCAAAACCTTCGACTTCAACTCTTCTATTTTTTGGCAACTCCGACTGAGTTCAATTCTTCTTCATGTAATTAAAGGATTATAGCCTTGAAGGCAGACAGGTCTGAAAATAATGATCTGGGTTTGTAATTATATAATACAGGGTGAGTAAAAAGTAATGCCTATCACAAAAATTGAACACGGTATAAGACCAGGACTGGGGAGTCGGAATCCAAAACCTTCGACTTCAACTCTTCTATTTTTTGGCAACTCCGACTCTGACTTCAATTCCTCTTCATATAATTAAATGATTATGGTCTACTGTTACGATTTTTGTGGCCATCCTTGTGGTCTTCAAGCAAGAGCGCTCTCCAGCGGAGATCCTTTGTACTAAGCAGAGCGTAGTTCCTTAGGGAAGAATCCTTCGGTTGCTCCTTAGTGTGCCTTAAGATTGGGTATGATCCTTTGGTTATTTCTTGGTGCTCCTTAGTCTTGCAGGTCGTTCATCAATGAGTGCAAATGATGTCTGTAAATATCAGCCGATTAAATAGTTAACCAACCACGTATTCGGGCTGTTGATTGGCTGCGGGTTAAACCACGTGATCTTATTACAGACGAAAAAATAATCTCACCATACAAAAAGAACTGACACAAAGATATTGTGCATTACAAAAAAAATTGAGTATCCATTAACAATGAATTTATTTCAAAACTTTGTTGGCATTAAATAACCCATTGAGATTGATATGCAGTAAAACAAAACAAACAAACCAACTTTTCGATAGCAGATAACTTTCTCTTCTCGGGGGAAAACGGCACCGTGCTAATTTTAAAACTGTGGTGGCGCTGGTGTGTAATGCCTATCGTCATAGGAAATAGGCACGCCGATCCGAGTTCAAGTCCAGGAGGAGATTGTTTGAATTTCACATAGCACTAATATCCTTTGTAAATGTATGGTTTGGTTTATTTTGTTTTATGGCATATCATTTGTGGGTCATGTAAGTGAAAAAAAGTAAAGTCAACGGGGCGGCCTAAAGTCGGTATCAGCCAGTCAGTGAGGGAGTCTATCCCCTTTTCAATAGCGCTAAACCAAGAAGATTTTTTTGGCATCTGAGGTGCAGCGCCACACCTACCATCAGCTCCTTACTTTGCCGCACAGATCCCTATGCTACTCATACGCTGAGTTGGCGAGGACCGGTACCGAACTAGGAACCTTGTGGTTTCTAGCCGAACGCTCTACCGACTGAGCTAACCCGGTGGTCATATAATACCGAAAAAAGATTTGAAAAAACTAGACAGATAGTCGGAGAGGTTCCCTCCGATCAATCGGTTGGTCACGTCAAGCCATAGCACCTATATGATTGTCCCAACCTTATTCCCCTTATGGTAAGCCCCAACCATTTTTATTACATATGTACCAGAAGGCGATGGCTGAGGGTCTTCCTATTCTGGGAATGACGTTAAACGTAAGAAAAATTGAGTATCCATTAAGAATTAATTTATTTCAAAACTTTGTTGGAATTAAATGACCCACTGAGGTTGATATGCCGTAAAACAAAACAAGGAAACCGAAACCGCAGCCAAACTGTAACCAACCAACCAACCAACCAAAGTCATCCTTGTATCAGTATTTATACTATTTAACCTACAACTGGAGGGTGAGAGTGTACATACTTTTCACAAGAGTATTATCCCGGAATTAAACGTAACAGCGTGACTGAAGTTGAAACTCGGCTACGAAGATATCACACTGCAGGACGCTAACCATCCAACCACAGAGTAGTACCTGTTAGGGTCCCGTGCTACTCATACGCTGAGTTGGCGAGGACCGGTATCGAACTACGAACCTTGTGATTTCTAGTCGAACGCTCTACCGACTGAGCTAACCCGGTGGTCATGTAATATCGAAAAAAGATTTGAAAAAACTAGACAGATAGTCGGAGAGGTTCCCTCCGATCAAGCCCTAGCACCTATATGATTGTCCCAACCTTATTCCCCTCATGGTAAGCCCCAACCCTTTTTATTATATATGTGCCAGAAGGAAGTAGCTGACGGACTTCCTGTCCTGGGAATGAGGTTAAACGTTAAAAAAATTGAGTATCCATTAAGAATTAATTTATTTCAAAACTTTGTTGGCATTAAATGACCCACTGCGGTTGATATGCCGTAAAACAAAACAAGGAAACCGAAACCGAAGCCAAACTGTAACCAACCAACCAACCAACCAACCAATCAAAGCCATCCTTGTATCAGTATTTATACTAGTTAACCTACAACTGGAGGGTAAGAGTGTACATACATTTCACAAGGTTATTATTCCGAAATTAAACGTAACAGCGTTACTGAAGTTGAAACTCGATTACGAAGATATCACACTGCAGAATGTTAACCATCCAACGACAGAGTAGTACCTGTTAGGGTCCCGTGCTACTCATACGCTGAGTTGGCGAGGACCGGTATCGAACTACGAACCTTGTGATTTCTAGTCGAACGCCTCTTAATCGACTGATAAACCCGGTGGCATGTAATATCGAAAAAGATTTGAAAACTAGACAGATAGTCGGAGAGCTTCCCTCCGATCAAGCCCTAGCACCTATATGATTATCCCAACCTTATTCCCCTCATGGTAAGCCCCAACCCTTTTTATCATATATGTGCCAGAAGGAAGTAGCTGACGGACTTCCTGTCCTGGGAATGAGGTTAAACGTTAAAAAAATTGAGTATCCATTAAGAATTAATTTATTTCAAAACTTTGTTGGCATTAAATGACCCACTGAGATTGATATGCAGTAAAACAAAACAAAACAAACCGAAACGAAACAGTAACAACCAACCAACCAACCAACCAACCAACCAATCAAAGCCATCCTTGTATCAGTATTTATACTTTTAAACCTACAGCTGGAGGGTAAGAGTGTACACACTTTTCACAAGGGTATTATTCCGAAATTAAACGTAACAACGTAACTGAAGTTGAAACTCGGTTACGAAGATATCACACTGGAGGACGTTAACCATCCAACCACAGAGTAGTACCTGTTAGGGTCCCATCTATAGGTTAAACAGAAAAATGTTTTTATGAAAAAAATTTGAGTATCCATTAAGAATGAATTTATTTCAAAACTTTGTCAGCAATCAATGACCCACCGAGTTTGATATGCCGTAAAACAAAACAAACAAACTTGCTAGAATTTCTGTGTTTTCCAATTGTTCTTGACGCTAACGGCTACCATCCACCTCTCTCTGTGTCCTTGACTTGACCTAAGTCTTGAAAAGCCCCCTCCAACCCCCGTTTTAGTGTTTGTTAATATCAAGAGCGAGGGGTGGGTGGGGGTAATCGTATGTAATGCAGCTGAGGACTTTGTCAGTGGTGTGTAACTGCCGACATTCGCAAAGAGTTTCGCTCGATCGCACCCAACTTCAGCAAAAGAAATAAGTCGGGTTGATGTTTAAGGCGTAAAGAATCGGAGCATTGTTGCGTTCTAATTGAAAACGATGAGTGCGATCAGTCAATGAATTAATTGATAAACAATAGTCACTTACATATATTGTGCTGTTAATTCATTCCAGTGATCGGGCAGAAGCAACAACGTCGTTTAAGAGGAGAGAGAGAGAGAGCCGAGAGAGAGAGAGAAGAGAGAAGAGAGAGAGCAGAGAGAGTGTGGTGTGCAACAGATATATACGATATGGGACAGTCGAGATAGATTGATAAAAGTGGCGAGGGGAAGACAGACGACAGAGAGAATTAGGCAGGGATATTTTTTAAAAAGAAAGAGACAGGAAAGACAGGGAGAGAGAGATTAGGAGAGAGAAGAAAAGAGATATATAGATAGGACAGTCTGAGATAGATTGATAATAAGGGGGCGAGAGGAGGGAGAGGAGAGGAGAGAGAGAGAGGAGAGAGAGAATTAGGAAATGGATATTTTTTAAAAAAAGAGTGAGAGAGAGAGAGTAGGAGACAATGCACAGATAGACATATATGGATAGTCCTGAGATAGATTCATAAAAAGGGGCGGAGGAAAGAGAGAGAGAGAGAGAGAGAGAGAGAGAGAGAGAGAGAATTGGAGAGGGATATTTTTTTAAAAGAGAGAGAAAACAGGGAGAGAGAGTGTAGAGAAAGTGAAACAGATAGATAGATATGAATCAGTCTGAGATTGATAGAAGGGGCGAGAGGAGAGAGAGAGAGAGAGAGAAAGAGAGGAGAGAGAGAGAATTAAGAGAGGGATATTTTTTTTTAAAAAGAGAGAGACAGGGAGAGAGAGAGTAGGAGAGAGAGAAAGAGATAGATATGGACAGTCTGAGATAGATGGATAAAAAGGGGAGAGAGGAGAGAGAGAGAGAGAACGAGAAGAGGGAGAGAGAATTGTAAACAATAGTCACTTATACATATATTGTGCTGTTAATTCATTCCAGTGATTCGGGCAGAAGCAACAACGTGTCGAAGAGAGAGAGAGAGAGGGAGAGAGAGAGAGAGAGAGAGAGAGAATTAGGAGAGGGAATTTTTTAAAGAGAGAGAGAGGTAGGAACAGTGCAACAGATAGATAGATATGGACAGTCTGAGATAGATTCATAAAAAGGGGCGAGAGGAAAGAGAGAAAGAGAGAGAAAGAGAGAGAGAGAGAGAGAGAGAGAGAGAGAATGCTGAGAAGAAAGAAGAAGACAGAAGTGTAGAATGAATATGTTATTGCGAGCGAAAAAAGAACATTGGAGGAGAGAGAGAGAGAGAGAGAAGAGAGAGAGAGAGAGAGAGCGGAGGAGAGAGAGGAGAGGAGAGAGAGAGAGAGAGAGAGAGAGGAGAGAATGCTGAGAAGAAAGAGACAGAAGTGTAGAACGATATGTTATTGGCGAGAGAAAAATATATATAATATATATATATATATATTATATATATATATATATTTAATAGAGGAGAAGAGAGAGAACGAGAGATGGGAGTGAGAGAGAGAGAGAAGGGGGGAGAGAGAGAGAGAAAGAAGAAGGGAGAGAGAATTGATAAACAATAATCACTTACATATACTTGTGCTGTTAATTCATTCCAGTGATTCAGGCAGAAGCAACACGTCGAGATATATATATATATTATATTATATATATAATATATAATAATATATATATATATAGAGAGAGAGAGAGAGAGGAGAGAGAGAGAGTAGGGAGTGCAACAGATAGATATGGACAGTCTGAGAATAATTGAAAAAAAGGGGTGAGAGAGAGAGAGAGGAGAGAGAGAGACGAGTGAGGAGCAGTGAGTGAGAGAGAGAGACAGCACAGACAGACAGAGCGAGAGAGAGAGAGAGAGAGAGAATTGATAAACAATAGTTCACTTACTAATATTGGGTGCTGTTAATTAATTCCCGTGACCTCGGCAGAAAGCAACACGTCGAAGAGAGAGAGAGAGAGAGAGAGAGAGAGAGAGAGAGGAGAGGAAGAGAGAGAGTAAGGAGACAGTGCAACAGATATGATAGATATGGACAGTCTGAGATAGATTGATAACGGGGGCGAGAAGAGAGAGAGAGAGAGAGAAGAGAAAGAGAGAAAGAGAGAGAGAGAGAGAGAGAGAGAAGATAATTAGGAGAGGGATATTTTTTGAAAAGAGAGAGAAAAGTGGAGAAAGTGAAAGCAGATCGATAGATATGGAGCAGTCTGAGATTGATAAAAGGCGCGAGAGGAGAGAGAGAGAGAGAGAGAGAGAGAGAGAGAAGAGAGAGAGAGAGGGGTGGAGGGATATTTTTAAAAAGAGAGAGACAATGGGAGAGAGAGAGAGTAGGAGAGAGAGAAAGAGATAGATAGATTATGGACAGTATGAGATATGGACCAGTCTGAGATAGATGGCATAAAAGGGGATGCGAAGATAGGGAGGAGAACGAGAGAGTGAGAGAGAAAGAGAGAGAGAGAGAGAGAGAAAAAGAAGAAGAGAGAGGGAATTGATAAACAATAGTCACTTACATATATGTGTGCTTTGTTAATTCTATCCCAGTGACTCGACACAAGGCCCACACGTCGAAGAGAAGAGAGAGAGACAGAGAGACGAGAGAGAGGAGGGAGAGAGAGAGAGGAGAGAGAGGGGGGAAGAGAGGAAGAGAGATAATTAGGATAGTGATATTTTTAAAAAGAGAGAGAGAGAGTAGGAGAGAGAGAGAGAGGGGGAGAGACAGACAGAGAAAGAGATAGATAGATATGGACAGTCTGAGATGAATTGATAAAAGGGGAGAGAGGAAAGAGAGAGAGAGAGAGAGAGAGAGAGAGAGAGAGAGATAGAGAGAGGGGATAGAGAGAGAGAGAGAGTCGGCGACAGTGAAATAAATATATATGGACAGACTGAGATATATAGATAGAAAGAGGTAGAGAGAGAGGTAGAAGAAGATTTTTACAAAAACAGGGAGAATACACAACAAGAGAGAGAGAGAGAGAGAGAGAGAGAGAGAGACAGAGAGGACAGAGACAGAGACAGAGAAGGAGATAGATAGCTATGGACACACTGAGATAGATGGATGAAAGATAGATAGATATAAATAGATAGATAGATAGATAGATAGAGATAAAGAGAGAGAGAGAGAGAGAGAGGGGGGAAGAGAGACAGAGAGACAGATAGAAATATTGAGAGGGAGGATAGAGGGAAGTAGAGAATGAAGCTGGAAGATAGAATGAAGCGGGGGAATTACGGAGAGGAAGAGAGAGAGACAGACAGACAGACAGACAGACATAAATGATTGTAATAAAAATAATCATTTGATTCTTTCGTTTGTATATTTATATTTACCAACATCAAAACACAATTTTTTTTTTTTTTTTTTTGAATTGAGAGAAAATTGAGGTGGGAAAAGAGAGAAGCAGATACTGAAGGAATGAGAAAAGAAAAAGTAAGAAAGAAGAGAGAGAGAGAGGGGAGAGATATGGGAGAGAGAGAGAGAGACAGAGACAGAGAGACAGAGAGAAAAAGAATAGGAAGAGAGAGGGGGATTATAGATTGTGATAGAGGGTGTAAGAGTGTCAGCTTTTGAAATTATTAGATTATTTAACTTGTCATGAATATTTATGTATATATATATATATATTATATATCATAACTATACACACACACACACACACACACACCACACACACTCACACGCACACACAGAACACACACACATAACACACACCACACACACACACATATAATAATACTATATAATATATGTATCATAAATATATATATTAGAGGAGAGAGACAGAGACAGACAGACAGACAGATAACAGATACTGAAGGAAAAACAAAAGAGAAAGTAAGAAAGAAAGAGAGAGAGTGAGAGAGAGAGAGAAAGAGAAAGAGTGAGTGAGTGAGTGATGGGCATAGTGTGGGTGTGTGTTTTAATGAGAAGAGTGATAGACAGAAGAGAGTGGAGAGATAAATACAATGCGAAGGAACGAACAAAGAGAACATTTGAAAGGAAGAGTGAAGTGAGAGAGGAGAGAGAGAGAGAGAGAGAGAGAGAGAAGGGAGAGAGAGAGAAAGAGGTAGCAAGGGCCCCAGAGGAGAGAGAAGAGAGAGAGAGAGATAAGAGAGAAGAGGAGAGAGAGAGAGGATAGAGGGACCGGCAGAGACGAGAGAGAGAGAGGGGGAGAGATAGAGGGAGGAAGCAACGGCCCAGCAGAGAGAAAGAGAGAGAGAGAAGAGAGAGAGAGAGAGGAAGCAACGGCCCAGCAGAGAGAGAAAGAGAGAGAGAGAAAAGAGAGAAGAAAGAGAGAGAGGTAGCAACGGAACCGGCAGAGAGAGAGAGAGAGAGAGAGAGAGAGGAGAGAGAGAGAGAGAGAGAGAGAGAGAGTGAGGGGATAGTGTGTGTGTGTTTTAAACGAGAGAGAGAGATAGTATTATCAAATTATCGTTAGTTAGACACTCTCTATTTCCAAATCATGAAACACCGTCGAGTTTTTGCAGGCTTTAAAATTTACACTTGAAATCATTTGGTCATTAGTATTTGCCTTTATGATTTCAGTGTAAAATCAAGCGTATATCTGAGCGAATTCTTCGCTTGAAAAGACTCGACTCCGATTTGGAATTATGCTGAATAAAAATGATCGACTTTTTTTTTCTTTCTTTTTTTTTTTCTTTTTTCTTTTTTTTTAATATATCTACCTATTCTCGTCTTTTCTTTTCTTTTTTTCTATACAATAAATTCATTGTTAATTGATTTACTTACTTTGGAAACGCCCGGTGCTGGGACTTGTCTTTTAGAAAGAAAGAATGGTAATTCTTTTCAAGGAACCGATTTGTTCATTGACCAAAATGATCGTTTCTTGGAAGAATCCTTCTTCCAAGTACGTGTTGTTGATCTTTCGTATTTTTACAAACGTCACCCTCATCCCTTTTCTCCGTCTGTTCACACTCACTTGCCATTAAGATAGGACGCGGAGGTCTCTGTTGTTTGGTTTGGTTTGTTTTACGGCATATCAACCTCGGTGGGTCATTTAATGCCGACAAAGTTGTGAAATAAATACATTCTTAATGCATAATAAAATTTTGTTTATAAACTCATGTTTTTCTATTCAACCCATAGATGGGACACTAACAGGTACTACCACTTCGGGTCAGCGTGGACCAGGGAGCAATGGTGATGAAGGGGTGCTCCACATTCTCCAAACCTTCAGAACTGGAACCTCACCATCAGATAGAGTTTAACGTCATTCCCAGGACATGTAGACCCGCAGCCACCGCCTTCTAACACCCATATTATAAGAAGGATTGGGGGTTGCCATAAGGGCAATCATATAGGTGCTAGGGCTTGATGTGGCCAGTCGATTGATCGGAGGAGGCCTCTCCGACCGCCCGTCTAGCCCAAGAAAAGCCTAAAGTGGAATATTGCAAGTCATGGACTGCTCAGCCACCTGGGTTCTATCCTTAAGCATCACGGGTCGCCAGCCACGGCCAACAGGTGGCCCCATTGGGGGAGTCTTACCCCTCTGCAGAGATGCAGTCGGTACATTCTACCGCCCCAGCCGAGAGGGCGGGGTCTTTGTTGTGTGATGGCTAACGTCCTGCAGTGTGACATCGCCGTAACCGAGTGCAAACTCTAGACACGCTTTTACGATGAATTTTAGAATAATACCCTTATAAAAAGTATGAACAGTCTCAACCTTCACCTGTTGGTTAAATAGTATAAATACTGATACAAGGATCGCTTTGGCTGGTTGGTTGGTTGCTTGGTTGGTTACAGTTTGGTTTCGGTTTCCTTGTTTTGTTTTACGGCATATCAACCTCAGTGGGTCATTTAATGCCAACAAAGTTTTGAAATAAATTAATTCTTAATGGATACTCAATTTTTCTTACGTTTAACGTCATTCTCAGGACAGGAAGACCCTCAGCCACGGCCTTCTGGCACATATATAATAAAAAGAGAAGCGCGTGGTGTAATTGTTAAAGTCATGGGAAATGGACACGTCGCCCCGAGTTCAAATCCTGGACGTGGTAATTGCATTTCACTTAGCGCTAATACTCTTGGGAAAGGTATGAATCCTACTCTCCCTCCAGCTATGGGTAAATAGTAGGGCAGTCTGGGCTCTTTAACCTTGGTTAGGCAACTGGTCTAGGAGAATGAAAACTCTGAATTCAAACCTGTTAAACTCCGCTTAAGAAATTGACATTGTGTCGCATCCTGCTCGTGCGGAGGGGTCGGTAAATATATATATGATAAAAAGGGTTGGGGCTTACCATAAGGGGAATAAGGTTGGGACAATCATAGAGGTGCTAAGGCTTGACATGACCAAACGATTGATCGGAGGGAACCTCTCCGACTATCTGTCTAGTTTTTTCAAATCCTTTTCGGTATTACATGACCCACCAATGATATGCCATGAAACAAAATAAACCAAACCATACATTTACCATGCTATGTGAAATTCAAACAATCCCCTCCAGGACTTGAACTCGGATCACCGTGCCTAAATCCTATGACGATAGGCGCCACCAGTTTTTAAAATTGGCACGGTGCCGTTTTCCTACGAGAACAGAAAGTTATTCGCTATCGAAAAATCAGGTTTTGTGATTGAATGACGGATTTTGAAATCACAAATAAAAATATAAAGAGACTGGAAATGAAAACGGATTTATAAAATTCCGGTCGCTTGGGACTAAATTTCAGTTTGAATTCTTTAAAGACTTTGCGTCTCAAAGAACCGTAGATAAGAAAATGGCTACTGTAGGCTATGGGGTTTCTGGAACTTCTAAGGCGACCGATTTAAAAAAAATATATATAACACTCACTTGCAAATAACAGTAAGTTTTTTATTTCAAATATGCAATCATATACGAGTATAGATTATGCATATCTTTAAAGAGTATTATTCATGAATGTCGGAATTTAAAGTCCAATTCGATGATATGAATAAAACCGAATATTCAAATGTAAATGTATATATAATATATATATATGTGTGTGTGTGTGTGTGTGTGTGTGTGTGTGTGTGTGTGTGTGTAAAAATGGAATAGGAATTGAATCCGACGATATGAGGAAGAATGAATAAAGAAAAGAAAGTACAGAATGGATAACAAAAGATGAATTTAATCAATATCATTTACACATGTGTTTCGGTCAGTTTATCTATGTGTACATTATTCAAACTATTATTATTATTATTAAATAAACAAATGAAATGAAATAATAATATTAGAAAAATGTAAAAATATTCCGTACAAAGAGAAAATTCGACCTTCATCAGAGTGAAATTTTATTTTGAAAATAAAATTTTATTTTATTTCATCTTCAGAATAAAATTTCACTCTTGGCTAGAATACTCAGAAAAGTCCTGGAGACATGAGGATACCTGTCGTCGTTCACACTCCAGTGAAATACCATCAGCTAACGCTGATATTAAAAACTCAAAATGAATGAAAATAATAATATATGTATATATGTATGTATATGTATGCATATATATATATATATATATATATACATATATATATATAAAGAGAGAGAGAGAGAGAGAGAGAGAGAGAGAGAGAGAGGGAGGAGAGCTATGAACAGAAGGGAATGATAGATATATAGATGTATAGTAACATAATAAGATAGATAGATAGATAGATATATTGATAGGGAACATATATATATATATATATATATATTAATATATTATATATATATATATATACATATATATATATATATATACATACATATATATATATATATATATATATATATATATATAGAGAGAGAGAGAGAGAGAGAGAGAGAGATGAACAGAAGGGGATCGATGGTATGGATAGATAGATAGATAGATAGATAGATAGATAGATAGATATACAGAATGAGATAGATAGAAAGGAACAGAATGATATATATATATATATATATATATATATATATATATAGAGAGAGAGAGAGAGAGAGAGAGAGAGAGAGAAAAGAAAGAAGATAGATAGATAGATAGATAGATATGCCGTTTTGTATGCTGAGATAATCTACATGCTTATTCTGTTAATCTCTTCTTTCCTTTTATCCAACGAATCCAAGAGATTTTCAAAGAAAAAGAAGCTTAAAATGAAAGAAAAATGGCCGTAGAGATTAATCCCCCCCCCAAAGAAAATGGAGTAATCCCTGCAAAATATCAATTGATTTCCGATCGATTCTCCCATACAATACCCGTTCTTTCAGAAAACGCTCTTTGCAAAAGCTTACCCAGTCTCCATTCAGCTTATGCTATTTACTAATGAAAAAAAAGAAAGACCAATTGCAAGGTGTACCGATTAGTATACGGTGGTTGGTGGAAAAAGTCGAAAATAAGGCAATCAACCTAATTACCGCCCGACACACTTTTGTGCATGTACGACCTAAAATTTCTGTCCCATATAGAATTTTTCATAATTAACATACACTATAAAGCATTTTTCTTTATAAAAAGTGTACATATAAAAACACAGAGGCCGATTGTCGAAAAGAGACTATCTACCTAATTACCGCCCGATACATTTTTGTGCGTGCGCGACCTAAAATTTCTATACTATATAGCATTTTTCACAATTAACATACGCTATAAAGCATTTTTCTTTATAAAAAGTGTCCATATTAAAACACAGAGGCCGATTGTCAAAAAGAGACTATCTACCTAATTACCGCCCGATACACTTTTGTGCATGTATGACTTAATATTTCGGTACTATATAGCATTTTTCACAATTAACATAAACTATAAAGTATTTTTCTTTATAAAAAGTGTACATATAAAAACACAGAGACCGATTGTCAAAAAGAGACTATCTACCTAATTACCGCCCGATACACTTTTGTACATGTACGATTTATAGATTTGATACTATTTACAAAGCATTTGTTCTCCATAAAAAGTATATAAACCTGTTGTGGCCTTGCTTACCTTTCATAGAGAGTAAATATGCTGCTCCAAGACTATTTGTACATTGCTTTTTTAGAACATCGGGGTGAGTGCTTTGACGACAAAGGCCCCTTTGTACCGGATCAGTAAAATTAACAGCGTTGATCCCAGGCGGCTATCCCCCAAGGCAATACGTGTCCCTTTGATTTAAAGGGACAGGGCTGGGTTTATTGCCCAGTACCTGAGGCGCCCCCTTGACGGCGAATGCCGACGTGATAAACGCATTTTTGTGCCGACCATCCATGATCTTCGGCTTGTGGGTGGGCCCACATAAAAATGTGTCACGCCCTCATAAGTGGGATGAGAGGCAAATACCTGAGACTGCGAAGATTACGGAACCATCACGCGAACCGTCTACCTTGATGTTTTAGAACTCTGTTGCGAGCAACTCTATGTCTGGCGCAAACTGTATTTGGATGTACTAGTATACTGAATATTGTGTGATCCTGTATACAACAAAAACATATAGGTCGATTGTCGAAAAGAGGCCATCTACCTAATTACCACCCGACACACTTTTGTGCATGTACGACCTAAAATTTCGATAATATTCACTAGGCATTTTTTCTAAAAAAAAAAAGTATACATATTAAAACATAGAGGCCTATAATTCTCTCCATGACCCGTCACAGCTGAAGACAGCCAGTTACCGCGCAATGCCGCCCAACATTAGCAATTACCGCCCGACATCACCCGACTGATTCTTTTCACTATTTAAAGCATGATGTAGAATATCAGTATAGATCTAAAGACGTCCCATCGTGGTTTGATGGTTTACAAGCTAGTCTCGTAGATCCATTATTACTTCATGTACACGGAGGGGATTGGCAAAGTCGAAAAGAGGAAATCTACCTAATTACCGCCAGACACCCTTTTGAGCATGGAAGATCTTAAATTTGATTTTAATAAATATGTGCTCAGTATTATTGATATCTAATTGTTTGGTTTTATTTTAATGAATATCTGTAAAAATTTCGGGGATAAATCTTAAAAGAAATCCATTACCAAGAAGAAATAACTGATTTTATTCATTATTTTCTAATTCAACTATTTAGTTAAATTAGGAAAAATTAGCAATGAAAGACGGGCGTGATGGAAAATGATGGAAGAGTTGGTTTCAAAGTTGTTTTATTTTCCGATTATATCCCCCTCTGTTTCAAATCATTTTATCTGCATTCTTATTTAGTTTCATTAGCCTTTCTAATTTAATATAATATTTTATTACATCGAAACTTAAATACTTGTACCCGGAATGTACATATATTTGCTAGTGTTGCTTAAAATATCTAAATGGCCACTCATGTAACTGCTGTTAATGATCATTGTAGCTTTACTTATTATGGAAAGTTTGGAATGTTCACGTTTCATTTTATGCAAGCTATCGATATTGGAAGCAGGAGCGACATGGGTATTTCTGTCTTCTGAAAGAGCGAATAACAATTTAGGTTTTGAAATCACGAAAACGTATCCCCCTAGCGTCGAGGCGATGGGAGAATTCAGGAGGAGACAACTCGTTGTTACCTAGCAAAAACAAAGTCATAAACATGTCGCATAGTGAGGTGGGGCAGTTAGTGTCGTACAAAAATGGACTCGGTGAGCCAAATTTAAAAACTTGACGAGGCCGTTTGCGTTTCCCTTCGCTCTAATGAGCTTTTGGGAAGGGCAGGAATAGATGTTACCACTCCCCCATACCAACAGACATGTGTATATAGTTCGTTGTTGGAGTTTAGTTTCATTGCATATCAATCCTTGTGGGTTATTTAATGCCAATTCTTTTATGGGGCGGGTATGTATGATTTTTCAGGAACACCGACAGTAATAGGATTGGGGGGCTAAACTTGCAAATTGGTCGGAAAATTAAAACGGAAAGTTTTTTGGTGGTCCCCCATGACAGTTTAACTACAGTCTATGAATGAACTTTTTGCGAATTGGGTTACGGTTTAGGGATCTGGGGATTAAGGTTGTTTTTAATTACGTATTGCTTATGCACAAATAACATGGGTTATTTTGAGGCAAACCTAACTCGGATTTTCACAGGACATTGTTGAAAAATAAAATTTATTCTAGGCATTAATGATTTTGACTATAAGTTAAATACTCATCGATAAACTTGTGCAATTCTTGAGGGTATAGTGACGTAAGCAGTGATGTAGCTTCGGTTACAGACAGGCAGGCAGACACCGACTCTCCATTATAATAAGATGTGTATGAATGGATTAGAACAAATAGCTTAATGTGTATTAATAAACTGGTGGTTGACCCTCACGCAGCGCCTTCTTGAACCTATATGATAAAAGGGGAAGCACGTGGTGTAATGGTTAAAGTCATGGGAAATGGACATGTCGACCCGAGTTCAAATCCGGACGTGTAATTGCATTTCCTTAGCACTATATTGGGAAAGGTATGAATTCTACTCTCCCTCCAGCTATGGGTAAATAGTAGGGCAGACTGGACTCTTTAACCTTGGTTAGGCAACCGGTCTAGGAGAAGGAAAACTCTGAATTCAAACCTGTTAAATCTTAACTCCGCTTAAGAAATTGAGACCTTGTGTCCATCCTGCTCGTGCGGAGGGGTTTGGTATATATATATATATATATATTATATATATATATATATATAAAGTGTATATAAGATATCAAAATTATTTGTAATACAATCCAACTGTAAAATAAGTAGCCCACTTTTTTATAGGTAACCGTGGTGTTTATGGATAAATATCATCAAAGGAGTAAACATTCATATGTAAGTTTTTTCCATAGACAAGTAATGTGAAAATAAAATGGAAATTAATCCGACAGTATGAATATGATATAATGAAAAAAAACAAGGAATATTTACACTGCATGGGCTCATCAGGAGGAAATGTGCAAACGTTTCGGGGCTCCTCTCGACGGTTTAAAAAGCAACACCGGCCCTTCCTCACTGACATATATTATATATTATATATTATATATATATATATATATATATTATATATATATATGATAAAAGGGGTTGGGTTGATGCCATATCGAACTATTTGAAGATTGCGATCGCGTTTTACAACTGTATTTTTTTAAAAGAGTCAGTAGAAAAAAACAAAAAAAACAAAAACTAAACAAGGAATTACAGTTAGAAAGGCATTGGATAAACTTTTTAAAAATGGAGTTTTTTAATCCGGCCAGCATAAAGTAACTTACAGTTCTATTTTTCTATGACCATGCTGCTATTTAGAAGTCTAACTAACTAATGGATATTTCTCAGGGCAGGGTGGAAGTGGGGGAGGGGGAATATAAGCATATGGTCAGCATGTAAAACATAGTCCAGTAGAAAGAAAAGAACAATAAAAAGAAGGAAATTACAGTTAGAAAGGCATTGGATCACTTTTTAAAATGTAGTTTTTTCACTCCGACTAGCTTAAAGTAAAACTTATATATATATACATATACATATATATATATATATGTGTGTGTGTGTGTGTTGTGTGTTTGTGTGTTGTGTGTGGATGATATCAAGTGTTTCCTTGATAGGATTCAATGCCAATTGAGACTCAAACATAGCGTATAAATTTGCGTATATATATATCACACATATACGGACTTTTATAGATAAATGGATACATAAAGAAAGTACACAGCACACACACACACCACACACACACACACACACACACACACACATACACAACACACACACACATATGTATATATATACCGTATTTGACGGCATATGAGACGCACTTTTTTTTCCAAAATTTTTCCCAAAAATGGAGTTTTTTCACTCCGGCCAGCATTAAGTAAACTTACCAGTTCTTGTCCAGGGAGGAGTCCTATTTTTTTCTAATGACCAAAAAAAAAAAAAACAAACTGTAATGCCTGTAACTGAATAAGAAAAAAAAACCAACAAAAAACAAAACAAAAAAAAAACAAAGAATACTTTTATCTTTCTTCTCATATTTCTTTTTGCGGAAATGACGTCACAAGGTCAGAACAAGTTTATCTTCTTCATTTCCGGTCTGTTCTCTTTACAGCTCGAGGGTGGGAATAACAGCGGCAGTTTCCCGTAGTCGCAACGGAGAAAGATGTTTTTCTTATATGTTGTTTTTTTTTTATATTTTTATTTTAAATTGGGGGTTCTGGGTCGAGAACGAGTTTTTGAATAAAAATGATTTGGGGGTCAGAAGGTTATTGATGTCAAAACCAGATGAAGAGGAAGGAGACAAGAACCGTAGACAATTGTGCTATGATTTAAAATGTTTAAAGTGCATCTTCCCTACTTATATTGCCAAACATATAAAATATGCTCAAGTGACCTTAGACATTTATATTTATGAATATAAAGTGAGGGATCATTTTGCTATTATAATCATGTTGTAAACAGATCCCCGATTTATTATGTTCCATTCATTTTTTATAATAAAGTATATTTTTGACATTACGGTCAAGTCACGTCTGAAAGCACCGGTTCCCGCTAGATCCTTCAAGTTAAGAAGAGAGGGAGGGGAAGAGAAGGGGAAGAGAGAGAGAGAGAGAGGGGGTAGAAGGGGCCAAAGAGATAGATAGATAAGATAGAGATAGAGAATAGAGACAGAGACAGAAACAGAAAACAGAGAGAGGATTAATCACTATATCATTACCTTTTACATATTGAACTATTTTGGCAAATAACTCTTAAGTATAAATATGAGATGTTGTAATAGATAATTTATCATACTGTGGTATAATTCAGGTCCCACTAGTCTACTATAAAAAAGAAAATTAAATATAATTTAAAGATTATAAAGATACGTCTACCTTGACTTACGAAATGCCTCAAATTACGAGTTTTCCGAGCTACAAGTTGTCACTGTCAATGATGGGAGCGCCACGCGTGTTGAAGCGCTTAGCGAGCTGAGCTGGGCTGGCAGATCATTGTTAGTGGAATTCGATTCTCATTAGGTACCTCTTGCTACTTGGCATTACCCGGCCTAGCTGGGGTCCAGTGCCGAAGCACACTGGACCGGTAAGGTACAAATAATAGCGTCGATCCCAGGGGCTTTACCCCCAGGCAATACCTGCCCCTTGGGGACAGGGCTGGGTTTATTGCCCAGCGCCTGAGGCGCCCCTTGAGGGCGAATGCCGAAGGGATCGACGCAATTTTTGTTCTTTCCAACCCATGAGCTTCGGCTTATGGGTGTGCCCACCTTAAAACGCAGACCTTGTGCCCAGTCCATACAAGTGGGGTATCGAGACAAACATTCCTCTCGCTTTGATATTAAAATATAACATATACAAAAATCATTTTTGTTTATGTTTTTTTTTAATGTTATATTTAATACCAGGAGCGAGAAATATACTAAGAGAATCGACCCACTGAAAATGATCTGCCAGCCAGCTCGCTTAACCGTTTCAACACGCGTGGCGCTCGCACCGGTTCCTGTGTGCGAGACGTGCGGCATTGTACGTGCGCCGGCGCCGTACCTCGGGGTGGTGCGTGTGGTGTCTGTATGGTTCACGGGTGTAACCCCTTGTGCACCGCATAGCCTTCTTGTTTGCACTTGAGCTGGCGAGCGCTAATGCAGTACGACCGACAGATGTAAGCTCAAACGACCAATGAAATTAAATGAGGCGATAACAGACCCGAAAACAAAAAAATAAAAAATAAAAATAAAGTAACGTTATCAAACATAACCGATATCACTGCGTGATTTTGGTTCTAAGATCTTTTTTTTATTCTTTTCACGGTTGCCTCGCGGTCTTGTCTTTTGGACAACCTAGACCCCCCCCCCGCGCGCCAGACTACTATTCGTGGCAAAAAAGTATTAAGAATGTTCCCCCTTTTTTATTATTAATAGCAAATATAGCACCTCCGGGTGCAAGTATCTAAGTTTTAATGTAATAAAATATGGTATTAAATTAGAAGGCTATGAAACTAAATAAGAATACAGATAAAAGATTTGAAACAGAAGGAGTATAATAAAGATTTGAAACAGAGAGAGTATAATAAAAGATTTGAAACAGAGGGAGTATATATAAAAAAGGAACAATTGAAACTTTACTCTTCCATCACTCTCGTCTTTCATTGTTATTTTTTTTCTAATTTAAGTATTTAGTTAAAAGAGAGAAAGTAAAAGAATAAATGAAAGTTATTTTATCTGTTAATGGATTTCATTTCAGATCAACATGGAAGAGATTTTTGCTCAATATTCATTAAAAATAAAACTAAAACAGTTAGAAATCAATAATACTAACACATATTATTAAATTCGAATTTTTAATATTAATATGCAAATTAGCCTTCCCGTTTACCCTGTAAACCAGTAATTTTGTTGTATATATAATATAATTGCATGGTGTCATTAATGTAGACATAGTTGACAGTAATTAATAATGTAAGACAATTTTTATTAATAAATTGAGGTTAATAAAATAAACTCATGGGATGTGATGTCAATTCTAAGATAATTGTGACTTTGAGTAGGAATATAGTTTCGGTTACAGACAGAAAAACACAACATCTCCATTATAATAAGATTTTTTTATTTAGCTGTAATATAACACATTTTTAAATTTTTTAACTCTTTCTTTTCTATTATTTAACTCATAAATGGGACCATAATCCGGGTCAGGGTGGACCTGGGACTGATAGGGATCAAAGGGTTACCACACTCCCCAGAGCTCTATAATTAGAAACTCCACCACTAAATGCATTTAGCTTCATACTCATGTTATTATACTGATCTTTTCACCGTACAAATCTTATATAACGTTGTATCTCTTTCTTACTTCTTACTCTGGTCGTATTTTCTTCTGGCCGGCTTTTGCTATTCTGATCGTCTATCATCTTGGTCTGGTCTCGCGTCTGGTGTTGACTTCTTCTCACATGGGGATTCCGGGTCTGGTTTCTTTTAGGGATCAGCTCCTTATCAACAGAAGCCCTGTGTCATTGTTAGTTTTTAGGTAATAACACAAGACTTCGATTTACGTTGATGTTACTTTATTTGTAAATCCCCAACCAGACATTCTGCGCAGATGAGACTTACATGTTACTAGCTCGGCTTCTACTTCTAACTGACTTAAACTTACTATATCCTTAAACCGGAAGAGGGCCTTCTATGGGGGTTCCGGTTCTCACGATTCATCCCCGCAAGGCAAGGTGAGAGGGAGGTCAAGCGTTGTCACTCACTCTCAAGGCCATCAGCTGCACCAATCGCCATTATGATTTCTACAATACCTTAAAAAAAGCACTAGGGATCCAATAACTATGTAACACTCAGGACACTAAGTTATGACATCATGGTAAAATGAGTTGCAAGCTAATCTCACAGATCCGTTAATGCAGCAATAGCGATTTCGATACTTGCGAACTTCTGTCACATCCTACCCGCGGCGAACGGGATGGGTAAAATACATACGCAAAAAACTAAATTGGTAGAAATAATTTTTAGAATTAGATTTTTCATTAACTTCAATTAGCAAGAATATGCGCCTCCGGCATAAGTATTTAAGTTTACATGTGATTGAAATATATTAGATTAGCAGACTAAAATATAATTAAAATAAGTGCAATCTTTTTATATTGCGTTCTATTTAATTTCGTTAGTCGTTAATGCTAATATATTTCATCACAATTAAACTTAAATACTTATGCCGGAAGGCGCATATTCTGCTAAATGAAGCTTAATTGAAAAATCTAATCTAAAAATTATTTCTACCAATTTAGTTTTTTGCGTATGTATTTTTACCATCCCGTTCGCCGCGGGTAGGATGTGACAGAAGTTCGCAAGTATCTAATCGCTAATTGCTGCATTAACGGATCTGTGAGATTAGCTTGCAACTCATTTTAACCATGATGCTCATAACTTAGTGTCCTGAGTGTACATAGTTTATTGGATCCCTAAGTGCTTTTTTAAGGTATTGTGAAATCATAATGGCGATTGGTCAGCTGATGGCCTTGAGAGTGAGTGACCACGCTTGACTCCCTCTCAAGCTTGCCTGCGGGGATAATCGTGAGAACCGGAACCCCTTATAATAGAAGCCCTCTTTCCGTTTAAGGATATAGTAAGTTTAAGTCAGTTAGAAGTTAGAAGCCGAGCTAGTACAGTAAGTCTCATTCTGCGGCAGAATGTCTTGGTTGGGGATTTACAAATAAAGTAACATCAAGTAAATCGAAGTCTTGTGTATTACCTAAACTAAATGACACAGGCTTTCTGAATAAGGAGTGATCCCTAAAAGAAACAGACCCGGAATCCC
>CM042164.1:10630616-10632013 GCA_023376005.1 Doryteuthis pealeii | reverse complement strand
GACCCTGGCTCAATTTCAATTTATGTAATTAAATGATTATGGCCTACTGTTACGATTTTTGTGGCCATCCTTGTGGTCTTCAAGCAAGAGCGCTCCCCAGCGGAGATCCTTTGTGTTAAGCAGAGCGTAGTTCCTTAGTGAAGAATCCTTTGGTTGCTCCTTATTGTACCTTGAGATTGGGTATGATGCTTTGGTTGTTCCTTGGTGCTCCTCAGTCTTGCAGATCGTTCGTCAATGAGTGCAAATGGATGTCTGTCAATATCAGCCGATTAAATAGTTAACCAACCACGTATTCGGGCTGTTGATTGGCTGAGATTTAAGCCACCTCATCTTATTACAGACGAAAAAATAATCTTATCAAACTAAAAGAATTGACACAAAGATATTGTGCATTATACAAAATTGAGTATCCATTAACAATGAATTTATTTCAAAACTTTGTTGGCATTAAATGACCCACTGAGATTGATATGCAGTAAAACAAAACAAAACAAACCGAAACCGCAGCCAAACTGTAACCAACCAACCAACCAACCAAAGCCATCCTTGTATCAGTATTTATACTAGTTAACCTACAGCTGGAGGGTAAGAGTGTACATACTTTTCATAAGGTTATTATTCCGAAATTAAACGTAACAACGTAACTGAAGTTGAAACTCGGTTACGAAGATATCACACTGCAGGACGTTAACCATCCAACTACAGAGTAGTACCTGTTAGGGTCCCGTGCTACTCATACGCTGAGTTGGCGAGGACCGGTATCGAACTACGAACCTTGTGATTTCTAGTCGAACGCTCTACCGACTGAGCTAACCCGGTGGTCATGTAATATCGAAAAAAGATTTGAAAAAACTAGACAGATAGTCGGAGATGTTCCTCCGATCAAGCCCTAGCACCTATATGATCGTCCCAACCTTATTCCCCTCATTGTAAGCCCCAACCCTTTTTATCATATATGTGCCAGAAGGCGGTGGCTGAGGGTCTTCCTGTCCTGGGAATGACGTTAAATGCAAGAAAAATTGAGTATCCATTAAGAATTGATTTATTTCAAAACTTAGTTGGCATTAAATGACCCACTGAGGTTGATATGCCGTAAAACAAAACAAGGAAACCGAAACCGCAGCCAAACTGTAACCAACCAACCAACCAACCAACCAAAGCCATCCTTGTATCAGTATTTATACTATTTAACCTACAACTGGAGGGTGAGAGTGTACACACTTTTCATAAGGTATTATTCCGAAATTAAACGTAACAACGTAACTGAAGTTGAAACTCGGTTACGAAAATATCACACTGCAAACGTTAACCATCCAACCACAGAGTAGTACCTGTTAGGGTCCCATCTATAGGTTAAATAGAAAAACGTTTTTATAAAAAAAATGTGAGTATCCATT
>CM042164.1:10613116-10625616 GCA_023376005.1 Doryteuthis pealeii | reverse complement strand
ATTTAATGAATATCACTTACACGTGTTTCGGTCAGGAGTTTATCTATGTGTACATTATTCAAACTATTATTATTATTAAATAAACAAATGAAATGAAATAATAATAATAATAGAAAAATATAAAAATATTCCGTACACAGAGAAAATTCGACCTTCATCAGAGTGAAATTTTATTTTTAAAATAAAATTTTATTTTATTTCATCTTCAAAATAAATTTCACTCTTGGCTAGAATACTCAGAAAAGTCCTGGAGACATGAGGATACCTGTCGTCGTTCACACTCCAGTGAAATACCATCAGCTAACGCTGATATGAAAAACTCTAAATGAATGAAATAATATATTATATATATATATATATATATATATATATATATATATATATATTATATAGAGAGAGAGAGAGAGAGAGAGAGAGAGGAGGGAGGAGAGCTATGAACAGAAAGGAAATGATAGATATATAGATGTATAGTAACAGAATAGATAGATAGATAGAACAAATTAGATATATACATATATATTATATATATAATATATATATAGAGAGAGAGAGAAGAGAGAGAGAGAGAGAGAGAGAGAGAGAGTGAGAGATGAACAGAAGGGGATAGATGGATAGATAGATAGATATAGATAGATAGATAGTAATAGAATGAGATAGATAGATAGGAACAGAATGATATATATATATATATATATATATAGATAGATAGATAGATAGATAGATAGAGAGAGAGAGAGAGAGAGAGAGAGAGAGAGAGAGAGAGATGAACAGAAGGGATAGATAGATAGATAGATAGATAGTAACAGAATGAGATAGATAGATAGGAACAGAATAGAGACAGACAGACAGACAGACAGAGAGAAGAGAGAGAGACAGAGACAGAGAGAGAGACAGAGAGAGAGAGAGAAAGATAGATAGATAGATAGATAGATATACCGTTTTGTATGCTGAGATAATCTACATGCTTATTCTGTTAATCTCTTCTTTCCTTTTATCCAACGAATCCAAGAGATTTTCAAAGAAAAAGAAGCTTAAAATGAAAGAAAAATGGCCGTAGAGATTAATTCCCCCCCCCCAAAGAAAATGGAGTAATCCCTGCAAAATATCAATTGATTTCCGATCGATTCTCCCATACAATACCCGTTCTTTCAGAAAACGCTCTTTGCAAAAGCTTACCCAGTCTCCATTCAGCTTATGCTATTTACTAATGAAAAAAAAAAAAAGAAGACCAATTGCAAGGTGTACCGATTAGTATACGGTTGTTTGGTGGAAAAAGTCGAAAATAAGGCAATCAACCTAATTACCGCCGACACACTTTGTGCGACCTAATATTTCGGTACTATATAGCATTTTTCACAATTACATACACTATAAAGCATTTTTCTTTATAAAAAGCGTACATATAAAAACACAGAGGCCGATTGTCGAAAAGAGGCAATCTACCTAATTACCGCCCGACACACTTTTGTGCATGTACGACCTAAACTTTCGATAATATTCACTAGGCATTTTTTCTCAAAAAAAAAGTATACATATTAAAACATAAAGGCCTATAATTCTCTCCATGACCCGCCACAGCTGAAGACAGCCAGTTACCGCGCAATGCCGCCCAACATTAGCAATTACCGCCCGACATCACCCGACTGATTCTTTTCACTATTAAAAGCATGATGTAGAATATCAGTATAGATCCAAAGACGTCCCATCGCGGTTTGATGGTTTACAAGCTAGTCTCGTAGATCCATTATTACTTCATGTACACGGAGGGGATTGGCAAAGTCGACAAGAGGCAATCTACCTAATTACCGCCTGACACCCTTTTGTGCATGGAAGACCTTAAATTTCAATAATATATAAAGATATTTTTTTCTCAAATGGGAAAGCATATAATATTAAAACAGAAGCCGATAATTAGAGCCCGATACCGCCCAGCATTAGTAATTACAGCCTGACACCGCCCAACAGATTCCTTTCACTCTTTCAAGCATGATGTAAAATTTCATTGTACATATAAGATCTACAATATCCGAAAGTGTACCGTCGTGGTGTAGTGATTAGCACGCTAGTCTCGCCAATCCTATAACTACTGAATAGCGTGTTCGATCCTCACTGGGTGCTCCATAAAATCACGTAAAATAACTTGTGTTAATCCAGCATGGAGAGAGATAAAAACACAACTACTTGGAAGTACGGAGAGATTTTATTAACCAACCGTTACCTAGGACGCCAGAGTCCAGACGCCAAGAACTTGGAGATTTTTATGCGCATGCCCGGAAGGCTCTTCCTGTCCTAAGCCCTCTGGGAGATTATTATTTTTGTGTATTTTTTATTTATTTATTTAATTTTGTTTTACTTTTGTTTTATTTATTTTTATTTTTATTAACCCCCACAAGTCGCATCCTCATACCTGGGATGAGCGATAAATACCCTTTCTGGCATTCAGTGTAAATCTGAGTTCCCCGGCCTCTCAAAAGCCAGGCTCTTATATACTATTAGAAGAGGTAAGTTGTATAGTTTAGTTTTTCCTGTAGAAGCTCCACATTACTTATTGGGACGGTCCAATTCTACTCTACAAATAATGAAAAGTGTATCAATCCAGAGTATTGAGATAAAAAGCAACAATAATAAGATGGAGTATAACTAGCGATAAAATAATCTATTAATAATGGAGATTGTCTGTATTTCTGTCTGTAACAAGTTATTTTCAGTATTAAGCGTGAATACGAGTTCCCCAGCCTCTAAAAAGCCAGGCTCTTATATATTATTAGAAGCGGTAAGTTGTATAGTTTAGTGTTTCCTGTAGAAGCTCCACATTACTTAATGCGACAGTCCAATTCTTCTCTACATGCCCTCTCCCCATTTTGACCTCGGGATGGATTGATGCGGTCAATTGTATGTTTTCCTCCAAATAGGTATGCAACGTTCTTCGCATTTGGGGAGACAGGGTTCCGTGCATATCGCATAAATGCGTCCTGGCCTCCTGTCCTAAAAGAGGTAACTTGTATAGTGCTTCTTATAGAAGTCCTCATTACTTAATGGGGCAGTCCATTTTTTACTCTCCCAATTTTTAAAGCTTTGCTTAGTCTGATGTACTGGCCCCATCTTATTATAATGGAGATTGTGTATTTGTTTGTTTGTAACCTAAATTACATCACTACTCAAGTCACAATTCCCTTAGTTATTTACGTCAGAATCTCCATGATTTTATCTTTATTTAAACGCCAATTATCAATAAAATTGTCTTACCTTATTAATACTGTTGGCTTTATCTATATACTAATGACATGTAATTGTATTTATATATACAACAAAATAACGCTTTATAGTGTGAACGAGAAGGATAATTTGCATCTTGATATTTAAAATTTGATTTTAATAAATATGTGCTTGATATTATTGATATCTAATTGTTTGGTTTTATTTTAATGAATATGAGCAAAAATCTCGTGGATAAATCTTAAAAGAAATCCATTAACAAGAAGAAATAACTGATTTTATTCATTATTTTCTAATTCAACTATTTAGTTAAATTAGGAAAAATTAGCAATGAAAGACGGGAGTAATGGAAAATGATTGAAGAGTTAGTTTCAAAGTTGTTCTATTTTCCGATTATATCCCCCTCTGTTTCAAATCATTTTATCTGCATTCTTATTTAGTTTCATTAGCCTTTCTAACTTAATATGATATTTTATTACATCGAAACTTAAATACTTGCACCTGGAGTGTGCATATATTTGCTAGTGTTGCTTAAAATATCTAAATGGTCACCCATGTAACTACTTTACAGAATCATTGTGGCTTAACTTATTATGGAAAGTTTGGAATGTTCACGTTTCATTTTATGCAAGCTATCGATATTGGAAGCAGGAGCGACGTGGGTATTTCTGTCTTCTGAAAGAGCGAATAACAATTTAGGTTTTGAAATCACGAAAACGTATCCCCCTAGCGTCGAGGCGATGGGAGAATTCAGGAGAAGACAACTCGTTGTTACCTAGCAAAAACAATGTCATAAACATGTCGCATAGTGAGGTGGGGCAGTTAGTGTCGTACAAAAATGAACTCTGCGAGCCAAATTTAAAAACTTGACGAGGCCGTTTGCGTTTCCCTTCGCTCTAATGAGCTTTTGGGAAGGGCGGGAATAGATCTTACCACTCCCCCATACCAACAGACATGTGTATATAGTTGGTTGTTGGAGTTTAGTTTTATGGCATATCAATCCTTGAGGGTTATTTAATGCCAATTCTTTTGGGGGCGGGTATGTATGATTTTTCAGGAACACCGACAGTAATAGGATTGGAGGGGGGGATAAACTTGCAAATTGGTCGGAAAATTAAGACGGAAAGTTTTTTGGTGGTCCCCCATGACAGTTTAACTACAGTCTATGAATTAACTTTTTTGCGAATTTGGTTACCGTTTCGGGGTTTGGGCATTAAGGTTGTTTTTAATTACGTATTGCTTAAAAAAAACAAACAAATTACTATACATTTAATGTTGAAAAATATTTTTTTTAAACCAAGTTTAATTGAAATTATACATCGCAATACTAACACAAACAACTGAGACTAATGTGTCTACCCTTGGGTTCAATAATTAATTTCAATGGTTAATTAAATGTATAGTAATTTTTTGTTGTCGTCTGAGGTGGAGCGCCACATCTACCATCAGCTCCTTACTTTACCGCACAGATCACTGGGCTACTCATACGCTGAGTTGGCGAGGGCCGGTATCGAACTAGGAACCTTGTGGTTTCTAGCCGAACGCTCTACTGACTGAGCTAACCCGGCCCAATAATAACACCAAGTAACTATTTATTAATCCCGGTGTATTTAGAACCAGTATGCAAATTAACCACACCATATATTATGTGAACCTTTATTTTAAACGCACAAATAACATGGGTTATTTTGAAGCAAACCTAACTCGGATTTTCACAGGGACATTATTGAAAAATAAAATTCATTCTATGCATTCACGATTTCGACTATAAGTTAAATACTCATCGATAAACTTATGCAATTCTTGAGGGTATAGTGACGTAAGCAGTGATGTAGCTTCGGTTACAGACAGGCAGGCAGACACCGACTCTCCATTATAATAAGATGTGAATGAATGGATTAGAACAAATAGCTTAATGTGTATTAATAAACTGGTGGTTGACCCTCACGCAGCGCCTTCTTGAACCTATATGATAAAAGGGGAAGCGCGTGGTGTAATGGTTAAAGTCATGGGAAATGGACACGTCGACCCGAGTTCAAATCCTGGATGTGGTAATTGCATTTCACTTAGCACTAATACCCTTAGGAAAGGTATGAATTCTACTCTCCCTCCAGCTATGGGTAAATAGTAGGGCAAACTGGGCTCTTTAACCTTGGTTAGGCAACCGGTCTAGGAGAAGGAAAACTCTGAATTCAAACCTGTTAAATCTTAACTCCGCTTAAGAAATTGACCTTGTGTCACATCCTGCTCGTGCGGAGGGGTTGGTAAATATTATATATATATATATATATATATATTATATATATATATGATAAAAGGGGTTGGGTTACTGCCATACGAATATTTGAAGAATTGCGATCCGACGTATTTACCAACTGTATTTTTAAAAAGAGTCAGTAGAAAAAAAAAAAAAAGAAAACAAAAACAAAAACAAAACAATGAATTAGAGTTAGAAAGGCATTGGATAAACTTTTTAAAATGGAGTTTTTCACTCCGGCCAGCATTAAAGTAAAACTTACAGTTCTATTTTTCTATGACCTTGCTGCTATTTAGAATTCTAACTACTAATGGATAATTTCTCAGGGCAGTGTGGAAGTGGGGGAGGGGAATATAAGCATATGGTCAGCATGTAAAACATAGTCAGTAGAAAGAAAAGAACAATAAAAAAAAAGAAGGAATTACAGTTAGAACGGCATTGGATCAATTTTTTAAAATGTAGTTTTTCACTCCGGCCAGCATTAAAGTAAAACTTATATATATATATATATATATATATATATATTATATATGTGTGTGTATGTGTGTGTGTGTGTGTGTGTGTGTATGTGGATGATATCAAGTGTTTCCTTGATAGGATTCAATCACAATTGAGAACTCAAACATACGTATAAAGATTTGTGTGTATATATTTACATATATGGACTTTTATAGATAAATGGATACATAAAGGAAATACACACACACCACACACACACACACACACACATACACACACACACACACAATATATATATATATATATATATATATATATATATTATATATATATATACCGTATTTGACGGCATATGGGACGCACTTTTTTTCCAAAATTTTCCAAAAATGGAGTTTTTCACTCCGACCAGCATTAAAGTAAAACTTATATATATATATATATATATATATTATATATATATTATATATATATATATGTTGTGTGTGTGGTGTGTGTGTGTATGTGTGTGTGTGTGTGTATGATATCAAGTGTTTCCTTGATAGGATTCAATCACAATTGAGAACTCAAACATACGTATAAAGATTTGCGTGTATATATTTACATATATGGACTTTTATAGATAAATGGATACATAAAGAAAGTACACACACACCACACACACACACACACAATATATATATATATATGTGTATATATATACCGTATTTGACGGCATATAGGACGCACTTTTTTCACAACATTCTTCCAAAAATGGAGTTTTTCACTCCGGCCAGCATTAAAGTAAAACTTACAGTTCTAGGCCAGGAGTCCTATTTTTCTATGACCAAAAAAAAAGATTCCTTTGCCTGTTGAATAAGGAAAAAAAAAAAAAAAAAAAAAAAACAAACAAAACAAAGAAAACTTTTATCTTTCTTCTCATATTTCTTTTTGCGGAAATGACGTCACAGGGTCAGAACAAGTTTATCTTCTTCATTTCCGGTCTGTTCTCTTTACAGCTCGAGGGTGGGAATAACAGCGGCAGTCGCAATGGGGAATCGGAGAAAGATGTTTTTCTTATATGTTGTTGTTTTTTTATATTTATATTTTAAATTGGGGGTTCTGGGTCGAGGAACGAGTTTTTGAATAAAAATGATTTGGGGGTCAGGAGGTTATTGATGTCAAAACCAGATGAAGAGGAAGGAGACAAGAACCGTAGACAATGGTGCTATGATTTAAAATGTTTAAAGTGCATCTTCCCTACTTATATTGCCAAACATATAAAATATGCTCAAGTGACCTTAGACATTTATATTTATGAAAATAAAAATGAGGGATCATTTTGCTATTATAATCATGTTGTAAACAGATCCCCGATTTATTATGTTCCATTCATTTTTATAATAAAGTATATTTTGACATTACGGTCAAGTCACGCTGAAAGCACCGGTTCCCGCTAGTCCTTCAAGTTAGAGAGGAGGAGGGGAGAGAGAGAGAGAGAGAGAGAGAGAGAGAGAGAGAGAGTAGAAGGGGCCAAAGAGATAGATAGATAGAGATAGAGATAGAGACAGAGACAGAAACAGAAACAGAGAGAGAGAGAGTTAAATCAATATTATCATATCTTTTACATATTGAACTATTTGCAATAACTCTTAAGTATACATATGAGATGTTGTAATAGATAATTTATCTTACTGTGGTATATTCACAGGTCCCACTAGTCTACTATAAAAAAGAAAATAAATAAATTTAAAGATTATTAAAGATACAGTGCTACCTTGACTTACGAATGCCTCAAATTACGAGTTTTCCGAACTACAAGTTGTCACTGATTCAATTTTTCAAGCCGATGGGAGCGCCACGCGTGTTGAAGCGCTTAGTGAGCTGAGCTGGGCTGGCAGATCATTGTTAGTGGATTCGATTCTCATTAGGTACCTCTTGCTACTGGCATTACCCGGCCTAGCTGGGGGTCCAGTGGCCGAAGCACACTGGACCGGTAAGGTACAAATAATAGCGTCGATCCCAGGGGGCTTTACCCCCAGGCAATACCTGCCCCCTTGGGGACAGGGCTGGGTTTATTGCCCAGCGCCTGAGGCGCCCCCTTGAGGGGAATGCCGAAGGGATCAACGCAATTTTTGTTCTTTCCAACCTATGAGCTTCGGCTTATGGGTGTGCCCACATTAAAACGAGGCCTTGTGCCCAGTCCATACAAGTGGGGTATGAGACAAATATTCCTCTCGCTATTGATATTAAAATATAACATATATAAAAATCCCTATTTTTGTTATGTTTTTAAAAAATGTTATATTTAATACCAGGAGCGAGAAATACCTAATGAGAATCGAACCCACTGACAAAGATCTGCCAGCCCTGCTCGCTAACCGCTTCAACACGCGTGGCGCTCGCACCGGTTCCTGTGTGCGAGACGTGCGGCATTGCACGTGCGCCGGCGCGTACCCGTGTGTGCGTGTGGGTGTCTGTATGGTTCACGGGTGTATACCCCTTGTGCAACCGCATAGCCTTCTTGGCACTTGAGCTGGCGAGCGCTAATGCAGTACGACCGACAGATGTAAGCTCAAACGACCAATGAAATTAAATGAGGCGATAACAGACCCGAAAGAAAAGAAAATAAAAAATAAAAAAGAAAGACGTTATCAAACATACCGATATCACTGCGTGTATTTTGGTCCTAAGATCTTTTTTATTCTTTTTCACGGTTGCTTCTCGTCTTGTCTTTTGGAAAACCTAGACCCGCCCCCCCCCCCCCCCGCGCCAGACTACTATTCGTGGCAAAAAAAGTATTAAGAATGTTCCCCTTTTTTATTATTATTTTTTTTATTTAGCTGTATATAACACATTTTTTAAATTTTTTAAACTCTTTCTTTTCTATCTATTTAACTCATAAATGGGACCAACATTCCGGGTCAGGGTGGACCTGGGACTAATAGGGATAAAGGGTTACTCCACACTCCCCAGAGCTCTATAATTAGAACTCCACCACTAAATGCAGTTTAGCTTCATACTCATGTTATATACTGATCTTTTCACCGTACCAAATCTATATAACGTTGTATACTCTTTCTTACTTCTTACTCTGGTCGTCTTTTCTTCTGGTCGGCTTTGCTATTCTGATCGTCTATCATCTTGGTCTGGTCTCGCGTCTGGTGTTGACTTTCTTCTATGGGGATTCCGGGTCTGGTTCTGTTGGGGATTTCTCTTATCAGAAGCCCTGTGTCATTGTTAGTTTTTGGTAATAAACACAAGACTTCGATTTACGTTGATGTTACTTTATTTGTAAATCCCCAACCAGACATTCTGCGCAGATTAGACTTACATGTTACTAGCTCGGCTTCTAACTTCTAACTGACTTAAACTTACTATATCCTTAAACCGGAAGAGGGCCTTCTATGGGGGTTCCGGTTCTCACGATTCATCCCCGCAAGGCAAGGTGAGAGGGAGGTCAAGCGTTGTCACTCACTCTCAAGGCCATCAGCTGCACCAATCGCCATTATGATTTCTACAATACCTTAAAAAAGCACTAGGGATCTAATAACTATGTAACACTCAGGACACTAAATTATGACATCGTGTTAAAATGATTAGCAAGCTAATCTCGCAGATCCGTTAATGCAGCAATAGCGATTTCGATATTTGCGAGTTTCTGTCACATCCTACCCGCGGCGAACGGGATGGGTAAAATACATACGCAAAATACTAAAATGGTAGAAATAATTTTTAGATTAGATTTTTCATTAACTTCATTAGCAAGAATATGCGCCTTCTGGGCATAAGTATTTAAGTTTAATATGATGCAATATATTAGATTAGAAAGACTAACGAAATTAAATAAGAACGCATATAAAAAGATTGCACTTATTTTAATTATATTTTAGTTGGTTTCTACATAAAATCATTTATAGGATTGATTTTAATACATTGGAGAATAAAAATAATAACTAAAAAGTAAAGTCGTCGGGGGGGCCTCAAGTCGGTATCAGCCAACCAGCGAGGGAGTCTACCCCTTTTCACTAGCGCTAGACGAAGGAGATTGTTTTGGCGTCTGAGGTGGAGCGCCACATCTACCATTAGCTCCTTACTTTACCGCACAGATCCCTGTGCTACTCATACGCTGATTTGGCGAGGGCTGGTATCGATATAAGAACCTTGTGGTTTCTAGCCGAACTCTTTACCGACTGAGCAAACCCGGCTCAATAATAACACCAAGTAACTATTTATTAATCCCGGTGTAGTTAGAACCAGTATGCAAAATAGTTGGTTTCTACATAAAATCATTTATAGGATTGATCTTAATACATTTAATACATGATTTTAATACATTTTTTCACGGTTGCCTCTCGTCTTGTCTTTTGGACAAAACCTAGACACCCCCCCGCGACCAGACTACTATTCGTGGCAAAAAAGTATTAAGGATGTTTCCCCTTTTTTATTATTTTTATTTTTATTTTTATTTAGCTGTAAATAAACTAACAACAAATTAGACACAAGAGAGTATGAAGTTAGCACAATTTGAGGATGTTCCGCATAGTTTTTATTCGTTTTCTTTTTCAGTTATTTCCTATAACTCCAACATAAACGAAGGGGAACCACTCTTGACTGATAAATTATTTATTTATTGATCTACTATGAACAAAGAAGACAGGGTTAGGGTTAGTGTTAGGGAACTTATGATTATAAAGGCTAGAGGGAATTTTAAAAAATGAACAATATTAGATAGATACATAGGTTATTTTCTATAATTCTAACATAAATAAAGGGGAACCACTCTTGACTCATAAATTATCAATTTATTTATTGATCTACTAGGAAAAAAGAAGAAGGGGTAAGGGTTTAGGGTTAGGGTTAGTTTAATGGGCAAATAAATAAATAATTTATCAGTCTAGAGTGGTTCCCCTTTGTTTATGTTAGACTTATAGGAAATTAACCCTTTTTTCTTTAGTCGTAAATGAACTAATAACAGATTAGACACAAGTGAGTATGAAGTTAGTACACTTGTTTTTAATCTTTTTTTTTTCATTCATTATTTGGATTATTCGGACTATTGTCCTCATCTTTATTGTTATCTGTACAACGTTTCGGCCGATGTGCCCTCCGACAACGAACGATTTCTTTCTTTATATTGTATGGATGGTGGGTGTTGAAGTTGAGGTACTGTCCGGTGAAGGTAGACTTTCGATACACGAATGAACTGAATCCTTTCTCTGTGCGAGTTATTAACACATCTAGAAAGCACAATTTGTTGTCTTGTTGCTTCTCCATATGTTACATAATCTATGCGGTTGCATAAGATTATTGTCAATCCCCTGTATTTCTAAAGGGATGGCCCTTTTCATATCACGGGCGGGACTTTCCATGGAATAGTACAGAAAGCCCGCGAAATACGTGAAGTCACGTGAGACCTGGTTTGATCATCAGTTTTCAGTTGGACGTCGGGCAGAGATGTTTTGCCTTAACTGGAACTCACGCGCGCTATGTTAGTCAGATATTTAGTTACATGAAATGTTTAGTTAAGGAAATAAAAGCTTAAGAAAAATAATACGGTCTTGTGATTAATGGGTGTCTTGGTAACAAGACTGATCTAGAAGAAGAAATGAGTTGAGTGCGACCGACCACCAAGACGAAGTCACCAAGACGAAGAAGAGATATCTAAGACGCTAGAAGAAGAAGCTAAGATAGAAGATGAACAGAAGAAGAAAGTAAGAAGTAATGAGAAGGGCATACAACACATAGTAAACTGTATAGACGGACGGATTGAGTTCATATGATCCATTAGTATTTTAACATCTTTCTGATGGGGCTAGAGAATGAATGTGTTATCTACGTATCTTTTCTTTTTTAGTTGTAGATAAACTAATAACAGAGAAACATTTTTCATTTAATAACTGAACATTTTTGCTCTATAAAATCAATCTTAAACTATATTAAATTATTCAAATAAATAATTTGTTTTCCGATGAATGCAGAGGTAAATATTACTATTAATATCCCAATCTTGAGGTAAATATAATGTAATTACCCAATATCGAGGGAAATATTAGGAATTTTTGGCTAAACTTGCACAAAGGTGTCAAAATTAGGGAGACCCAGAAAAAACAGAACCCAAATTATTTATCTATTTTCCAATCAAACTAACCTTAAACCCCAACCCCAAATCTAACCCTAACCCCTAAGTCTAACCCTAACCCCTAATCCTAACTATTAAAATTAACAGTTTTATTACAAAATTTGTGGGTTCTGTTTTTTTTGGGTCAACGGTATACAGTATGACCCAGAAAAAACAGAACCCAAATTATCTATTCATTTTCCCATTAAACTAAGCCTAAACCCTAACCCTACACCCTAACCCTAAACCCTAACCCTAGACCTCCATAGTTAAAATTAACAGTTGATTTATGTATTTCCCCATTAAACTAACCCCAACTCCAACCCTAACCCTAACCCCTAAGTCTAACCATAACCCCCCTAGTTAAAATTAACAGTTTTATTACAAAATGTGTAGGTTCTGTTTTTTCTGGGTCACGGTATACAGGGTGACCCAGAAAAAACAGAACCCAAATTATCTATTTATTTTCCC
>CM042164.1:10600616-10608116 GCA_023376005.1 Doryteuthis pealeii | reverse complement strand
CTTATATACACATTTAATACTCATAGCTTTATTTAGTTGATTGATCTTAATGGCATGTCGACCCGTCTAGGATTATTTTATGCCTAGAGGTGGAACCTAACACTTTGCCTACTGTAAACCACTCACAGCGGCTCTTCCACCACTGGCTGTGTAGGGTTATTTCATGCCTAGAGGTGGAACCTAACTCTTTGCCTACTGTAAACCACAGCGGCTCTTCCACCAACCGTGTAGCGTTATTTCATGCCTAGAGGTGGAACCTAACACTTTTGCTACTGTAACCACTCACAGCGGCTCTTCCACCACTGACCGTGTAGCGTTATTTCATGCCTAGAGGTGGAACCTAACTCTTTGCCTACTGTAAACCACTCACAGCGGTTCTTCCACCACTGGCCGTGTACGGTTATTCTATGCCTAGAGGTGGAACTTAAATCTTTGCCTACTGTAAACCACTCACAGCGGCTCTTCCACCACTGGCCGTGTAGCGTTATTTCATGCCTAGAGGTGAAACCTAACTCTTTGCCTACTGTAAACCACTCACAACGGCTCTCCACCACTGGCCGTGTAACGTTATTTCATGCCTAGAGGTGAAACTAACTCTTTGCATACTGTAAACCACTCACAACGGCTCTTCCACCACTGGCCGTGTAGCGTTATTTTCATACTAGAGGTGACCTAAACTCTTTGCTACTGTAAACGACTCACAACGGCTCTTCCACCACGGCCACATGCCTAGAGGTGAAACTAACCTCTTTGCTACTGCTATCACACGGCTCTTCCACCACTGGCCGTGTAAGCGTTATTTCATTGCCTAGAGGTGAACCTAACTCTTTGCCTACTGTAAACCACTCACAACGGCTCTTCCCCACTGGCCATGTAGCGTTATTTCATGCCTAGAGGTGAAACCTAACTCTTTGCCTACTGTAAACCACTCACAACGGCTCTTCCACCACTGGCCCGTGTAGCGTTTATTTCATGCCTAGAGGTGAAACCTAACTCTTTGCCTACTGTAAACCACTCACAACGGCTCTTCCACCACTGGCCATGTTAGCGTTATTTTCATGCCTAGAGGTGAAACCTAACTCTTTGCCTACTGTAAACCTCACAACGGCTCTTCCACCACTGGCCGTGTAGCGTTATTTTATGCCTAGAGGTGAAACCTAACTCTTTGCCTACTGTAAACCACTCACAACGGCTCTTCCACACTGGCCATGTAGCGTTATTTCATGCCTAGAGGTGAAACCTAACTCTTGCCTACTGTAAACCACTCACAACGGCTCTTCCACCACTGGCCATGTAGCGTTATTTCATGCCTAGAGGTGAAACCTAACTCTTTGCCTACTGTAACCACTCACAACGGCTCTTCCACCACTGGCCGTGTAGCGTTATTTCATGCCTAGAGGTGAAACCTAGCTCTTGTGCCTACTGTAACCTTCACAATGGCTCTTTAGCACACTGGCCGTGTAGCGTTATTTCATGCATAGAGGGTGAACCTAACTCTTTGCCTACTGTAATAACCACTCACAACGGCTCTTCCCCACTGGCATGTGCGTTATTTCATGCCTAGAGTGAAACCTAACTCTTTGCCTACTGTAAATCCACTCACAACGGCTCTTCCACCACTGGCCATGTAGCGTTATTTCATGCCTAGAGGTGAAACCTAACTCTTTGCCTACGTTGAATCCGATCTCACGAACGGCTCTTTCGCACCACTTGGCCCGGTGTAGGCCGTTCTTTCAATGGCCAGAGGTGAAACCTAACTCTTTGCCTACTGTAAACCAACTCACAAGTCGGCTCTTCGCCACCACTGGCCGTGTAGCGTTATTGTCCTGCCTAGAGTGGAACCTACTTCCTTTGCTACTGTAAACCACATCGCAGCAGCTTCTTCGCCACCACAGGCCGTGTAAAGCGTTATTTCCTGCCTAGAGGTGAACCTAACTCTTGTGTGCCTACTGTATAACCACGTCACAGTCATTGCTCTTCCACCATTTTTTTTGTGTGTGGGTGTTTTTTTATTTGGCGTTGTAGCGTGTGTTATGTTTCATGGCTCTAGCAGGGTGGAACTCTTAACTCTTTGTCCTACTGTAAACCAGCCACAGCGGCTCCTTCCACCACTGGTCCGGTGTAAGCGTTATTTCAATGCCTAGAGGTTGGAACCTACTCTTGCCTAACTGTATGAACGCCACTCACAGCGGCTCCTTTCCACCCACTGCATGTGAGCGCTTATTTCAATGCCTAGAGGTGGAACCTAACTCTTGCCTACTGTAAATCCACTCACAACGGCTCTTCCACCGACGCTTGGCCGTGTAGCGTTATTCGCATGCCTAGAGGTGGAACCTAACTCTTTTGCCTACTGTAAACCACTGCACAGCGGCTCTTCCACCATTGGCCATGTGTAGGCGTTATTTCATGCCTAGAGGTGGGAACCTACTCTTTGGCCTACTGTAAAACCACTCACAGCGGCTGCTTCCACCACTGGGCCGTGGTAGCGTTATTTTCATGCACTAGAAGGTGGCACTAACTCTTTGGCCTACTGTAAACCACTCACCAGCGGCTCTTCCACCACTGGCCGTGTAGCGTTATTTCATGCCTAGAGGTGGAAACCTAACTCTTTGCCTACTGTAAACACTTCACAGCGGCTCGTTCCCGGTGTTTTTGTGGATCATTGGGAATGTCTGGGCACGCTGTGTGCGGCAGCTTGTTTCCGTGTGTTCTTCACCGGTTGCATCATCTGGGCCATGTAGCGTTTATTTCATGCCTAAGAGGTTTGGAACCTAACTCTTCTGCCTACTGTAAACATCTCACAACGGTTCTTCTTCCACCAACTTGGCCGTGTAGTCGTTATTTTCCATGCCTAGAGGTGAACTAACTCCTTTGCCTACTGTAAACACTCCAGCGCTCTTCCCACCACTGCCGTGTATGCGTTATTTCATGCCTAGAAGGTGGAACCTACTCTTTGCCTACTGTCAACCAGCTCACAGCGCTCTTGCCACACTGTCCATGTAGCGTTTTTCATGCCTAGAGGTGGAACTATGGACTCTTTGCCACTGTGAGAACCACTCACAGCGGTTCTCGCCACCCTGGCCGTGTAGGTATTTCATGCCTAGAGGTGGAACTCTAACTCTTTGCCCTACTGTGAAAACCACTCCACAGCGGTGCTCTTGGCCACCAACTCTGGCCGGTGTAGCGTTATTTCGATGGCCTAGAGGTTGGAACCTAACTCTTTGCTACTGTAAACCACTTCACTAGCGGCTCTTCCATCCTACTGGCCCCGTGTAGCGGTTATTTCATGCCTAGAGGTGTGAGACCTACAGCTCTTTGCCTAACTTGTAAAGAGCGCTACGTCGGAACAGGCGGCATCTGCGCACCATGGCCATTGTAGGCGTTATTTCCATGGCCTAANTTAATATATATATATATATATATATATATATATATATAATATTTTATTTATTTTTTTTTTTTTCTCGGTGGGTCGTTGCTATCCCGCAGCAAAGTTAGAACAATATTTTCTACCAGGGCCGCTTTTCGCTCTGCTGGTAAGGACGTACTGCCAATACTCAATGAATGTTTACTTGTGTATAAAATATACCGTGTGCGTGTGAAGCCACTTATGTTGGCCGTACGTTCAAAGATTGGCTGTCAGAATTAACCAGCACATACCCCGAGTAATACGCGAAACACAAACCATAACATCCGGGTTGTCGCAGAGCAGCGAGTCCTCGATTTGTGAACACCTAATAACATGAGCGCTTGCCGGTCTAATTTATAATGATCTCCATTTTCTATTCTGCACAAGGCTAGACGAACAACATTTACAGGTCCTTGAGGCCGTGATTATATATTTTTTTCGTCCTACCTTGTGGCAAACACAATCAGACCTAGGCACTCGCTTATTTTATTGGCTGAGTGTCTGGGGTCTGGTGTTCTTAATGGGATTTAAAACAATTTTTTCCTCAAACCCCCTCATGTATATACCCATATTTATTATAATATTACAATTTGACTTTTAGTCGTCTCCGGCTGTATAACTTGATGAGCAACCGGACGAAAGGGCCCTTGTTTTTTCAAATAAAACAATTTTTTTCTCTCCTCCTTTTTTTGTACTCCCTTCGTATCCACCTATATAGGTGATCATAATGATTACCCTTAAAGCATTGTTTAGATTTGCTGTACCAAAAATTTATTCATATATATATATATATTATATATATATATATATATATATATATGGATATCTACTGAGTCAGACGAACCTACTATTAGTTCGCATAAACTCTTCAGGCTAAAATCTGTCAGATTTAGCCCTGAAGAGCTTTATGCGAAACTATAGTAGGTTCGTCTGACTCAGTAGATATCTATCCTTTGATTACTTGGGCTCTACTTTTAGTATCGAGCACTTTTTACAAATTAGCTTCTCCTAGCGTTATATGAATATATATATATCTTATATACATATATATGCATATAAATTGTTTTTTCTTTTGGCAAAATACTGTACCAAATAGATTATTTTTTGTTGGTACGAATATCTTGGTCCTTTCTTTTTTTCAAAAATTTTTTTCTTCCTGGTTGATGTTTGGTAGTATATTTTTACAATCAAACTCTCTGCCGGGTTTTTCTCTCCGCAAGGATCTACCAACACGCTTGGTATATTAATTATATATATATATATATTATATATATATATAATATATATATATATATATATATATATATATTCTCATTTCTCCAATACTTACAAAGGACTAACGATATATATATATATATATATATATATATATATATATATATATATATATATGCAATTTCATTGAAGAAAAAAGAGTAACTACAATGTATGTGCATTTCATATGAAATGTGCTGGAAGTGGCGAACAGATAACGTACCCCAACCCATCCTTATAAACACATCATTTGCACCCCCCCCCCCATATTTGCACCACGCTTTCTTAACGTGCGTGAATGATCATCAACTTGTGCTATATTCGCTTACACTATAAATAGCGGTGAACGCTGCACTTTCTCCTTCAGTGGAATGCTTATCCAATAACAAGGATAACAGTAGCGATATATATATATATATATATATATATATATATATATATATATATATATTCTGAATCTACCTTTTTCCCACTCTTTGAAGAGTGGCCCCGGACATATGTATTTGAATATCATATTTCTCAAGGAATATATAAATTTTCTATTTCCCGCTAATCACAATCTCCTCTGAGAGGGTCAAACTTGCCAATTCAACTCAGAGCCTGTTATTCTGTGAGTTTTCACATCAGCATTAGCTAATGGTCTTTCACTGGAGTCTGAGTGACAGCAAGTCTCCTCAGGTCTCCAGGACTCTTCTGAGTATTCTGGCAGATTGGTTTCAACCCTTCCTTGGTTTTCCAAACTTTCCAGACCCTTTTTCAATCCTTATGGGACTGTTCCAAGTGCACCAACTACAATTGGTATCACTTTCACTTTCATATTCCATAACTTTTTTCAGTTCTCTGGCAAGGTCCAGATATTTGTCCATTTTTTCCTTTTTTTCTTTTTTTCTTATTATTTCTTCTACTTATTATTCACTCCTTTTGAGTTTTCACATCAGCTTTAGCTGAGACTCTTTCACTGGAGTCTAAGTGAGAGCAAGTCTCCTCAGGTCTCCTGGACTCTTCTGAGTATTCTAGCAGATTGCAGCGGTGCAGTTTTCTGGATGGTCTCAATCTTTCCTCCGATGTCTAGATTTTCCAATCCCTTTTCCAATCCCTTTGGCACCGTTCCAAGTGCACCAACTACAATTGGTATCACTTTGACTATCATATTCCATAACTTTTTCAGTTCTCTGGCAAGATCCAGGTATTTGTCCATTTTTTCATTTTCCTTCAGCTTCACCCTGTGATCTGCTGGCACTGCAAAATCCACCAGTTGACAAGTTCTTTCTTTTTTGTTTATCAACACTAGGTCTGATCTTCTTGCTGGGATAAGGTGATCCGTTTTTATTTCAAAGTCCCAGAGAATTTCATGCGTTTTGTTCTCAAGAACAGATTCTGGTTTATGCATATACCATTTTATTGTATGGTCAAAATTTAATTTTTTGTATAATTCCCAGTGGATCACCTTCCCAACCCAGTCGTGTCTAGTTTTGTACTCCCGGTGTGCTAGTTTGCTACATTCGCATAGTACATGGTTTACAGTCTTATCTCTATTACCACAAAGTCTACATTTACTATTTTGTTGCGTCAAATCAATTTTCGCTTTGATATAGTTTGTCCTTATGGCATTATTTTGTGCAGCAATTATTAGTGATTCAGTTTCTATGGAGATTGTGATTTTAGCTATCTGTAACCAAAACTATATTACTACTCAAGTCACAATCCACTTAGTTATCTATGTCACAATCGCCATGATTTTATTCTTATTTAAACCTCAATTATTAATAAAATTGGTTTACGTTATTAATACTGTTGGCCTTATCTACATACCAATAACATACAATTGTATTTATATATACAACAAAATAACCGTTTACAGTGTGAACGGGAAGGATATTGCATATTGATATTAAAAATCTGAATTTAATAAATATGTGCTCGGTATTATTGATATCTAATTATTTGGTTTTATCTCAATGAATATTAGAAAACTCTCGGGGATAAACCTCAAAATTAATATATCAACAAGAAGAACTAACAGTAATTATATATATATATATATATATATATATATATATATATATATATATATATATATATAGTATGAACAAAAAGTAATAAGACAATCAGGAATATTTCTTATATGTTATTTATTCTCAACTAGTTTCGACCTTAGGTCATCGTCAGGAGAAAATTTCTTATTTGAAGAAATTTTTTATAGATGTTTTTATAGATTTTTTGAATTGTTTTGATTTTTAAAAGAGCAACGGGTAATACAGGGGAAATATTCGGAATTGATTAGTCTCATATATATATATATATATATATATATATATATATATATATATATATATGAGAAGTAAATACACAGCGATGTGTTTATGATATGGCTTTTTTTTAGCCGACAATTTTTGGGAGAATATGTGCTTAATTGAAGTCGTACCTTATTTTGAAAGTCAATTAATTAATAATTAAGGTATGCCCGCCTAATTAATTAATTATTAATTAATTAACTTTCAAAATTAGGTACGACTTCAATTAAGCACATATTCTCCCAATATATATATATATATATATATATATATATATATATATATATATATAAGACTTATCAATTCCGAATATTTCTCCATTTCTCCTGTATTACCCGTCTTTCTTTAATTCCAAACACTCTGTTCTGCTGAAGAGCTCTTATTTAAGTATATATTTCTATTATCATTTCATTTTATATTTGAGATAATTCTAAATAGAATACTGTATGTGTAAGGAAATTCCTGTCGAAACACGTGGCAACATATAAAAAATTTCATCCATACCTATAGATAGATATTTTTCCATTTATCTTTTCAACACAC
>CM042164.1:10593116-10595616 GCA_023376005.1 Doryteuthis pealeii | reverse complement strand
GACTCGGGTTACTAGAAAGCGGTGGTTAAGGGTCTTAAAGTCGTAGGTATGATGGTAGCCTACATCTGTTATGAAAAAAAACAAAAAAAACAAAAACAAAAACAAACGAAGTGCCGAAAGTACTCGGGATATGAACTTCAGTGGACTAATCCACGAATTCCATCCAAATAAAAAAAAGTTGGCCATAAATCTTGAAAAGATCACCAATAAAATCGTTAAACAGGAGACCTGCCTTTTGTCTATCTGTCTATCTATCTATCTATCTATCTATCTATCTATCTATCTATCTATATATATATATATATATATATATATATATATATATATATATTCCTATTCCTATTAAAACTTATAACAGTAATAAACTCAAGTGCTTCTCTGCAAAACTGCGTATCGTGTGTGACAATATCTTCAATTTGCATTTAGAGTTAACTGATAGTAAATTGTATTCTTTCTTTCTTTTTGGGATTTTACGGCATTTCAACCCTTGTTGGATTATTCTATGCCTAATATGTTTTGTTCTATTCATTCTTGATTGGTATTGAAAATTCTTTTTTTTAACTCAATTTTTAAAAACATATTTGTTAACTCATTTTCTGATATTTTACCCATAGATGGGACCCTAACATGTACTACCACTCCGGGTCAGGACGGACCTGGGAGTAATAGCAATAAAAGGATACTCCACATTCCCCAGACCTCCAGAATTAGAACTTCACCATAAGGTAAATTGTATTAAACACAAATTCTTGAGCCCTGGGGGAGCGTGGCGCATCCTTTCATTGCCATTACTCCCAGGTCAAATCCGACACGGATTGGTAGTACCTGTTTTCTAATCCATGGATATATTGGTTGGTTATTTGATTTGTTGGTTGGGCTTTTACGGCATGTCAACCCATTTGGGTCATTTTATGCCGAATGCGTTTTTGTTTTATTCATTCTTGATGGTGACTCATTTTTTTTCAAACACATTTGTTTCTAGTATTATCTGCGTTATTCGGACTATTGTCCTCATCTTCATTGTTATCTGTACAACGTTTCCAATTGGACACATGACCTAGTAGATAAGATAGTTAGGTTAAGACAGTTCTAAGTGACAGTTATCTCTAGATTGCAGGTTCAATCCTGATCAAGGACAGCAGTAACATAGAATAATAATTAACACAGCTTAACCCCCTACCCCAGCTATGGTTAGCGGAATGAGAACAGGATACTCCCGTAGACTGAATAAAGGGTTAGGTTCAAAGTTCCGTGATGGCTCCCGATTACGACAAGAAGGTTCCCGATTACGACAAGAAATACTTGAAGAAGGCCGGAGGGCATATCGGCCAAAACGTTGTACAGATAACAATAAAGATGAGGACAATAGTCCAAATAACACAGATAATACTAATCATCAATCCTCATCTCAAACATTTAGAGAAACATTTGTTTCTATTTAACCCATAGATGGTACCCTAACAGGTACTACCACTCCGGGTCAGATTGGATTTGGGATCAATGGTGATTAAACTGAGTTTTAAAAAATTAATACCTATCAAGAATGAATAAAATAAAAGGGCCTTGAGCAAAAAATAACCCAACAAGGGTTGACATGCCGTAAAATCCAACCAACCTAGCAACCAACGACAACTATCCTGGATAACAATAAATATAAGTATAAAGACGACTCCGTCACCTAGGGCGCCAGAAATCAAGGGATGTGAATGTTTGTAGTGTTCACTTTGAAGATAAAAGGGGGATAGTGCTAGTGCGTTTGGGCTAAACATTTTGATCTCTCAAAGATTATCACTGAAAGAAATAAAATCTTTAAACCGATTCCGAAACCAGAAATCGGGAGAAAATTCCATTTGTCGTTGGAATAAATAAGAATGGAAATCTTGACTTTATTCATCCAAATACCAAACGAGGGGATGCCCTTTTCTATTCCACGGACATATTGGCTAGTTATTTTATTGGTTGATCAGTTTCTTTGCTTTTACGGCATATCAACCTTTTTCGGGTTATTTAATGCCGACTCAAGTCATTTTTTTATAAACCACTGCGGTGTTTGAGGGTCTTAGTGTCCTGGGTATGAAGCTAGACTGCATCTCGTGGTTGTGGTTCCAATTCTCGAGCTCTGGGGGTGGCGAACCCTTGCCATGACTCCCAGGTCAACTCTGACCTGGAGTGGTAGTACCTGTCAAGGTCCCATCTATGGGTTAAATAGACAAAAAATAAGTTTTAAAAAAGTGAATACCCAACAAGAATGAATAAACAATAACGTCTTCTGCATAAAATAACCCAACAAGGGTTGACATGCCGTAAAAACCAACCAACCACCCAAATTTTCGGCTAACAGACATTAACAGAGACGATAAAATTTCTATAATAAAGAGGTGTACTGAATTTTTAAAATGATCTAATAGCATTACTTCCATACTAGAAAGACATAATATGGATAGATATTGCATCCTCTGGGGAAGGAAAACTCCCAGGTCAACTCTGATCCGAAGTGGTA
>CM042164.1:10580616-10588116 GCA_023376005.1 Doryteuthis pealeii | reverse complement strand
GTTTGTGGGGTCATTTTTTTTTTTTTTTGTTATCTTGATTTTTTACTCAAGACTTTGGCGTGATTCTTTATTTTATGGTTTGGTTTGGTTTGGTTTATTTTGTTTTACGGCATATCAACCTCAGTGGGTCATTTAACACCGACTAATTTTTTTAGATAAATTCATTCTTAATGGATACTCAATTTTTCCCCAGACCTTCAGAACTGAAACCCCACAATCAGATAGACTTTAAGGTAATTACCAGGACTGAAGACCCTCAGCTACCGCCTTGACCAAGGGTGGACCCTTGGTTCCTATTTTACTCAAGTGGACCCCTTTGATTCCTTTATTACTCTGATGACCCCTTTGATTCATATTTTACTCTGATGGACCCCTTTGATTCATATTTTACTCAGGTGGACCCCTTTGATTCCTATTTTACTCAAGTGGACCCCTTTGATTCCTTTATTACTCTGATGGACCCCTTTGATTCATATTTTACTCTGATGGACCCCTTTTATTCCTTTATTATCTGATTGACCCCTTTGATTCTTATTTTACTCAGGTTGACCCCTTTGATTCTTATTTTACTCAAGTGGACCCCTTTGATTCTTATTTTACTCAGGTGGACCCCTTTGATTCTTATTTTACTCAGCTGGACCCTTTTGATTTCCATTTTACTCAGGTGGACCCCTTGAGTCCTATTTTCCTCAAGTGGACCCCTTTGATTCCTTTATTATCTGATGGACCCTTTGATTCCTATTTTACTCAAGTGGGCCGCTTTGATTCTTATTTTACTCAGGTGGACCCCTTGATTCCTATTTTACTCAGGTGACCCCTTTGATTCTTATTTTTACTCCTTTGATTCTATTTTACTGGACCCCTTTGATTCCTTATTACTCAGGTGGACCTCTTTGATTTTATTTACTCAGGTGGACCCCTTTGATTTTACTCAGGTGGACCCCTTTGATTCCTATTTTACTCAAGTGGACCCCTTTGATTTCTATTTTACTCAAGTGGACCCCTTTATTCCTATTTACTCTAGTGGACCCCTTTGATTCCTATTTTACTCAAGTGGACCCCTTTATTCCTATTTAACTCTAGTGGACCCCTTTGATTCCTATTTTACTCAGGTGGACTACTTTGATTCTATTTTACTCAAGTGGACTCCTTTGATTCCTTTATTACTCAGGTGGACCCTTTGATTCCTATTTTATTCAGGTGGACCCCTTTGATTCCCTGGACCCTTTGATTCCTATTTTTTCAGGTGGACCCCTTTGATTCCTTTATTACTCTGATGGACCCCTTTGATTCCTATTTTATTCAGGTGGACCCCTTTGATTCCCTTATTACTCTGATGGACCCCTTTCATTCCTATTTTATTCAGGTGGACCCTTTGATTCCCTTATTACTCTGATGGACCCCTTTCATTCCTATTTTACTCAGGTGAACCCCTTAAAACCATTTTTATATTTAACAGTCCTATAATTGAATATTTTTTGCTTGCCTGGACAAAAAAAAAAAAAAATCAAAAAATAATTTCGAGTTTTCAGTAGCGAATTACATAAAAGCCCACCCCCCCCCCCCGACCTATAGCCGAGAAATGTCTGACCCAGTTGAAAAGTGTCTCACTGACCCGAGTTCCTCGTACTTTAGCCGTAGAGTCCGTCTTGATAACAAACCCTGGGGCTACTTTATCTATTTCCAACTTGAAAGACAAATTGAGAAACGGTGCGCAAAAGTCTGGCCACCTGCTGATAAACGTCTGGCAATGGCTGGATAGACGAACAAGAAAAAGAAAAACAGTTCTACCACGTGGGTATCGAAGATTTTACATGTAGCGATAATGAAGGAGGGATGGTTTGATTTCAACTCCTTGTGGGTTATTTAATGCCAAAAGTTGATTAATTCCAAAATCTTGGACAGTAATCATGACTATTCATATTTTGGTTTGGTTTATCTGTTTAACGGCATATCAACTCCTTGTGGGTTATTTAATGCCAAAAGTTGATTCATTCCTAAATGTTGGACTGTAATCATAACTATTTTGGTTTGGTTTGTTTATTTAATGGCATATCAACTCCTTATGGGTTATTTAATGCCGAAATTTGATTCATTTGTAAATATTTGATTGTAATCATTTTCATTAATTATCGAATTTTATACGATATACGCATTGTAACTGCCTCCAAGCAAAAATATAAATAATATATATTATATATATATATATATATATGTGGTGTGTGTGTGTGTGTGTATATGTGTGTGTGTATGTGTGTAGATAGATAATTAGAGTTATATATATATACACAGATGGATCAAAAGTAGGGTTACAATTACTTCATTAAGTTTAAGTGTTAACTGTAACCTTACTTTTGGCGCGCACCCTATATATATATATATATATATATATATGAGAGAGAGAGAGAGAGAGAGAGATGGGGGGAGAGAGATGAATAGATTGGTCGACAAAGCGAAGCCAAGAGAGAGAGAGAACGGTAGAGAGAGAGTATTGGTGGGGATCGACACAGAGAGATCGAGTGAGAAACAGAAAAATAAGAGAAAAAAATTGAGAGGGCGAGACAGTGCGAGAGAGCACAGGAGAGAGAGAGAGAAAGAGTGAGAGAGAGAGAGAGAAAGAGTGAGAGAGAGAGAGAGAGAGGAAGGGGGGAGGGGGGGGGCGATGGGGTTGATAATAATACTTGTTGTGAAATGACTATCTGACATATTGCACATGTTGTTTAAACGCGATTTCTTCGGCGAGATTAGCGTTGTGTAAACAGAGGTAAGGGTTACTCAAAAGAAACCGAATCTCAATTCAAACGACCCCCGGGCCGCCACATCAATGGCGAACTTTCTTTTCTTTTTTTACCTCTTTTCTTTCCTTTCTTTCTTTCTTTCTTTCGTTCTTTCTTTCTTTCCTTCTTCTTTTCCTTTCTTTTTATTTCTTCTTTCTTTTCCTTTCTTCTTCTCTTTCTTCATTCTTCCTATTTTCTTCTCTCCCTTTCTTTCCTTTCTTCTTCTCGCTTTTCTTTCTTTCCTTCCTTCCTCTCTTTCTTCTTTCTTTCCTTTCTTCTTCTCATTCTTCTTTCTTCTTTCTCTTTCTTTCTCCTTTCTTTCTTTCCTTCCTCTCATCTTCTTTTCTTTCTTTCTTTCTTTCTTCTTCTCTTCTTCTTCTTTCTTCTTTCTTTCTTTCCTTTTCTTCTTCTTTTCTTTCTTTCCTTTCTTCTTCTCTTTTTTCTTCTTCCTTCTTCTTCTCTTTTTTCTTTCTCTTTCTCTTCTCCTTTCTTCTTTCGTTCCTTTCTTCTTTTCTTTCTCCTTTCTTTCTATCCTTCCTCTCATTCTTCTTTCTTTCCTTTCTTCCTCTCTTTCTTCATTCCTCCTATTTTTCTTCTTTTTTTTCTTTACTTTCTTCCTTCTATCTTTTCTTCCTCTCTTTCTCCTTTCTTTCCTTTCTTCCTCTTTTCCTTCTTTCTTTCCTTTCTCCTTTCTTTCCTTTTTCCTCTCTTATTTCTTTCCTTTCTTCATCTCTTTCTTTCCTTTCTTTCTCTCTTTCTTCTTTCTTTCCTTTCGTCCTCACTTTCTACTTTCTTCCTGTTTTCTTCTTATTTCTTTCCTTTCTTCTTCTCTTCTCCTTTCTCTTTTCTTTCTTCCATCTGTCCTTCCTTCTTTCTTCTTTCCTTCTTCCTCTTCTTCTTTCTTTCTTCCTTCCTTCCTCTCTTCTCTTTATTTCCTTTCTTATTCTCTTCCTTACTTTCTTTCCTTTCTTCCTCTCTTTCTCCTTTCTTTCTTTTTCCCCTTCCTCTCTTCTCCTTTCTTTCCTTCCTTCCTCTCTTCTCTTTCTTCTCTTTTCTTTCTCTTTTCTTTCTTTTCTTCCTCTTTCTTCTTTCTTTCCTTCCTTCCTCTCTTTCTTCTTTCGTTCCTTTCTTCTTCTCGTTTTTCTTTCTTTCCTTCCTTCCTCTCTTTCTCCTTTCTTCTTCTCTTTCTTTCCTTTCTCCCTCTCTTCTTTCTTTCCTTACTTTCTCTCTTTCTTTCTTCCTTCCTCTCTTATTTCTTTCTTTCCTCTCTTCTTCTCTCTTTCCTTTCTTCCCCTCTTTCTTTCCTCCTTTCTTTCCTTCCTCTCTTTTCTTTCTTTTTTCTCTTTCTTCTCCTTTCTCCTTTCTTTCTTCCTTTCTTTCCTTCCTCTCTTATTTTCTTCTTTCCTCTCTTTCTTCTTCCTTTCCTTTCCTTCCTCTCTTATTTCTTTCTTTCCTCTCTTTCTTCCTTTCCTTCCTTCCTCTCTTTCTCTTTTTTCTTCCTTCCTCTCTTTCTTCTTTCTTTTCTTTCTTCCTCTCTTTTTTCTTTCTTTCTTTCTTTCCTTCATTTTTTTAAACAAGATATATTAAAGAATTTCCCGCAGGCATTTTACTTTTTTTCTTTCTTCCGTTTTTTTATTTTTATTTTTGTTTCCATTCTTTATTTCTTATCAAGACTTTTGGCATGAAGACAACAGTGTCTTTATTACAAGTATCGTGTTAATTCTTAATTGTACGATCCGAACCCTAAGGGGGTTAGGGTTAAGGTTAGGGTTGGGTCAGGTGGCAGACACTGTCTTCTTCGAAAGGAAGCAGCATGAATGAAAATGTGTATTTTTTTTTTCATTGAAAAGAAATAAATTCTTGTCTTTGCAAATTCTAAACTAAACATTGCCCCAGACACACGAGATGAAACTAATCTGTTTCCTTGTTCCCTCGCGTAATTAAATCATTGTTCATTTATACAGCAATCCAACAGAGGGCTTGATCGCATTTAACCATGCTTCCGTATAACTTCGAGATAATTAATATATATATATATATATATATATATATATATATATATATATTAAATGTTGTTCTGGTTCCAACGGGAGAAAATTCAATATTTTATAAAAAAAAAGGAAGGTCCGCAAAATGTATTTTGTTCTCAGAAAATTTTTTTTAATTCTTATTGTTTTACATATGCAACACGTGTTTCAGATCTTCTGGTATCTTCTTCAGGCTTTGATTGATAATATGAAAATGAATTTTTACATGCATGTGTATATATATACATACACATGAGTATTTCACTTCCTCTTCCTGTTTTTGTGGGAGTGGAATGGAATTTCATTTTTAACATTAGTCTTTTAAACAGCTGTTTTTGTTTTTTGGGTGGTTTACTAATAAAGTCATTAGCTGAATTTTTATAACTTTTTTAATAACTTCTTTTATTACCTTTTTATTTGGGTTGTCTTGATAAAGTTCATCAGATGTTCATTTGATATATCAGGTGTGTGTGTTTGTAATTTGTTTTTTGTTCTGAAGACATTCTATGTTTTTCTACTTAAATTTATACTTTTTGGGTATGTGTATGTGTGTGCCTACGTATATGTGCCTATGTTTACTTTTGTGTGTGTGTGTGTGTGTGTGTGTGTGTGTGCGTGTGCGTGTGTATGTATATGGTTGTATTCGGTGTGTATATGTGTACATATATATACATACTTAAGAGTTGAATTTTGAATTAAGAACTAAATTTAAGTCTATTCATAACTATCTTTCTATCTATTTATCTATCTATCTATCTTACTTTGTTTATAACTATCTATCTATCCATCTATCTCAGTCTGTTTATATCTATCTATCTATCTATCTATCTATCTATATATATATATATATATATATATATATATATATATATTTAGGCAACATTTTTTTCTTGTAGGAATATATTGTTAAATAATGCAGCCATCTTCTATCTGCAAGTTTTATCCTTTGTTTTTTCGTATTGCCGGATTATTTTTGTAATATCTGGCGAAAATTGGCTGATGTATTTACCATATGTCATAGACCAAGTACTTTCTGCTCTATCGTGGGCCATCTTCAAGGTATTTTTGAAACCGTACAACAATGGACTATTCCATTTACCATTTATATAGGTTGTGTTTATTATTGTTGTTATTATTATTAGTGTTATTATTATTATTGTCATAATGTAAATGACTTATAACAATGTTTTTGCTATAGAAATGCAATTCAAATTTAAAAGAAATACATGGATTATTATACGTGCATAGGTGATCTCTCTCGAGATTTACAGGGAAAATATTTTTTGTTTAGAAATCGACTTATACACGCGTGTACACGTAACACTAACAAATATCTAGTGTGTGTGGTGTGTGTGTGCGTGTGTGGGCGTCTCTCGCATTAATTAAGCAGTAAGAGGTTCATCGAACTTCTTACGATGAATTCTTTATTGCAAATCGATTTTCATGTAGGCAACAATATCTTTTCCATACAGTTAATTAATATGTTTGTTTTTCCTCGAACCTTGACCTGACAATATTCAGAAAGATTTGATATAACACCCCCACATTCTCACTTACACCACCACCCCCACACACACATATATATATATATATCTTATTATAATGGAGATTGTGGGTTTGTCTGTCTGTAACCGAAACTATATTACTATACAAGTCACAATTCCTTTAGTTATTTACATCATATTCTCCATGATTTTATTTTTATTTAAACCTCAATTATTAATAAAATTGTTTTACATTACTTACACTGTTGACCATATCTACATAAAAATAACATGCAATTGTATTTATATATACAACAAAATAGAGGTTTACAGTGTAAATGGGAAGGCTAATTTGCATATTTATATTAAAAATTTGATTTTAATAAATATATGCTAAGTATTATTGATTTCTAATTGTTTGGTTTTATCTTGATGAATATGACCAAAAATCTCTTCAATAAATCTTTGAAAAAATCCATTAACAAGATGAAATAACTGTAATATTATTCTTTACTTCCTATTTTAACTAAATAGTTAAATTAGGAAAATTTACCAATGAAAGACGGGAGTAAGGGAAAATGATGGAAGAGTTAGTTTCAAAGCTGTTCTATTTTTCAATCATACCCCCTCTGTTCCAAATATTTTTATCTGAATTCTTATTCAGTTTCATTAGCCTTTCTAATTTAATATGATATTTTATTATATTAAAACTTAAAGACTTGCACCCGGAGGGTGCATATATTTGCTAGTATAATATAATAAAATAAATATATAAAGGTTTTACATATCTATTTATTTGGTGACAAAGGGACATTCACGACCATATTGGTTTCATGCAAGGCAATCATCAGGTGAAGATGTTTCAAATACAAGGAAAATCGAAAAAAATTTTTTTTTTTAAATCCCCCCCACCCACACACACTATATATATATATATATATATATATATATATATATTATATGTGTGTGTGGAGAAAAGTAGACAAACACGGGATGTTGTGGAAACTTGATGTTTACTGTCGACGGTGCACGTTTCGGTCTCTTATTAGACCATCTTCAGGACTTGAATATAGTTCTTTTTTTTTTTTTTTTTTTTTTTTTTTTGAGAATTTCCATCATTGGAGTAAGAACTATATTAAAGTCCTGAAGATGGTCTAATAAGAGACCGAAACGTGCACCGTCGACAATAAACATCAGTTTATCTCTCTCTTT
>CM042164.1:10575244-10580516 GCA_023376005.1 Doryteuthis pealeii | reverse complement strand
ATTTCATGAAATTGACTATTTTCATCTTATTGAGCTAAGAATATTATAATATTTTAAGATATTCGGATCCTAAAATAGGTAAGAGATTTCCAATCGTGACTGGTATAGAACTGCAGCTGCTTGTTATCCGCAAAATAATCCTAGGCAGTGCGTGGCTAATCCGAAGCCATTTTTTTAATTTTTTAAACCGAGGTCGCGTGTAAAAGAATGTATAATTGTTATAAAACTCAGCACAAATTATATATTTTGAAAAGAGTTATTTTCGTTATCTTTCTAAACGATATATAAAATTATTAAAGACTGGACCAATAGAATAGGGCCATAAATTGCGGAGCTGAATCGGCTTAGTATCTTGCAAAATTAAATTCATTAAAAATCAACTTCGCTTGCTGTTTATCTGCTTTATAACAATAAGCAGATCAGAGACAATATTTTTATTATTGGAGGAGCTGAAATATACCGCGACAGTCCGGCAAATTGGTGATTTTGGTTTTATTAATCGATTAATCCCTTTAATCAAGTAAAAATCAATAACGAAATTTTAGTTTTTCTTAGTTTGGAACGATATTCAATGTGTAGCAAGATTTTTGAATCTGAGTGAGCTCTACCGTTTTTTTGTTTATATTCGTCGATCAGTACATCCAAAATCTCCTCTTTTAATTAAGATTAGTTTATGGTGTAGATAATTTGCATTAGCTGGTTTGTTAATAAACAAGTTTTGAATAAATAATTACATGGTGTTATTGCATATTTTCTGAGGGAATCATGGTGGGAGTATGATTTGGAAACCATCTCAAATGGAAATAGAGAAGATAGGATAGCGAAGAGCACAATCTGTTTCGAGAATTAGAACCCGAAAGAAGAGAGAAGATGTTAAATTAATAAGAGTAAGACGGTGATATAGAAAGACATCCAGTAACTAGCAAGAAAGAACATCAACTACATCACGAATGTTGAACAAATGAAAGAGAGTTGGAAAATTGTTAAATACAAATAGGAATCTACAACAGATTGTAGTCTCAGTTATTATCAAGTTGAAACTTTACTAAATTACTTGATATATGTGGCATGCTGATGTCGATAAAATAGCCCTAACTGTAGCTTTAAAAAAAGTGCTTACGATTGATACTTTTACTTTTGGTGCAATGGCAGTCTTTTTCTATCAATGAAAAATGATTTCATAAAAAATATCTATCGCAAAAACATTTTAGTGCGTAAATTATGTATGCTATCTATAATGAAGTTGGTGTGTGTGTCCATGGATCAGTGGAGTAGCCATTCAGTTGATTTTTTTTTATTTTGTTTTAGCTCATTAGTTTTTAATTTTATCATAATTGTTACAATAGTGCTCTGTAAATGGAGTTAAAAAATGTTTGGAATTATGCTAAATTATACCTTCAGTGTTCAAAAGTTATGTGAATTTAAAAGCTCTTCAGAATTGTGGGTAAGCAAAAGTGCGACAATGAATGTTTGCACAAATAAATGTCAAATCTACGCAGTTCAAGGAACAAAATTTTTAATCATTTTGCTTCCACATTTCTTTATTTTGGGAGGCAATTTTGATAAACTTGACATTCTCATGTAAATTGTTTTGTTCTTTCTGATCTCTGCAACTCAAAATTGCTATGTTAGACTCTATGCTGTAACCTATTATTTAAGAATTAGGAAGGTACAAGATATCATGTTTTTTTTTAATATGTGTTATCACAAAGGTTATTAAACATTTTCATTTTAATAGTGCTTGTATACAGGCATAATAGTATTAATTTAATATAAATAACTATCACTTTAAATCTATAAAAGGCCTTTTTTAAAGTACCATGCTATGCTTGTATTAACATAACAATGAAATTAGAATACTGTTTTCGATAATTACTTTTTTAAGGCAAGTCTCTGTTTTTTCAAAAAAAAATTTTTATTTCTGACAGACTAAAGCGAATATATGTTGCAAACAAGTACTCACGATATTTTAAAGTATATTTCTTGCATAAACTTTTTTGGTAATGTATTGTTATCATTTTGCACATTTTTAAATTTTTCAGATGTGCAAATTGTTTTTTTAGCCTATGCTTTTCATATGATATCTATATTTTATAATATATATCAAGTTTCTTTTTTAAGTCATAATTGTATATATTAAATACAAAAATGTTTAAAGAATTAGCTTATGACAGTTCCACGTCCCAACTCGCATTGTGACAGCCTTCAAAACCAACCAACAAAAACCAATAAATATATATATATATATTATATATATATTGCATGCCCGATTTCTCTTCCGTGTCATCAAACTGCAGCAATCTTTAGCTACTTCATTGAAAAAGATTAGATTGTTTAGAGTAGGTTAACATTCCACTTCTAGTGACTTTTATGACACGACGATATGATAAGTTGTAAACAAGGTTTGTTTAGAATGGCTTTTTGCCGATAATTTTTTTTTGGAGAATAAGTGCTTAATTGGAGTCGTACCTAATTTAGAAATTAATTAATTAATAATGAATTAGGCGGGAATACCTATTAAATGTATGGCTAAACAAATCGAGAAAAATCAATCTCTGTATGTACATTTCGGCCTATTAGGCCTCATCAGCAGAGCTATAGATCGGAAGACCGCCCTGTGCGTGATTTGAAACCGGACTGCCAAGCTGACAGGCCGATCCCATAACCTCAACACTAAACGAACTTCTTAGATTTTTATGATTTGTTTAGAGTAGGTTAACATTCCACGCCTAATTCATTATTAATTAATTAATTTCTAAATTAGGTACGACTCCAATTAAGCACTTATTCTCCAAAAAAAAATTATCGGCAAAAAGCCATTCTAAACAAACCTTGTTTACAATATATATATATATATATATATATATATATATGCCGCTTTCTTCCGTGTCATCAAACTGCAGCAATCTTTTAGTAACTTCATTGAAAAAGAACTTCATAAGTGTCTATCAATATACGAAACGATTTACGGTAATATATACACGAGTATTCTAAGTGATTTTATTTCGAATTTGATATGCATTTAATAATATAACTTCAGGCAGTCAGAGAATTTCTTGTGAGAAAAAAAAAATGTTGGAATTTTTGATTCTATCAAATTATGTATAATAAATTTATTTTTCCAAAAATAATGGGAAAAATACAATATGGACATTTTGGAAAATGAAATCAGCGGCGATTACGCTAAATCGAATCGGTTCGATTTTTATCACAAAGTCGTTACTTCAAAGCTGGTTACATTCTGTGGAATCGGTAAAAACAAAATCTGCGAATGTAAAATGGTTATAATGATTTCAATAATGGTCATTCCACTAAAAAATGGAAAACAACACGTCTGTCGTGTTTGAGAAAATTTAATTACGGACTTATAAAAGATTTCTGAAAAAAAGTACCCAAAAATAAATTTGTTTACACTGAGGATACTATTGTACCATCTGGACAATATATATATATATATATATATATTATATATATATATATATATATATATACTATAGTGTGAGATGGTCACTGTTTCAGCTTTTGCTGGAATGGCGTACCAAAGGCAGTATTATTGGGAGAGTGCTCAATATAAAATAGAGCTGTTATATAATATAATAAGATAAATATATAAAGGTTTAAATATTTTATTTATTGGGCGACAAAGAACATTCACGACCATATTGGTTTCATGCGATGCAATCATCAGGTGAAGATGATCGCATCTCATGAAACCAATATGGTTGTGAATGTTCCTTTGTCACCCAATAAATAAATATATAAAACCTTTATATATTTATCTTATTATATTATATATAATATATATATATATATATATATATATTATAATATATATATATATGGTGTGTGTCAAAAAAGTAACGAGAATTTTGGTGCTTTTTGACACACTTTGTATTCTGAAAAAAAAAATGTTCCATTCATTATTCATTTCTATCTTGGTAAATACAGCTTTAAACTTGGGGTACTTTTTTTACACACCTTGTATTCTGAACAAAATTAATGAATGGATCATTATTTTTTCACAATACAATGTGTATCAAAAAGTACAAAATATTTCGATACTTTTTTAAACACACCTTACAATATATATATATATATATATATATATATATATATATATATATATATATGCCAAATCCTCCACACGAGCAGGATGTGGCACAAGGTCAATTTCTTAAGCGGAGTTTAAACAGGTTTGAATTCAGAGTTTCCCTTCTCCTATACTGGTTGCCTAATATATATATATATAAAGGGTTTTGTAATTTGTTGAAGCATATGTGTATATATTGGTTTGTTGGTTGGTTTTTGATGTCACAATGCGAGTGTAAAGAAAATATAACTATATGTTTTTTGTTATGTCATTTATTTCTCAATATTTCGGGAAGAGATTCCATCCTCAGAAGAATACTGGAACTGAAGTTGTCTTAGCGGCTGCTTCGTGACCCGTGGGGTTACCCATTGAGCTCTGAATAGATAAATGTGATCAGGAAAAAAGTGAGTTTGCAAAGCGAATCAAATTTAAAAAATAAAAACGGTCGGAAGAATTTTAAAAATAAAAACAAAACCTTAAAATCATTTTGCTAGAATTTGCTATTAAGACAAAAACTGTCCCGTCTCTTATTTCACATTCTGTCAGTAACCCCCTCCCCTTATTCATATCTTGATTAACTACTCCTTACATGTGTTAGTTTATTCGTGAATATAAAGAGAGTGATTGGAGAGTGTAAGAGCTGGTTTATGTATAACATACATATAACGTGGGTAGTTCAATCTCCCTCTCACACATTCCAATCTCTCTCTCTCTCTCTCTCTCTCTCTCTCTCTCTTCTCTCTCTCTCTCTCTCTCTTCTCTCTCTCTACTCTCGCAGAGAACTAATATATATAAAGGAGTTGTTAAGATATATTATATAGAGAGGGAAATAGACAGGCAAATATGAAGTAAGAGACGAGTCAGTTTTTGACTTAATTGCAAATTACGACTAATTAGAACCAATTAAAATAGTTTGGTTTGTTTTGTTTTGTTTTACGGCATATCAACATCGGTGGGTCATTTAATGCCGACAATTAAAATGGATTTTTTCAAACATAACTCAATCCCAGAATTAAGAAATATTTTAGCATTTTGAGTCATTAAACTAAATCGGAAAAAAAACCTTAGCATGCCCATGTGTTGACTTCCACTGGAGAACGTCGATTGTGAGCTCGTTCTTGCTCCTCCAGCAGTGCCCCGCATGCCTAGTCCGTCTTACTCGGATTGTTTGTGAGATGGGGG
>CM042164.1:10557744-10570244 GCA_023376005.1 Doryteuthis pealeii | reverse complement strand
GAAGCAACTACTATATCCAAGTCCTGAAGATGGTCTAATTAAATTTAATTTAATTAAGAGACCGAAACGTTGCATTGTCGACAATAAACATCCAGTTTCCATAACATCCCGTGTTTGTCTACCTTTCTCCACATATATATATATATATATATATATATAATATATATATATATATATATATGGTTTATATCTATATATATAGATATAACCAAATCATATATGAATACATATATGTGTATTTATATATATATATATATATATATATAATATATATATATATATACACACACACATACACATATATATATACATACATCTATATATATATATATATATATATATATATATATATATAGATAGATAGATAGATAGATAGATAGATAGATGTGATGACATATATAGAAAATAAATTCAGAGAGTGCATTTAAAAGCGAAAATTTGACCTATATTATTTGACGCATTGATGAAAACGAGGCTGTGTGATGCAATTTAAATATTCAATTATGGCGGCCCGAAACCAACAGCCGATGCCTGTAGCTATCCATTTGATAGAAACTTGGATGGTGATTCTCGCATGTCTAGTGGCTGGACGACAGACGAAATAGCATTTTCCAAACATACAATTCGATTTGACCCGCAAACTTTTTCAACCTCACCCCCTCCGGCACAACCGCATTTTGTGCAAGAAAATTGCCCGAAACGCACTGTCTTCGAGATATATAATAACGGCAATCAAAGACCCGTAACTGACAGGTTATTATTGACCAATCACATACTGCCACGTCATCTACGTCCTACTTCCTTACAAACCTGTTGTTTCTGTTTAACTTAAGGGTTTATATTTCTGGCTCCAGAACATCTTGTCGTGTACAGTTTTTTTTCTTCTTCTTCCTTTTCCTTTGTCAAATGAGGTGACTATTAGCCAATATCTCTATAAACCGGTTGGTAGGCTGGCTGGTTGGTTGGATTTTACGGCATGTCAACTCTTGTTGGGTTAATTTTATGCCGAAGACGTTTTGTTTTATTCATTCTTAATGGTACTCAATTCTCTTTTTTTAAAAACATTTTTAACATAACAGGTACTACTGTGTAGCACTCTGGGTCAGAGTGAACCTGGGAGCAATGGTGATGAAGGGTACTCCACACTCCCCAGAGCTAGTAATTGAAGTAATTAAATACTAGTAATTGAAGACCACAATTGAACGTCACTAATGAGTTCGTTCATGCGTCTCTAGCAGCAAAGATTCCCATGATTCTCTCTCTCTCTCTCTCTCTCTCTCTCTCTCTCTCTCTCTCTCTCTCTCTCTCTCTCGCCACCAGTCCCCAATCACATCTCTCTCACGACATCCAGTATACACACCGTAAAAGTCAATCAACCAACCAACCAGCAGCCAGGCATGGCTGACATTTAACATTGTGGGTTGGTTGGTTGGTTGGACTTTACGGCATTTCAACCCTTGTTGGGTTAATTTTATGCCGAAGACGTTTAGTTTTATTCATTCTTAATGGTACTCAATTCTTTTTAAAAACATTTTTAACATAACAGGTACTACTGTGGTAGCACTCTGGGTCAGAATGAACCAGGGAGCAATGGTGATGAAGGGGTACTCCACACTCCCCAGAGATTCAGAATTGGAACTTCGCCATTAGATGCAACTTAATGTCATACAGAGGCTCAGCCATAGTCTTCTAGCATATATATATATATAAAAGGCATGGGACTTGCTATAAGTTGGAGCAATCATATAGGTGCTAGGGCTTGATGTGACCAGCCAATTGATTGGAGGAGGCCTCTTGATGGGTATTCAGAATTTTTTTTAACATTTTTAAACTCATTTTTTTTCTATTGATCGTACCTGTTATGTACTGAATGAACATGGAGTAATGTCAATGAAGGGGTACTCCACACTCCCCAGAGCTCCAGAATTGGAACTTCACCATTAGATGCAGTTTAATGTCATACACAAGAGACTAAGGACCTCAATCACGGCCTTCTAGCATATATATGATAAAAAGTCACCCCGAATTCAATTCTTGGATATGGTAATTGCATTTCACTTTGCGCTAATACCCTTGGGAAAGGTATGAATCTTACTCTCCTTCCAGCTATGGAGAAATAGTATAGCAGACTGGGCTCTTTAACTATGGATAGGTAACCGATCTAGGAGAAGGAAAACTCTGAATTCAAACCTGTTGAACTCCGCTTAAAAAAATTGCCACTTCTTCGTAGGTGCTAGATTGTGAGCAAATATCTAGGAAGCATAGCTTTGCTTTTACACGTCCTGTCAGATAAATAATATATATATATATATATATATATATATTATATATATATATATATATATTTATTTTAATAGATGATGTGAAAATTAATCGTGAGTATGATTTTTTAATATTTTAAAATCATACTGTTGATTCTTATCTTCTCATTTATTTGTTATTTACCCACGTATTCTCATTCATTTGCATTATATATATATATATATATATATATATATATATGTGTATGTGTGTGTGTGGTGTGTGTTGTGTGTGGTGTGTTTATGTGTTTGTTTGTAAGTTGAAAATGGAAAAATGAAATATATATATATATATATATATATATATATATATATATATATATATATATATATATATAGTATGACAAAAAAGTAATAAGACAATCAGGAATATTTCTTGTATGTTGTTTATTCTCAACTAGTTCGACCTTAGGTCATCGTCAGGAGAAAATTTCTTATTTGAAGAAATTGTTTATAGATTTTTTAAAAGGAGCATTATAGAAGAACTATAAAATTGAAGTACTTTTTTCAGGGTTTAACATGCTGTTAAAATCCGGTAGACGAGTGTGTTAATAGTAGCAAGTCCATTTGTTCCGTGAAGAACCTCTATGAGGTGGGTTATTTTTTTAATGCTCTTATATATGTGAGGGAGGGGTTCATGGGAGTTGTGTGTATGACTATATGTGTATACATATAAATGTATGTGTGTGCTTACATATATGTGTGTGAATGTGAATGTGTGTATGTATCTCGGTACTGTGCGCGTGACTTCTAGATTTATATATATATATATATATATATATTAGAAAAGTATAAATTGATAACCTACTGAAGTTTCACCCAAAAAGAATCATTATTGTTAATTGTAATGAATTAATTAAGAAATTGATCAATTAAAGACAATTACGGAGGTGAATAATACAATTATAGCCGTTGAAAACAATTTTGCAGTGAAGATGGCTGATTGCGTTATTCAAAAGTCATTTCAATTCAACTATCTGTTCAATACTGGAATGGGCAACCATTAAGCAACAGCAGGTACTGTAAGCAACCCGAGTCCTTTACTTTACAAAATGACTTGATTGGGTATTAAATGAACTGAAAAGGTTTCATATGCCCTAAACCAACCAAACGAATCTATCTTAATTTGTCTGCGGAATTCTTCCCCTACCCCCAGTCTGTCTGTCTGTTTGTCTGTCAGTCTCTGTCTCTGTCTGTCTGTCTGTCTGTCTCTCTCTCTCTCTCTACACCCACTTATCTCCATCTACCCAGCGCCGACACTCTTCTCCGTATAGCGTCCACTTTCGACTTTCGAGAAAAAAGGAGTTTTAAAAAATGTTCATAAAAAGAAAATTCTAATACCATCAAGAAGGAATAAAACAACATATCATCGGTATAAAATAACCCAACAAGAGTTGATATGCCGTAAAATCCAACCAACCAACCAACCAACCAATCAACTTACCAACAGAAAACTTTGGGATCGATTTAACCCTCGTTGTTCTTTTATTTTCTCTCCGAATCAATCTCAACTTGTCTCGGCCGAATTCTTTCCCTACCCTCTCTCTCTCTCTTCTCTCTCTCTCTGTCTGTCTGTCTGTCTCTCTCTCTCTCTGTCTCTCTTTCTCTCTCTCTCTCTCTCTCCATCTCCTGTCTTTCCTCTCTCTCCATCTCTCTCTTTCTCTCTCTCTTCTCTCTCTCTCTCTCTCTTCTCTTCTCTCTCTCCCAGGACTCTTCCGGGTATTCTTGATGTCTTAATAATGCTGTTGTTTTTGACGGTCTCGACTCTTCCTCTTTTTTCTTTTGGACCCCTTACGAGTGGTACGCACCTTCAACTTCATGTTCACAGTGTTCTATCTCTCTGGCTAGGTTCAAGTATTTGTCTATCTTTTCGTTTTCCTTCATCTTCACTCTGTGATCCACAAAAGCTACAAGGACTCTTCTCAGTATACTAGCCGATATTAACAATGCTGTTGTCTGGATGGTTTCAATTCTTCCTCTGATTTCAAATTCCTCTTGTCTGTTTTCTAAGCCTTTGGAGATTATTACAAGTACATTAATATCTCTTTCACCCTCATGTCCAAAGATTTGCAATTCTCCGTCAAGTCCAGGTATTGGTTTATCTATTCTCTATCTATTCTATCTTTTATTTCCCCTCCCCTCCCCTCCCTCCCCTCTCTCTCCTCTCTCTCTCTCTCTCTCTCTCTCTCTCTCTCTCTCTCTCTCTCTCTCTCTCTCTCTCTCAGGCACATATACGTAGGCACACAACATACACACACCCAAAAAGTATAAATTTAAGTAGAAAAACACAAAATTTATTCAGAACAAAAAAGCAAATTACAAACACACATACCTGATATATCAAATGAACATCTGATGAACTTTATCAAGACAACCAAATAAAAAGAAATAAAAAAGTTATAAAACTCAGCTAATGAATGTATTAGCAAGCCACCCAAAAAACGAAACACCTGTTTAAAGACTAATGTTAAAAATGAATTCCTTTCCACTTCCACAAAAAAGGAAGAGGGCGTGAAATACTCATGTATATATATAATATATATATCACATGCATGTAAGAATTCATTTTCATATTATCAATCAAAGCCTGAAGAAGATACCAGAAGATCTGAAACACGTGTTGCATATGTAAACAAAAAAGAATTAAAAAAAATTTTCTGAGAACAAAATACATTTTGCGGACCTTCTTTTTGTTTTATAAAATATGAATTTCTCCCGTTGGAACAAGAACAACATTATATATATATATATATATATATATATATTTATATATATATATATATGGATTATGAAAAAGATGGAATTAAAAAAAAACACACAATGCTGTTAAGAGAAATCAATTTATAACATAATCATAGCTGATATTGATCAATATTTCGATTTTACAAAAATCTTCTTCAGAGCCCGTTTACAAAATCAAGGTTTTTTGTTTTGAACTCACTTGACTCTTATCTCCGATCACAAACACCACGGAGTAAACGGGCTCTGAAGAAGATTTTTGTAAAATCGAAATATTGATCAATATCAGCTATGATTATGTTATGAATTGTTTTCTCTTTAACAGCATTGTGTGGTGTTTTCATTCCATCTTTTTCATACTCATACTGTCGGATTCATTTCCTTTCTTTTACTTATAATATATATATATATATATATATATATATATATATATATATGATGGACTCTCCCGTCGATCGATCACCTATCCATTTACCCAGCGCCGACAGTCTTCTCCGTGTAACGTCCACTTTCGACTTCGGAAAACTTTCCGACGCCTTCGACAGGTTCCCGAAGCCATACCATCCGCCGAATAGTTTACTGCTAACGTGAAAAGAGGTGTGAACCATTCTATTAGTCAATGATGTTTACCGTTCCTTCTTCTCGAAGACGATCACGACTCGGAAGAAAAGAAATTCATCTCCAAAAGACATTTCTCTTGGCAGTCACGAAATGAGATTTCATCAAAATTGGCGAAGCGATATTTCAAGAACGATTCCCCCCCCTCCATCCCTCGCGTTTCACTAACGTCACTCCCACCGCTACCCCAAACAAAAAGCACGTGGATGTTGAATTGTACATACGTAATTGAATGAAGGATCATTTTCTCTCTCTTCCCCTTTCTCTCTTCTCTCTTCTCTCTCTGTCTCTGTCTATCACTCTGTATAAGTGGTGTGTCTCTCTCTCTTTCTCTCTCTCTCTCTCTCTCTCTCTTTTCTGTCATTTTCTCTCTCTCACTTATTCTGTCTGTCTGTCTGTCTCTCTCTCTCCCTTTCTCTCTCCCTATCTCTCTCTGTATCTGTCGATCACTCTGTATATGTGTGTGTGTCTCTCTCTCTCTCTTTCTCTCTCTCTCTCTCTCTCTGTCTTTCTCTGTCATTTTCTATCTCTCTCACTTATTCTCTATCTCCCCCTTTCTCTCTCCCCTTTCCCTTCCCTATCTCTCTCTGTCTATCACTCTGTATCTGTCTCTCTCTCTCTCTCTCTCTCTTTCTCTGTCATTTTATTTCTCTCTCACTTATTCTGTCTCTCTCTCTCTTCTCCCTATCTCTCTCTGTCTCTGTCTATCACTCTGTATCTGTCACTCTCTCTCTCTCTCTATCTATCTATCTGTCTGTCTATCTTATCTCTGTCTCTCACTTACTCTCTCACTTATTATCCGTCTCTCTCTCTCTCTCTTCTCTCTCTCTCTCTCTCTCTCTCTCACTTACTCTCTTTCTGTCTTTCTCCATCATTTTCTATCTCTCTCACTTATTCTCTCTCTGTCTCTCTCTCCCCTTTCTCTCTCCCCTTTCTCTCTCCCTATATCTCTCTCTGTCTCTGTCTATACTCTGTATCTGTGTGTGTGTGGTCTCTCTCTCACACTCTCTCTCTCTCTCTTGTCTATCTATCTCTTCATTTTCTATCTCTCTCACTTATTCTGTCTGTCTCTGTCTGTCTGTCTCTCTGTCTCTCTATCTATCTATCTCTCTCTCTCACTCACCCAGTTTCTCTTTCTCTCTCGCACTTACTCTCTATATCGTTTCTTTTTTATTTCTCTCTCGAACGCACACTCTCTTTCTTTCTCACACTTTTTCTATTCCTTCTTTTTGTGTATTTCTCACTCTTTTTTCTCTCTTTACTTTTTTCATTACCTCCCTCTCCCTTTCTCTCTCTCTCTCTCTCAAACACACACACACACACACACCACACACACAAACACTCTCTTCTCTCTTCTCTCTCTCTCTCTCTCTCTCTCTTTCTTTATATTCCTCCTCTCTTTCTGTTTCCTTTTCTTTCTCTATTTTCTTCTCCTTCACTCTTTACTTATTTTTCTTCTTCTTTATTTATCTTTCCCTCCCCCTCTCTCTCTTATCCACTGTTATAATATATATATATATATATATATATATTATAATATATATTATATAATCTCCTTAACTCATTTGTATTGAAATCGTGGTATACATTTAACCACTTTCTTCTACTAATATAACTGTTATTATTATTATTATTATTATTATTATTATTATTATTATTATTATTATTATTTACTCCTTTTGAGTTTTCACATCAGCATTAGCTGATGGTCTTTCACTGGAGTCTGAGTGACAGCAAGTCTCCTCAGGTCTCCAGGACTCTTCTGAGTATTCTGGCAGATTGCAACAGTGCAGTGTTCTGGATGGTATCAATCCTTCCTCTGATTTCCAAACTTTCCAAACCCTTTTCTAATCCTTTTGGGACTGTTCCAAGTGCACCAACTACAATTGGTATCACTTTGACTTTCATATTCCATAACTTTTTCAGTTCTCTGGCAAGGTCCAAATATTTGTCCATTTTTTTCATTTTCCTTTAGCTTCACCCTGTGATCTGCTGGAACTGCCAAAATCCACCAGTTGACAAGTTCTTTCTTTTTTGTTTATCAACACTAGGTCTGGTCTTCTTGCTGGGATAAGGTGATCCGTTTTTATCTCAAAGTCCCAGAATTATTATTATTATTATTATTATTATTATTATTATTACTGCTATATTGTTTTAATATATTGAGCACTTTTTGATTACTTACTGATGCCACTACAGCATAAAGGTTTAAGCGGTAATTGCATACTATATATATATATATATATATATATATATATATATATATATATCGTGGAAACACCATCCTACAAGGGAGCAGCTGTATGGTCACCTGCCTCCTATCTCAGAGACCATCTGAGTGAGACGGACTAGGCATGCAGGGCACTGCTGGAGAAGCAAGGACGAACTCATAAGCGGTGTTCTCCTGTGGAAGCCAACACATGGACATACCAGTGTGGGCCGCCCAGCAAGGACCTACATTGACCAGCTATGTAAAGATGCTGGCTGCAGCGAGGAAGAACTCCCTGGGGCGATGAATGATAGGGAAGGTTGGCGTGAGATTGTCATGGATATCCGTGCTGCCTGCACGACATGATATATATATATATATATATAATATATATATATATGTGTGTGTGTGTGTGTGTGTGTGTGTGTGTGTCTGTGTGTGTGTGGGTGAACCCTTAAAACGGTTAAAACCGTCGATGAGAACGAATTAAAAGAGGATTTATACACGAATACATTTTTCGCGAGACTGTTTCATGAGATATTCCCAATCATTAGACACTTAATGCGATTCCGTTCCAAAATCGAATTTACTTTCTATTTATATTTTGCAAGCTACAATCCAGCTATAACGTTAGATGTTCGAATTTTGAAATGAATCACATTGAGCATTTAATGACTGATAACACCCCGTGAAACTGGCAGTAACGTGAAGAGACTGTTCGTATACAGACAATCTCTTTGCGTTACTGTCAGTTTCACGGGGCATTTTCAATGATTTTACATTCTTTACGTTCGCTTTTGTGGTGAAGATATCTGACTACTAAGTTTCTTTATTAGGTTTGGGGGTGGGGGTGATTGTTTCAAGTTAGATTGAGTAACCAGTGGCTGATCTATATTTGTGTGTATATATATTTACCAACACGAGCAGGATGCGACACAAGGTCAATTTCTTAAGCGGAGTTTAAAAGGTTTGAATTCAGAGTTTTCCTTCTAGACTGGTTACCTAGCTATGGTTAAACAATCCAGTCTGCCCTGCTATTTATCCATAGCTGGAGGGAGAATTGGATTCATACCTTTCCAAAGGGCATTAGCGCCATGTGAAATGCCAACGGCTTCGTCCAAGAATTGAACTCGTGTTGACGAGTCCATTTTCTACGACTCTAACCATTAGACCATGCGCCTCCATATATTTGTTTGTATAGGTGTTAGTGACACACACATTTTATTACCAAGCCGGGTGATTAGGTTTTTATATTAAATCAAAATGGATTATAGCTTTTTAGTTTGTTTAACCATTTGTCTTCCAGCTTTTCGATTCTTGAATTTATTTTGATGTCTTCACTAATTCCTTCTATAATGATAAATTTAGCTTCTCTGTTAAAGTCGTGACTGTTTGAACGGAAATGTTTTTCTACAGGTTTTAATTTGCTGTGATCTATAGGTTTCTGTGTCTATAGTTGTTTAGACTCAACAACACACACACACACACACACACACACACACACACACACAAACACACACACACACACACACACACATATTATATATATATATATATATTATATATATATATATAAAGTTAATGTCAGATATACTCACTAAAAGTTTAGTAACTCATCAGGGCAAGAATCTGAATCTGATATATATATATATATTATATATATTATATATATATAAGATTTTTGGATGTTTGTTTTTTATAGAAGCATTGTTGAATAAATTATTATTTATATTTTGCTTGAAGGCAATTATAATGCATGTATCGCATAAAATTCGATAATTATAGAAAATAATCTTGACAAGTGAATCCCGGCAAAGGATGGCTCGCTATTTTCTATAATTATCGAATTTTATGCGATACATGCATTATAATTGCCTTCAAGCAAAATATAAATAATAATTTATTCAACAATGCTTCTATAAAAAACAAACATCCAAAAATCTTATTCACTTCGCCGAAGAGCTTACGGCCGGGTTTGTTTACTAAATAAACGTCCACTTACCTACTATGGTAGAGGCGTGTAGTAGTATCATTGACAAGGTTAATTTCGCAGGGATTGTTCGCTATGTACCGGCGGCCGAACGGATATGGTCTCTGATTATGCCTGTGAAGTCCCGGTTTCGATTCCTGTCGGAGGGGAGTCGTTAATATACATCGCTGAAGAGACTTAATAAAGTCGAAACAGTCTGTACGGTGTTCTGCATAGCGAGCCATCCTTTGCCGGGATTCACTTGTCAAGATTATTTTCTATAATTATCGAATTTTATGCGATACATGCATTATAATTGCCTTCAAGCAAAATATAAATAATAAATATATATATATATATATATATATATATATATATTGAAAAGTAAATGGAAGTGAATCCGAACAGTATGAAATAAATATTTTTTTAGAAAAAACAAACAAATGATGTTATAATTCGCTTACAGAAATTTGTTTAGACCTTTTATTAAAGCGGTCTTCATCAAGAGCGAAATGTTTGTGATAGAAAGACGGTGTGAGTAAATAAAAGGTCGAAACAGATATCTGTCAGCGAATTATAACATCAATTGTTTGTTTTTTCTAAAAATATTTATTTCATACTGTCGGATTCACTTCCATTTACTTTTCATATTGTCTTTTGAAAAAACCAAATTACCTGGATTTCTACATCTCTCCAGAGGCTAATGTGGTCTGCAGTGGCTGGAATCATGAACTTTTTTGATACTTTTTTATACATTTTTATATATATTTACATCAAATTCTTTTGAGTTTTCTGTTGCAACTTTTTGATATATAAGGCATGGGGCAAATGGTCACACCTAAATATAGACTCGTCAACTACAACGTGACCCGAGAAAGATTTCTATTGTCCAATCACTGGCACTGCTGCTGCTGCTTCTGCTGTATTAATAGAGACCCCATTCTGAGCTTATGTCATTGACACTTGGATTCTCTTGGACGACGGACTTACAAAGAATACTGTAACACCGGATTCTTATTGGCTTGCTTACTTACTTATTACATCTGGAACTAAGGATGCCGACCAGATACTTAACATTTTCTTTGTGGATTATAATGCTTCTGATTTTTAAAAGAATAAAATGTATTTTATTTTTGAAACAGAATATGCATTTTCAAAATTAAAAAAAATTCCGGCTCCGAACTTGAACGTTCGTTTGTACCACTTTTGTTTGCAAACGGTTTACTCACACCGTTTAGGTTATAAAATTTTGAATACACATCAAGAATAAAAAAAAAAGCAAATGCCTTCCAACATAAAATAACCCGACAAGTGTTGACATGCCGTAAAATACCAACCCAATTGTGTTAACTGGAACTGTAATATAGTTCTAAAAAGACTGATTTGGAATTAAATAACCCAGCAGGGATCAACATGCCGTAAAAGCAACAAGTCAACCAGGATATGAAGCGATTAGGAAAGATATGAATGTATGCGCATGTATATATTTACCAACCCCTCCGCACGAGCAGGATGCGACACAAGGTCAATTTCTTAAGCGGAGTTCAGCAGGTTTGAATTCAGAGTTTTTCTTCTCCTAGACCGGTTGCCTAACCAAGGTTAAAGAGCCCGTCTGTCCTACTATTTGCCCATAGCTAGAGTGAGAGTAGGATTCATACCTTTCCCAAGGGTATTGGCGCTAAGTGAAATGCAATTACCACGTCCAGGATTTGAACTCTGAGCGACGAGTTCATTTCCCATGACTTTAACTATTACACCACGCGCTTCCTACTAATGTATGCGCATATAGACGATTATATATTAGGCGTATCTGTAGGGTTCTGAGACGGTCGATACATAAGTATTATCTTAGGGATATATATATATATATATATATATATATATATATATTATTATAATGGAGATTGTGTGTTTTTTTTCTGTCTGTAACCGAAACTATATTCCTACTCAAGTCACAATTCTCTTAGTTATTGACATCACATTCTCAATGATTTTATTATCTAAACCTCAATTTTAATAAATTGTCTTACATTATTAATACTGTTAACTATGTCTACATACTGAAAACATGCAATTATATTTATATATACAACAAAATAGCGGTCTACAGTGTGAACGGAAGCTAATTTGCATATTAATATAAAAAATCGAATTTAATAAATATGCGCTTAGTATTATTGATTTCTAACTGTTTGGTTTTATTTTAATGAATATAAGCAAAAATCTCTTCAATAAATCTTAATTGAAATCCATTAACAAGAAAAATAACTGTCATTTTATTCTTTACTTCCTCTTATAACTAAATACTTAAATTGAAAAAAATAACAATGAAAGACGAGAGTGATGGAAAGTAAGTTCAGTTGTTCCATTTTTATGATACTCCCTCTGTTTCAAATCTTTTATTATACTCCCTCTGTTTCAAATCTTTTATTATACTCCCTCTGTTTCAAATGTTTCAGCTTCCTAGGTTTAAATCTTTTTATCTGTATTCTTATTTAGTTTTATTAGACTTTCTAATTTAATATAATATTTTATTACATTAAAACTTGAATACTTGCACCCGGAGGGGTGCATATATTTGCTAGTGTGTGTATATATATATATATATATATATATATATATATATATATATATATATAACCAGTAGTCAGCTTGCCGTGAAACC
>CM042164.1:10536938-10546938 GCA_023376005.1 Doryteuthis pealeii | reverse complement strand
TGTGGATATACTACTGTAAGATTCAAAGTGATAACACTTGAAGATAAAACTCCGACAAAGGTTGATAGACAAAACATTTTATATACAGCACAGAATAAACAGGGTACATAATACATAGAGGTGTACATAAACATACATACATAAGTAATTTAATACATATACAAGAGTAGAGATTAATGCACCATTCATGGAATGGTAAACAAGATATTTAGGTATCAAAGAGATACCTAAATGTACATAAAAACGTAGTTACGGATACATGACTAAAGGATAGTCTATATCGTATAAAGAGACTTACTAGCAGTGAGTGGCCAGTGTTAAGGGCCGAAGCCCCAACGAGAAGGGAGTAGACCTAAGTCTAACCCATAGTGTCTTTCGTAGGTCGAGCAACAGGAAAAAGAGAGAGAAGTTTCAAATTAGCCGCTTAAATAGACCAGCCCCTAGCGGGAACCAGCGAAACTAAACGGGCAAACAACTTCCCCAGGCAAAATACGAAAATAAACTCCCACGCCACAGTATGATAATTTAATTATTACATTTGACGTGTTTACTTAAGAACGATTGCTAAATAATAATCTTGATTTAACTCCCTTCACTCTTTTTTTTCTTTTCTTTCCTTCTTTTTTCATCTTTCATTTTAAGTTCGACTGAAACAGATTAGCGTTATCGTTTCCGCGCGTTCACTCCTCTCTCTCTCTATCTTTTGCCTACCTTTCTTTCTTTCTTATTATATTTTTTGTGAGATATGTCCTTTTTCTTCCCTTTATTTCTTTTTAAAAAACGGAATGGTCCATTTTTTAGCTGAGGGAACGACACTTATAAGAAATAAGGATTCGGCGGATAAGCAACAATAGATAATCAGGCTTTACATTTTTTTTCATTTCATCTTGAATGTTTTGGACGGTTTCAACCTTTAAGCAGAGGGTCTTGCAAGATGATATCTGTCATACCAATTAAAGAACACGAGAATATATACATTACATATATATTATATATATATAATATATTATATATATATAAAGTAATCCACAGACAACGTGATTTCGACGTATCACCTCTCATGTGTGGTTAACCGTTTAACAGCTACCTTCTGGCCGGGTTCGAGACCCGAATGAACTTTTCGTTCGCCAATCTCTTACCCGTACGGCCACAGGCAGCTGTCAAATATAGGATACTATTTAATCGCTACATTTCTAAGCGGAAATGAATTCACCAGAGGACTCAAACTTTATTGTAAACAGAACGGATAGATTGGCGCAACATAACTTTCCTACTATCTGTATCTTCTATTAGTTGTTTGTATCAAACGTTGTTAAGTATATTGGTAATTAATTTGTTTTTTTCGTGGCCATATCAACCTTTAATTTTTAAATACCGATATCCAAAGCAGAAGGGATAGATTGGCGCAACATAATCTTCCAACTATCTGTATTATTCTATTAGTTATTGTTGTCAAACTGTGTTAAGTATATTGGTAATTAATTTATTTTTTAATGGCATATCTACTTTAATTTTAATTACCGATATCCAAAACAAGAACGGATAGATTGGCGCAACATAATCTTCCTACTATCTGTATTTCTTCTAAATTAGTTATTGTGCAAACTTGTGGTAAGTATATTGGTTATTAATTTGTTTTTTTAATGGCATAACAACCTTTAATTTTAAATATCGATATCCAAAGCAGAACGGATAGATTGGCGCAACATAATCTTCCTAGTATCTGTATTCTTATATTACTTATTGTATCAAACTGTGTTAAGTATATTGGTAATTAATTTGTTTTTTAATGGCATATCAACCTTTAATTTTAAATACCGATATCCAAACATAGAAGTAATATATACATTTGCATTTCATCTTGGGTGATTTGGACGTCTCAGAGGGTGTTTCAATATGATAACGGTCGTACAATTCAGGAACCATGAGTATTAATATATAGACTTTGTGTGTTATTTATATGAACAAAGAGCTAAGTCTTAAAAGCGATTTCGAGGAGTTCTTCGTTTGTTTATCGACGCTTTCACTTTTTCATCTTCGAGTCTTCAACTCTGATTTTTCTGAATGTTTCTCTTTTTCTCAATAATCAATCAGAATCCTCATCTTCTAAAAAGAAACAAAAAAGATGAAGCACTTGTTTTTCTCTCCCGGGTATCTTTTCGCCGGTACTGCCGACCTCCCATAAACATTTCTTGCGTCGATCAATCGCCACTCTAATTCAATTGCATTTGCTGTCTGCGCCGTCTCGGGGACCAACAGTAACATTTCAATAATCAATACACTTAACACAGTTTGCTACAATAACTAATAGAATAATACAGACAGAAGGAAGATTATGTTGCGCCAATCTATCCGTTCTACTTTGGATATCGGTATTTAAAATTAAATGTTGATATGCCATTAAAAAATAAATTAATAACCAATATACTTAACACAGTTTGACACAATAACTAATAGAATAATACAGATAGTAGGAAGATTATGTTTGCGCCAATCTATTCGTTCTGCTTTGGATATCCGTATTTAAGATTAAAGGTTGATATGCCATTAAAAAAAATAAATTAATAACCAATATACTTAACACAGTTTGACACAAATAACTAATAGAAGAATACAGATAGTAGGAAGATTATGTTGCGCCAATCTATCCGTTCTGCTTTGGATATCGGTATTTAAAATTAAAGGTTGATATGCCATTAAAAAAACAAATTAATAACCAATACACTTAACACGTTTGACACAATAACTAATTAGAAGAATACAAGATAGTAGGAAGATTATGTTGCGCCAATCTATCCGTTCTGCTTTGGATATCGGTATTTAAAATTTAAAGGTTGATTATGCCATTAAAAAAACAACAAATTATAACCAAATATACTTTAACACAGTTTGAAACAATAACTAATATAAGAATACAGATAGTAGGAAGATTATGTTTGCGCCAATCTATCCGTTCTGCTTTGGATATCGGTATTTAAAATTAAAGGTTGATATGCCATTAAAAAAAACAACAAATTAATAACCAATATACTTAACACAGTTTGAAAACAATAACTAATAGAAGAATACAGATAGTAGGAAGATTATGTTGCGCCAATCTATCCGTTCTGCTTTGGATATCGGTATTTAAAATTAAAGGTTGATATGCCATTAAAAAAACAAATTAAATAACCAATACACTTAACACAGTTTGACACAATAACTAATAGAGAATACAAGATAGTAGGAAGATATAGTTGCGCCAATCTATCCGTTCTGCTTTGGATATCGGTATTTAAAATTAAAGGTTGATATGCCATTAAAAAAAACAACAAATTAATAACCAATATACTTAACACAGTTTGAAACAAATAACTAATATAAGAATACAGATAGTAGGAAGATTATGTTTGCGCCAATCTATCCGTTCTGCTTTGGATATCGGTATTTAAAATTAAAGGTTGATATGCATTAAAAAAAACAACAAATTAATAACCAATATACTTAACACAGTTTGAAACAATAACTAATAGAAGAATACAGATAGTAGGAGGAAGATTATGTTGCGCCAATCTATCCGTTCTGCTTTGGATATCGGTATTAAAATTAAAGGTTGATATGCCATTAAAAAAACAACAAAATTAATAACCAATATACTTACACAGTTTGACACAATAACTTAATATAAGAATACAGATAGTAGGAAGATTATGTTGCCCAATCTATCCGTTCTGCTTTGCGATATCGGTATTTAAAATTAAAGGTTGATATGCATTAAAAAAACAACAAATTAATAACCAATATACTTAACACAGTTTGACAATAACTAATAGAAGAATACAGATAAGTAGGAAGATTATGTTGCGCCAATCTATCCGTTCTGCTTTTGGATATCGGTATTTTAAAATTAAAGGTTGATATGCCATTAAAAAAACAAATTAATAACCAATACACTTAACACAGTTTGACACCAATAACTAATAGAAGAATACAGATAGTAGGAAGATTATGTTGCGCCAATCTATCCGTTCTGCTTTGGATATCGGTATTTAAAATTATAAGGTTGATATTGCCATTAAAAAAACAACAAATTAATAACCAATATACTTAACACAGTTTGAAACAATAACTAATATAAGAATACGATAGTAGGAAGATTATGTTGCGCCATCTATCCGTTCTGCTTTGGATATCGGTATTTAAAATTAAAGGTTGAGTATGCCATAAAAAAAAACAACAAATTAATAACCAATTACTTAACACAGTTTGAAACAATAACTAATAGAAGAATACAGATAGTAGGAAGATTATGTTGCGCCAATCTATCCGTTCTGCTTTGGATATCGGTATTTTAAAATTAAAAGTTGATATGCCATTAAAAAAACAAATTAATAACCAATACACTTAACACAGTTTGACACAATAACTAATAGAAAGAATACAGATAGTAGGAAGATTATGTTGCGCCATCATCCGTTCTGCTTTGATATCGGTATTTAAAATTAAAGGTTGATATGCCATTAAAAAAACAAACAAATTAATAACCAATATACTTAACACAGTTTTGACACAATAACTAATATAAGAATACAGATAGTAGGAAGATTATGTTGCGCCAATCTATCCGTTCTGCTTTGGAATATCGGTATTTAAAATAAAGGTTGATATGCATTAAAAAAACAACAAATTAATAACCAATATACTTAACACAGTTTGACACAATAACTAATATAAGAATTACAGATAGTAGGAAAGATTATGTTGCGCCAATCTATTCCGTTCTGCTTTGGATATCGGTATTTAAAATTAAAGGTTGATATGCCATTAAAAAACAACAAATAATAAACCAATATACTTAAACAAGTTTGACACAAAACTAATATAATATACAGATAGTAGGAAGATTATGTTGCGCCAATCTATCCGTTCTGCTTTGGATATCGGTATTTTAAAATTAAAGGTTGATATGCCATTAAAAAAACAACAAAATTAATAACCAATATACTTAACACAGTTTTGACACAATAACTAATATAGAATACACGATAGTAGGAAGATTATGTTGCCCAATTCTATCCGTTTCTGCTTTGGATATCGGTTTATTTAAAATTAAAGGTTGATTAGCCATTAAAAAACCAAATTAATAAACCAATATACTTAACACAGTTTGACACAATAATTAATTAGAAGAATACAGATAGTTGGAAGATTATGTTGCGCCAATCTATCCGTTCTGCTTGGATATCGGTATTTTAAAATTAAAAGTTGATATGCCATTTAAAAAAATTAAAAAATAATAACCAATATACTTAACACAGTTTGAAACAATAAACTAAGCGAAGAAATACAGATTTAGTAGGAAGATTATGTTGCCGCCAATCTATCCGTTCTGCCTTGGATATCTGTATTTAAAATTAAAGGTTGATATTGCCATTAAAAAAAACAAATTAATAACCAATATACTAACACAGTTTGAACAATAACTAATAGAAGAATACAGACTAGTTGGAAGATTATGTTGCGCCAATCTATCCGTTCTGCTTTGGATATCGTATTTAAAATTAAAAAGTGATATGCCATTAAAAAAAAAAAAATAATAACCAATATACTTAACACAGTTTGAAACAATAACTAATAGAAGAATACAATAGTTGGAAGATTATGTTGCGCCAATCTATCCGTTCTGCTTTGGATATCGGTATTTAAAATTAAAGGTTGATATGCCATTAAGAAAAACAAATCAATAACCAATACACTTAACAGAGTTTGACACAATAACTAATAGAAGAATACAGATAGTAGGAAGATTATGTTGCGCCAATCTATCCAAAAGAAGGCTGTATGACTTAGATATCGGTATTTAAAATTAAATCGTATGCAATTAAAAAAACAAATAATTATCAATACACTTAGCACAGTTTGCAAGCAATAATTAATATAATAATACGGATAGTAGGAAGATTATGTTGCGCCAATCTATCCAAAAGAAGGCTGTCTGACTTAGATATCGGTATTAAAAATTAAATCGTATGCAATTAAAAAAACATCAAATTAATTATCAATACACATTAGCACAGTTTGCAACAATAATTAATATAATAAGACGGATAGTAGGAAGATTATGTTGCGCCAATCTAAGAAGACTGTCTGCCGTGTATATCGATATTAAAAATTGAAGGTTGATATGCCATTAAGCAAAGAAACCAAATTAATAATCAATACACTTAACCTAGTGTGCCACAAATAGTATGAAGATTATGTTGCGCCAATTTTCTATGCGAGAGAAGTATGTCTGTCTGACTTGGATAACGGTAGCTGAAATTAAAAATTGATTTGCCGTTAAAAAAGATACCAAATCAACCAATACAGTTAGTCCAGTTCGCCACACACACACACACACACACACACACAAACGCACACACACACACACACACATACACACACAAACAAACACACACACAATTATATATATATATATATATATATATATTAAATAAAGTTGAATTTAATTCTTAGTTTAATATTGAACTCTTAGGAATGTATATATATATATATACACACCAAATACAACCATGTACATAGGCACCCACGCGAACACGCACACACACACACGCGCACACAAAAAGTAAACATAGACACATATACATAAACACACACATACACACACCCAAAAAGTAGAAATTTAAGTAGAAAAACACAGAGATTCTCTAGAACAAAAAACAAATTACAAACACACATACCTGACATATCAAATGAACATCTGATGAACTATATCAGAAAAAATCTAATAAAAGAGTTATAAAAGCTCAGTTAATGAATTTATTACCAAGCCACCCAGAAAACAAAAACCCCGTTTAAAAGACTAATGTTAAAAATAAAATTCCTTTATACTCCACCCCCACCAAACAGGAAGAGGGAAGTTAAATACTCCTGTATATATATACACGCATGTAAGAATTCATTTTAATATTATGGATCAAAGCCTGAAGAAGATACCAGAAGATCTGAAACACGTGTTGCATATGTAAGATAAAAAGAATTAATTTTTTTCTGAAAACATAATACATTTTGCGGACCTTCTTTTTATAAAATATTTAATTTTCTCCCGTTGGAAGTAGAACAACATATATATATATATATATATATATATATAAGTAAAGTCGTCGGGGCGACCTAATGTCGGTATCAGCCAAACAGCGAGGGAGTCTATCCCCTTTTCACTAGCGCTAGAGCAAGGAGATTATTTTAGCATCTGAGGTGGAGCGCCACAGCTACCATCAGCTCCTCACTTTACCGCACAGATCCCTGTGCTACTCATACGCTGAGTTGGCGAGGGCCGGTATCGAACCAAGAACCTTGTGATTTCTAGCCGAACACTCTACCGACTGAGCTAAACCGGCCCCAGATATTCACGTGCACACAACGGACATAGACCCCCAATACCATCACCACTCATTACGCCCCAAGACCCCCACACCCATACTCGTTCACTCACGGGTGCACACGACCCCTAATACTACTACTACCGCCACCACTGTTTACGTATCAAGAGCTGTGGCCTAGCAGCAATCATGTGATAGGTGATTGACAACTACACCAGTCTTAAATGTTGTTATTATCCCGAAGTTCATCCTCTCTCAGAAATGATTTGATAGGCCTGGTGAGGGGGGCGGGCAATCTGGTGAGGGGGCCCTTGATGGAGTTTACCCCGGCACGGATTGGAAACCACAGCGAAACCCAATACGCAAAAGAAACGCCCTTCTCGCGTTTCATGGCACAGGGCTTCATGACTGTTGACTCAACAATAGAAATACCCAGCCCTTTGACAGGTCGTGTTTTCCACCCTGCTGGGTGTGTACCCACCCCATTCACCAGGTCAGTCTGGTGAGGAAAGAGTGACTGGTTGGCGACCACCCGACCATATGACGGATAGTACTGTGTTACATGGTACCAGTAGTCACATAAGAGAGATCTGGTATAGCATCATACAATCTCGATTGTATGATGGCAAGACTGAGCCCTTTTATAGACTCATCAGCTAAAATAAATTTATAATAGCCAGATCATTTTTTGTTCACTATCCTTTTGCCCTACCTCATACTGTCAGATTTTACTCCAACCCTCCTATCTTCATATATATATATATATACTAGCAAATATATGCACCCTTCGGGTGCAAGTATTTAGGTTTTGATGTAATAAAATATTATATCAAATTAGAAACTATTTAGAAAATGATAAACTGAGGGGGTATAATCGAAAAATAGAACAGCTTTAAATCTAACTCTTCCATCATTTTCCATCACTCCCGTCTTTCATTTTTCCTAATTTATCCATTTAGTTAGATTATTAATTATCTAATAAAATTACAGTTCTTTCGTCTGTTTATGGATTTCATTTAAGATTTATACCCGAGATTTTTGCTCAGATTCGTTAAGAGAAAATCAAACAATTAGAAATCAATAGTATTAAGCATATATTTATTAAAATCAAATTCTTAATATCAATATGCAAATTAGCCTTCTCGTTCACACTGTAAACCACTATTTTGTTGAATATATAAATATACTTGCATGTTATTAGATGTAGACCTGGTCAACACCGGGGGTCAGTGGCTTCGGCCTGGATTTACAAGTTAATAGCGTCGATCCCAGGGGGCCATCCCCCAGGCAACACCTGCCCCTCGATTTAAAGGGGCAGGGCTGGTTTATTGCCCAGTGCCTGAGGCGCCCTCCTTGGGGGAATGCCGACGGGATCGACGCAATTTTTCACCTGCCACTCCATGAGCTTCGGCTTGTGGGTGGTCCCACGTTAATGGGGATTTTGTGCCTGACCCGTACAAGTGGGGTACGCGGTAAATACAGTATGTAGATCCAACAGTATTAATAAGGTATAACAATTTTATCAATAATTGAGGTTTAAATAAAAAATAAATTCATGGTGAATGTGATGTCAATAACTAAGGGAATTGTGACTTGAGTTTCGGTTACAGACAGAAAAACACACAATCTCCATTATAATATATATATATATATATATATATATATATATATAAACACATACAAATACTTTCACACATTCCATACCTAATATCCCATCACAATATATCATAACCCTAACCAAAAAAGAATGCAGAAATTCCATGAAAAGGCGTATTAATAAGCTAAAGATAAAAATCGGATATTAAGTGATTGTGGTCCATATCCACCCATGGGTATCCATAATCACTCTCTTTATAAAAATTGAAAATTAAACATTGAGCTCTCAAATCGTAACTGAACTCTTCTACACCGTATCGTCAAATATATATCTAATATATATATATATATATATATATATATATATATATATATATATATATATATATTGAATTAATGTTACCATTGACTAGATGATTTGGCATTCTCCGTTTGTGGCATGGGCTGGTGGCCCAGTGTGTTCAGCCCCCGCTCTTCACGCTGTGGTCCGCTGGTTCAATCTCTAGTGGCGGAGATTGTGGTATGCACTGCTGATGAGACCAAAGGAGGTTGAAACAGCTGTCCAGTTCTCCGGATGTCGCAAATGATGTTTGCCGAGTTGTCTGGTCGTGGTAATATGATTATCATATATATATATATATATATATATATATATATACACATTTCACATTGTGCTAATACCCTTGGGAAAGGTATGAATCCATATATTCTTCCTCCAGCTATGGGTTAAATAGTAGGGCAGACTGGGCCCTTCAGCCTTGGGTAGGTAACCAGTCTAGGAGAGGGATAACTCTGAATTCAAAATTCCTGAGGTCGTTGATTGAGTTTGTGGCAACCCTTGATGCACCAATTCTTTCCTATTGACTGTGGCAAAAAGTGTGGATGGTCCAACACAAGCCTTCACCACTATCAACAAATCACTGTGTTGGTTGTTCACTAGAAGAACACTCATGCGTCGAAAATTGACGAGAGAGTCCATGTATATATAAGCAGTGATACCATGACTTACGAACTTAAATGTAATTAAAATCTAACTTTCTTGC
>CM042164.1:10524438-10529438 GCA_023376005.1 Doryteuthis pealeii | reverse complement strand
TATATCCACAAGTTTCATGCAAACATGACATAGAAAAGACGTTCTTCTTACTGGATTGAATAGGCCAGATGGTAGAAGATGGTGCTTATGCACCATCATATGTCTCTTACGAGACTTACAAACTTTGTTACAGATTGCACAAGGTACATTGTTTGTTCCTGGAGTGTGTATGAATTGTCTCTGATGGGATTTCCTATGATTGACATATCCAGCCTTAGAAAGCAGAATCCGCCCACATATTTGACATTTCCGACCCTCCGTGTTCTCACCAATATGACAGCTGTATCCCTTTCGAATTAACGCTTGCGGCTTTCATGCTTAATTCGTTCACTTTCAAAACTGATACATACATACATACATACATACCAACTGCCCTTTATATATGTACTAGAAGCGACTATCCGGCGTTGCCAGGGTAATGGAGGAGGTAAAAAAATTAGTCTCACAGATCCATTATAATTAAATAACGAGTTGGGATCCTCGTAGTATGCCCCATTAAAAATGCCCCATTAAAGTCCTTATGTAAAAAAGACCTTGCATTGATCCAGCCACTCTGAAAAGAAAAATGAATGTCTACTACATAGAATATTAAATGCAAAAATAATTCTATGCTGTTATCATTTAGACTTTATTTTTTTAATTATCCTCACTAATATAAATCAAATCTTCATTATTTTTGCTCAAAAAGCAAGATCTGGTGATATTGAATGTATATATATATATATATATATATATATATATATATATATAAAGTAATCTGCAGACGCGCGTTTCGGGGTTTACCCCTCATCAGTACAGCTAGACTTATTTTTCAGCAGCTACCTCTGGTCGGGATCGAGACCCGAACGAACTTTCGCTCGTCAAGTCACTTACCGATGGGTCCACAAGCAGCTGCCTAGAATAGAAGGCAGAATAATCGCTGTTTCCTAAACCGGAAATAAACTCACCAGAGGTCTCTAACTTTTAAACAAGTGAGACTAGCATTTCGCCGAAGCGGTGAATTTTCCCAATTAGTTCCTTCTAGACAGAGTGCTCAACCTGAAAATTGGGAAGCGTATATAAAATAATCTGCAGACGCGCGTTTCGGGGTTTACCCCTCATCAGTGCAGCTAGACTTATTTTTCAGCAGCTACCTCTGGTACTTTATCGTTAATTGTTTTATTTTCATAGTTTCCTCCGGACATACATACATACACACAACTGCTCTTTATATATGTATAGATAGAAAAAATGCTAAGTAAATTCATCGTCGGCAAATGCATTGTGTGGTAAATCTATTATATAATAATAATAATAATCTTATTATAATGGAGATTGTGTGTTTTTCTGTCTGTAACCGAAACTATATTCCTACTCAAGTCACAATTCTCTTAGTTATTGACATCACATTCTCCATGATTTTATTTTTATTTAACCTCAATTATTAATAAAATTGTCTTACATTATTAATACTGTGAACTATGTCTACATACAGACAACATGCAATTATATTTATATATACAAAAAAATAGCGCTTTACAATGTGAACAGGAAGGCTAATTTGCATATTAATATTAAAAAATCGAATTTAATAAATATGTGCTTAGTATTATCGATTTCTAACTGTTTGGTTTTATTTTAATGAATATAAGCAAAAATCTCTTCAATGAATCTTAAATGAAATCCATTAACAAGATAAAATAACTGTCATTTTATTCTTTACTTACTCTTTTAACATACTTAATTTTAATACTTAAATTAGAAAAAATAAAAATGAAAGACGAGAGAGATGGAAGAGTAAGTTTCAGTTGTTCCATTTTTTATTATACTCCTTCTGTTTCAAATCTTTTATTATACTCCCTATGTTTCAAATCTTTTTATCTGTATTCTTATTTAGTTTCATTAGCCTTTCTAATTTAATACAATTTTTATTACATTAAAACTTAAATACTTGCACCCGGAGGGTGCATATATTTGCTAGTAATAATAATAATAATCATGTCGTGCTTGTAGCACGGACATAAAAGACGCGAAAAAAAATCTAAATTCTCTGAGATAAGTATCATCAACATTTAGAAAGAGAGGTTTAGTGTGAAAGTTGGAACTTTATGTTGTTTGAAATGTATTATGTGTTTCTATATCGTGTCACTCTTAACACCCTGTATAAGTTATGTACTCATTTTTTTTATCTCAACAAAAAAAAAAAAAATCTTTAAAAATCAAATTTGTAGAATTTTGTGTTGTATTATGTAATTATTTCCCGTCTTAAATAAATTTCTCGGGGACGATAAGACTTTCGACCCACACTGAAAAATTCGATTTGTAGATTACAATGGCACCAAAGAAAATGGCAAATTCAAAGAATTGGTGGAAATATGAGGCTAATAATTTAGTTAAAAAACATTTTTATTTTTTTATATATATATTTTTTTTATTATACTAAGTTTTTTTCTTCTCTTATTTATCTACACCCTTACGTAAAAGAAAATGGGAAAATTAAAAACAAAACAGAAATCTTGTTTGACTGAAAAAAAAAAGTTATCTTAATCCCAAATTGACCTCTAGTGACCTCCATTGACCTTAGGGTCAGAGCCACTTATCCTGTTATCTCTATCTATTCAAGTTACCCCCCACGTACTGATTTACCTCTAATAATGTAATTATTTGCTTGCTATACAGACAATAAACGCAACAAACTATTTCTACCTTCGCGCACTCCAAAGTGGCCTCTGGTGACCCCAGTGACCTCTGGTGACCTTGGAAATTGAATTTAGTCGTACGCTTTCCAAAAATTGAGTGTTGAAAAAATATTTGTGCAGTTCAAAACAAAGTCGATATCCCACTCCATTTTCCTAGAATATTTCTAGAAGTGGCATAGTCTAGTATTGGCGAACTTCTTCCCAATGATTTCCCAGTGTCTCCACATCCAAGGTCGTTCTATTAGGTAATGAAATGATTGCATAAATTTATTCATTATCCACTTAATTACAAATCAATTTTATCTCGCTTCAAAATAGCTTCGCTTCACGCATCCCCACCCACCGACAAACCCGTTATTCCCAATTACGGAGACACCGCCGAAGAAGCTTCAAATAGAACCACCCCCACCCACCCTCACTTGGTTTGGTTTGGTTTGTTTTGTTTTTCTTTGAAGTAAACTCGGTGGAGGGGGGCACAGTCAAGTCCGACGTATATATATTTACCGACCCCTCCGCACGAGCAGGATGTGACACAAGGTCAATTTCTTAAGCGGAGTTTAACAGGTTTGAATTCACAGTTTTCCTTCTCCTAGACCGGTTGCCTAACCAAGGTTAAAGAGCCCAGTCTGCCCTACTATTTACCCATAGGTGGAGGGAGAGTAGAATTCATACCTTTCCCAAGGGTATTAGCGCTAAGTGAAATGCAACTACCACATTCAGGATTTGAACTCGCGGCGACGAGTCCATTTCCCATGACTTTAATCATTACACCACGCGCTTCCTACATGATGCTGTATAACTGTGTGCAAACAAATCATTATTATAAGATTTTTTTTAAAACTACTATTTACCCATAGCTGGAGGGAGAGTAGAATTCATACCTTTCCCAAGGGTATTAGCGCTAAGTGAAATGCAATTACCACGTCCAGGATTTGTCTGACGTATATGTTCTCCCAACTGACAAAATCTGCAACAATCTCTCACAAAAGTACAACTCTCTTCTTAACAGCAAAACTCCTACTATCGTCCTCCCTCGGTCTGGGAGGACAGGCTCTTAAATACACAGTTAATATGTACATCCGGGCTTCTTAGTCTGGTCTGGCATTGCCCGTTTAGAACTTCAATATTCACCAGCATTTTGAGTACGCTGTTTACATCCGGGTTACTGCCAACAGCATTTCAGCGATAAGGAGGTAGCGTGTTCAAATATCCGTGACCACTCGCCACACTCCTCCCCCTCACACAAGCCAAACATATCCGGACGCGCTTTGACATACGAGGTAATTGAGTTACGAGTGGAATGAATTAAACTCGTAAGTTTAAGTATCATCGTATTTGGAAATTTGGAGACATTGCTGGTGAAGCAAAGTCGAACTCATACGTGACGTTCTCCTGTGGAAACTAGTACATAGGTACGCCTATGTAAGTAAGTAAAGTCGTCAAGGCGGCCTAAAATCGGTATCAGCCAGTCAGCAAGGGAGTCTATCCCCTTTTCAATAGCGCTAGACCAAGGAGATTGTTTTAGCATCTGAGGTGGAGCGCCACACCTACCATCAGCTCCTTACTTTACCGCACAGATCCCTGTGCTACTCATACGCTGAGTTGGCGAGGACCGGTATCGAACTAGGAACCTTGTGGTTTCTAGCCGAACGCTCTACCGACTGAGCTAACCCGGTCCCCATCGCCTATGTACTAAGCGACTAATCTTAGTAGCATGTGCGTACATATATAATAATAATAAGTAGATTACAATAAAAACATTAAAAATATCTATGACTTAACTTAGCATTTAACGACTTGAAAAGGGTTGATATACCGTAAAAGAAAACAACAAATCTTAGTAACACGCACGTATCTTGATAATAATGATAAATCAGCCAGATAGCGAGGGAGTCTATCCCCTTTTAACTATCACTAGACAAGGAAATTGTTTTGGCGTCTGAAATGGAGCGCCACACCTACCATCAGCTCCCAACTTTACCGCACAGATCCCTGTTCTACTCATGCGTTGAGATGGCGAGAGCCGGTATCAAACCCGGAACTTTGTGGTTCCTAGTCGAACGTTCTAGCGACTGAGCTAAACCGACCCTTGACTTGAAATTTAACGACCTGAAAAGGGTCGATATGCCGTAGAACACAACAGCCAGCCTTCAAAATAAACTGACGTGGATTTTTCGTGCTCTCTCTATTAACATAAGCCAAATAAGACGTCTATCATTTATCGGTCAATGGGTTCGACCAGGACCTTCCTCACTTTTTTTTATTAACTGCGCATCTGTAGTGGACACAAATTAGAAGAGATGACTTGTCCCTACTAAAGTA
>CM042164.1:10511938-10519438 GCA_023376005.1 Doryteuthis pealeii | reverse complement strand
CCGGCAGATTAAATTTTGTTGTATTGAAAAAAAAAATTATTTAATGTAACCAAAAGTTTTCAGTACTTCAGTTTAAGCGCGAAAAGATAAAAAAAAAATAAATAAAAATACATTATCAAACAAAATATTACGAACCTTTCACTGTGTGCTTCTGTATTTTATTTTAATGTTCTAACATTAAAGTTTTATTTAATTTCCAAATAATATTGGCATGTGCCAAAAGTACGCAAGCGCACCGAAAGAAAAGTCTTCAATTTACTTCCAAGGAAACTATACAACTTATTCAAGCATAAACAGTTGGTTGGTTGGGTTTTATGGCATGTCAACCCTTGGGTTATTTTATGCCGAATATATTTGTTCTATTCGTTTCAAATAATATTAGCATGTACCAAAAGTACTTGGGCCGCTCAGAAAGTAAAGTCTCCAATTTACATCCACGGCAATTATACAACTTATACAAGGAGCACAATAAACACCGTTGGGTTATTTTATTATTTATTTTCTATTGTTTTGTTTTTTTTCATTCTTATTAGGTATTCAATATTATAAACACTTTAAAACTCTCTTGCATTTGTTGGATTTATTGACCGATGTCCTCATCTGTATCGTTGTGTATATAACACAACGTTTCGGCTGATGTGCCCTCCGGCCCTTTTCAGGTGTTTCTTGTCAAACTCAGGAATCTTCTCGGACTTGGAAACATTCTCTTCAAGAACCTTCTCGTCGAACTCGACAACCTTCATGTCGTAATCGGGAGCCTTAACGGAATGAGAATAGTGGTTGGTTTGTTTTGTTTTACGGCATATCAACCTCAGTGGGTCATTTAATGCCGATAAAGTTCTGAAATAAATCAATTCTTAATGGATAATACAATTTTTTTATAAATACATTTTTCTATTTAACCCATAGATGGGACCCTAACAGGTACTACCACTCTGGGTCAGAGTGGACCAGGGAGCAATGGTAATGAAGGGGTGCTTCACATTCCCCAAACCTCCAGAACTGGAACCTCACCATCAGATAGAGTTTAACGTCATTCCCAGGACATGTAGACCCGCAGCCACCGCCTTCTAGCACCCATATGATAAAAAGGGGTTGGGGCTTGCCATAAGGGCAATAGGGTTGGGAAAATCATATAGGTGCTAGGGTTTGACGTGACCAGCCGATTGATCGGAGGGGGCCTCTCCGACCGCCCGTCTAGCCCAAGATAGAGCCAAAGTGGAGTATTGCATGTCATGAACTGCTTGAGAATAGTGGGTATTTACTCATTCTGTTGGTCGCGGGTAGGATGTATCACGAGTGTGGCGCTCCGAAAGATTTTAATATCTACCAGGCTTTTTGCTGCCGTCTAACCAAATATCACAAGATATTTCGCAACAGAATATCGAATAAAAGGAATGGATTGAAATCATAAGAAAAAAAGAAGAAAGAAATCAAGGAAGCCAATTTTTAATTTAAAAACATAGGTGTTTCTTTTTTTGTTTAACTTTTTTTAATTGTGTTTTCTATAAAAATGATATACTGACATCTCATAATTATCGCATTGGTTGATATACAACCAACCAGGAATCGCTTGATTTCTTCGTGTGACAGGAGTCTTTGAGGATATTGGTGATTCTATCTCGAAGAAGTAAAAGATTCTAACCAACAATTCATAAATACCTTCCTTATATCAAGAAAGTGTATGGAAGCACCGTGGTGTAATGGTTAAAGTCATGGAAAATGGACTCGTCGCCCCGAGTTCAAATCCTGGACGTGGTAATTGCATTTCACTTAGCGCTAATACCCTTGGGAAACGTATGAATCCTACTCCCCCTCCAGCTATGGATAAATAGTAGGGCAGACTGGGCTCTTTAACCTTGGATAGGCAACCGGTCTAGGAGAAAGAAAACTCTGAATTCAAACCTGTTGAACTCCGGTTAATAAATTGACCTTGTGTCACATCCTGCCTATGCGGAGGGTTGGTAAATATATATATATATATCAAGAAAGTGTTATTAAAAAAATCATTCAGAAACGATCGGACTCAGTATCCAATTTTAAAAGATCTTCGAATGGGTATTTGACTACCCACCGAGCCAAATGTAATTTAGTCGTTTAATATGCAAGTCAAGTCTAAAAATTGAATAAAAGTACTTTTCCTTATTATAAACATATGAAGGAGTATGCGAGATATCATTGGTGATGGTATTGTTGCATTTTCTCAAGAAAGAAAAACGAAGCTGTTAAAATTTGAATTATTAGTAAAAAAAAAAAAAATAACCGTGGAGACTAAACGTTTCTTTCTATCTATAGAAGGGGGAAATAGAGGGGGGAAATAGATATTTGCTTCAACAAGTTCCTTCTGAGGTGGGGGGGGGGCAAAAGAAGCGAGTTCTCTGTCTTCTCACAGGCCAAACTTTCTTTTGGTCAACACAGTCTTAGTCTTCGACCAGCAGCTGAAAATCCGTCGTCGTCGTCGTCGTAATAATCTTTTCTGACTGCCGTCTCACGTAAGCCGAAAGCTTCACTCGCTTTGGTTATTTTATGGGCATATTACTCAAACATCCGGGCACATCAGTCGAACCCCTCGCGTCTGTCCAGTGCCTAAATCGCATTTGCTTTTGCATGCGGGAGGATGCGGGTTCGATCCCGGCAGGCAAGACAATGTCTTGCTCTTTTTCCTTTCTCGTTCTCCGTCATACTATCAACATTTTATTTGAAGGAAGCCCGCCATTTTGAGAAGAAATAAAAAGAGATTTCATTTGAAAACACACTTGATTATTACACTTTAATTTCTCGTCAAATATATTAATATTCGCCTCCTCCTCCTCCTCTCCTCCGCCTCCGCCTCCTCCTCCTCCACCTCCCTCCTCCTCCCACCTCCCTACTCCTCCTCCTCCCTCCTCCTCCTCATTTCCGCTTTACGATTTCGCGAACTGATTGTCCGATTCGTGTGGAATTACGTTCAGAGTGTTTGAAGCCTGCGTGATTGTCAAGTGCATCATGGGAAATTCACCAGGCAATTCGCACCGCATTTAACTGGAGAGCTCCAATCGCTGATTCTAATGTGACGATTTTATTACATTCCGTTTTCATTTTAGCTATAAATGAAAACTTTACGATCTGCGACCTTTCTCGGAAAAAAGCTGTTAAGATGGGAAAATATTTCTTTATTAAAAGACTTAGCGTTAAAAAGAAAACATATTACATCAAAAATTGTAAGATCCCTCATCATCATCATCATCATCATCACCAAGTCGTGCTGACAGTACAGATCTCCATCCGCCCTCTCGCCTTGGGCGTTAGAATGCACCGACTGCACCTCTGCAGAGGGGTAAGACTCCCCAATGGGGCCACCTGTTGGCCGTGGGTGGCGACCCGTGATGCTTAAGGATAGAGCCCAGGTGGATGAGCAGTTCATGACTTTCAATACTCCATGACTTGCAATACTAATCGGCTGGTCACGTCAAGCCCTAGCACCTATATGATTGCCCAACCCTATTGCCCTTATGGCAAGCCCCAACCCCTTTTTATAATATGGGTGCTAGAAGGCGGTGGCTGCGGGTCTACATGTCCTGGGAATGACGTTAAACTCTATCTGATGGTGAGGTTCCAGTTTTGGAGGTTTGGGGAATGTGGAGCACCCCTTCATCACCATTGCTCCCTGGTCCACTCTGACCCGGAGTGGTAGTACCTGCTAGGGTCCCGTCTATGGGTTAAATAGAAAAATGTATTTATAAAGAAATTGTATTATCCATTAAGAATTGATTTATTTCAAAACTTTATCGGCATTAAATAACCCACTGAGGTTGATATGCCGTAAAACAAAACAAACCAAACCAAACAGATCTCCATGACACTTCCTCGCCACTCGTCCAACTGCACCTCAGTAGAGTGGTAAGACCCCTCCTCTATAGGGACACCTGTTGGCCGTGGGTGGTGACCCATGATGCTTAAGGATGGAAGCCTGTTGGCTGAGCAGGTCATAACATGCAGCATTCAACTTTGACCCTGACTTAGTCTGTGCAGGCGGTCGGAGAGCCCCCCCCCCCCTCTGATCAAGCTCTAGCACCTATATGATTGTCCCGACCATATTGCCTTATCGCAAGCCCCGAACCCTTTTTATAATATATTTGCTAGAAAGCGGTGGTTGAGGATCTTAATGTCCTGAGTATGACGTTAAACTGCATATAATGATGAAGTTCAATTCTGGAGCTCGGGGAATGTGAAATACCCCTATATTACCATTACTCCCAGGCCCACTCCACCGTTCCTATCAGCCATCGCAGTAGAGTTAATCACCAACTAATGTAGGCTAAGAAGAAGAATACACCGACTGCACCTCTACAGAGGAGTAGAGTCCCCCCAATAGGGGCCACCTGTTGGCAGTGAGTGGCGACCCGTGATGTTTAAGGTTGGAATCCTGATGACTGAGCATTCCATAGTATACAAAACTCCATTTTGTCCCTTACTTAAGCCATACAGGCGGCCGACTGGGCCCTAGCACTTATATGATTGTCCCAACCCTGCTCAGTGTCCAGTTTTCACGCAGGATACTTCTCTCTCTCTCTCTCTCTCTCTCTCTATATATATATATATATATATATATATATATATATATATATATCTTAGAAAGGAAGGAAAAACTCAACACCGTAATTCCATAATAAATTTATTTCGACCAAAATTGGGGCCTATATAAGTTGATTTAATATAGCTCCCCAAAATTCAGTCTCATCAGATGGAAGATCAGGTTATTTGAATTGCATAACTGAAAATTGAAATATTGCTCTGTATATAATCTAAAAAGTTTATTATACATTGAGCTCTCTTAGTGATTTAAAGATTCACTGTATTTATACATACTGGATCATACAATAATAATACAGTGTATCTTAGAAATCACATATAGAATCATCCCTTACTACCAAGTTTTGGATACCTCTCATCTATCTCTCTCTCTATATATATATATAATATATATATATATATATATGTGTGTGTATGTGTGTGTGTGTGTGTCTGAGTGTGTGTGTGTATGTGTGTGTGTGTGTGTGTGTAACTGTTGGTATTTTTGTGTATATAAGGTGTGTGCCAGTTTCCTGCCTATAATTATAGACTAGGCGAGATCATGTGGTCTGTTCCTTAGCCAATCTCTGGGCATACTGCGAGGCTGATATATTACTGAAGCCTGATCTTTCTCAGTCTACTGGCGATCATCAAACTGAGGAACCTAGGATCTCTACCTGAGACGATTACCAAAGGAACCAAAATCGGAGGACTCTCTACCTAGAATCAACTGGCCAATTATGGCCCTTAAAAACTTAACAGTAAACATGTCTTCGGCATAGAATAACCCAATAAAGGTTGACATGCCGCAAAATCCAACCAATTTACCAACAACCAAAATCGATAATGATTACAGTGTATATCGGCCTTGACGCATCGGGAATGTTGTATATGATTCGACTTTTGACATAAGTTGGTAATTTGGTGCCAATCGCGAAATATTTGGTGCGTCTTACATAACGTTAACTAAAAGGTTCTTTGTATTTTCTTTCTTCTTTGTGTGTTGCCATCGATTACTCGTTAATCTCTCAATTTTTGTTTGTCAAATTTATTCCGGCATGTTGGCTCGTCCCGGCCAAAATATCGGAAAATGACGGAGCGAAGTCTATCAGCGAGATTACGAAGATTTCTGCGATGAGGAAATTGAAGGACATAAAGAAATTTAATATCTACCAGGCTTTTTGCTGCCGTCTAACCAAATATCACAAGATATTTCGCAACAGAATATCGAATAAAAGAAATGAAATGGAATCATAAGAAAAAAAAAAGAAAGAAATCAAGGAAGCCAATTTTTAATTTAAAAACATAGGTGTTTCTTTTTTAAAACTTTTTTTTATTACGTTTTCTATAAAAGTGATATACTGACATCTCATAATTATCGTATTGGTTGATATACAAGCTACCAGGAATCGCTTGATTTCTTCTTGTGACAGGAGTCTTTGAGGATATTGGTGATTCCATCTCGAAGAAGTAAAAGATTCTAATCAAAAATTCATAAATACCTCAAGAAAGTGTTATAAAAAAATCATCCGATGCGTACAGATCCCAGAAATGGTTTGTTTGGTTTGTTTTGTTTTACGGCATATCAACCTCAGTGGGTCATTTAATGCCGATAAAGTTTTGAAAAAAAATCAATTCTTAATGGATAATACAAATTTTTTATAAATACATTTTTCTATTTAACCCATAGATGGGACCCTAACAGGTACTACCACTCTGGGTCAGAGTGGACAAGGGAGCAATGGTGATGAAGGGGTGCTCCACATTCCCCAAACCTCCAAAACTGGAACCTCACCATCAGATAGAGTTTAACGTCATTCCCAGGACATGTAGACCCGCAGCCACCGCCTTCTAGCACCCATATGATAAAAAGGGGTTGGGGCTTGCCATAAGGGCAATAGGGTTGGGAAAATCATATAGGTGCTAGGGCTTGACGTGACCAGCCGATTGATCGGAGGGGGCCTCTCCGACCGCCCGTCTAGCCCAAGATAGGGACAAAGTGGAGTATTGCATGTCATGAACTGCTCATCTACCTGGGCTCTATCCTTAAGCATCACGGGTCGCCACTCACGGCCAAGAGGTGGCCCCATTGGGGGAGTCTTACCCCTCTGCAGAGGTGCAGTCGGTGCATTCTAACGCCCCACCGACAGGGCGGTCAAGAAATGGTTAACGGAATAAGAACAAGCATTGAGTTAAGACAGTTCTAAGTGACAGTTATCTCTATGCTGCTGGTTCAATCCCGGTCAAGGGTGACATTAACAAAGAATAATAATTAACACAGCTTAACACTTGTACCCAGTTTTGGTTAGCTGAATGAGAACAGGATATCCCTTGGATTGAATAAAGGGTTAGGTTCAAAGTTCCGTGATGACTCCCGATTGCGACAAGAAGGTTCCCGAGTTCGAAAAGAAGATTCCCAAATTCGAGAAGGCTCCCGAGTCCAACAAGAAATACCTGAAGAAGGCCGGAGGGTACATCGTCCGAAACGTTGTACATAAAACAATAAAGATTAGGACAATAGTCCGAATAATCCAGATAATACTAGATCGCAAAAAGTCTATTATTCTGTCACAAAATGAAAGGAAAATTAGTTTATATTAGAGAATATAGCATGTCCATGTGTTGGCATCCACAGGAGAACGTCGCTTATGAGCTCGTCCTTGCTTCTCCAGCAGTGTCCAGCATGCATTGTCCGTCTCAATCGGATGGTTTGTGAGATGGGGAGCAGGTGGCCATACAGCTGCTTCCTTGTTGGGTGTTGTTTCCACGACTTGTTCACGACTGCACGCAGCATTCTTGCGCAGCTCCCATCTAGCTTATTCTAAAGGCGCTTCGTTAGGGTCCAGGTGGTGCAGCCATACAGCAGTACTGATATAACCACATCCTGGAATTGTCGCTTTAACTTGTCGGTGAGATTGGATTTCCATATGACTGATAATTTGTTTGTGG
>CM042164.1:10496938-10506938 GCA_023376005.1 Doryteuthis pealeii | reverse complement strand
TATATATTAAGAAATAACAAAAGAATTAGAGATTTAGCATTTAGTCTATTTCAGGGAGCTTAGACAAATAGTCTAACTCTCCCGACTCATCAGATGCGAATGCGATTGAGTCGGAAGAGTTAGACACTTTGTCTAAGCTCCCTGAAATAAACTATAATGCTAAATCTCTAAGTCTTTTGTTATTTCTTCACTTATATATTTGCTCTGTGACTTTAATATTAAGAGCACACATTGGGCTCTCAAACTGCGACAGGTTTTTTAAATAAAACTCTTGTGTCGTAAGGAAGATTTCTTCTCTGGGCTTTTGGATTATATATATATATTATATATATATATATATATATATATATATATATATATGCTCAAACACCTATAATTTCTCGCCATTTCTCGTCCCATCATTCCCCATAACATTCTAATAAACTTCTGAGCCCCTCCTACTACTTATTCCTACTGCTACTGTTTGTTTAAAAAAGAACCATGGAAACATGGAAAGAACCTTCGGTGGATTCATTCACCAATTCTACCCTGAGATAAAGAATATGGCCAGACAATTGGAAAGGATAGAATAGAAACTGGTCAGACAAGAATTGTCCGTCGATTTCAACAAAATATGCATAAAAGAAAAAATGCTGCCAAAATATTCTATATAAATATATATATATATATATATATATATATTTGCTCAAACGCCTCTAATTTCTCGCCAATTCTCGTCCCATCATTCCCCATAACATTCTTATAAACTTCTGAGCCCCTCCTACTACTTAATCCTACTGCTACTGTTTGTTTAAAAAGAACCATAGAAACATGGAAAGAACCTTCGGTGGATTCATTCACCAATTCTACCCTGATAAAAAAATATGGCCAGACAATTGGAAAGGATTTTTATTAATAAAATCTGAATTATTAATAAATATCAATAACATTATATTATAATCCGAGGGAACTGTGTATGTTCGTCAGATATCCCACCCCACATCGACTATTTAATTCAACCAACAATTGAAAGACTGAGTTTGGAGTGTTTTGTTTTTTTTTAAATTGGTACCCCACCAACGTAAAAAATATATATATCAGTCTTTCAATCATTGGTTAAAGATATCAGCTGTCAGTTATTTCTGTTTTAAATTTCTTTTTATCTAGAGATGAGAAGATTAAATTGTTCAAAAAATTGACAGACTTGAAGGTTTATTTCGTCGTAATAAGAAGAAAACACGCAAATTCGTGAGATCATCTGATAAACTTATATCTATAAAGATACATATACATACTAGCAAAAATGTTTTTTTCCCTCTCTCTTTCGTAAAAAAGAATGTAAACAGATCTTTGAAATCTTATATGTCTCTTTTTCATGGGTTTTAATCGCTTGTTTACAAATTTAATATAACATTCGCGATTGCAAAAAAAAAAAAAAAAAAATACAAAAATCAAGTAATTATCTAATTTTAATGAAATTTTCAGTATTGATTTATCAATTAATGAATTTTATAATGCATCAGTTATTTTATTTCAAAACTTTACTTTAGTATTTTTGCTATTAAAAATTAATATATAAAATTCATTTAGAATAAAAATATTTGGATTTTAAGTTTAAAATGTTATATTCTTAGATTCTAGAAATTAATATCTATTCAATGCAAACCTTATTTTAGATACATAAAGTAATAAGTTTTGAAGAAAAACTCGATTGAAAATGTACCCCTCCCCTTTTTAAGCAGAAAAATATCGATGTATAATTTTTTCTTTTATCAGATAATAGCCAATTAAATAATTAACGAAATGAGTAAAAAAAATCTCCAAAAAATTAATTATTTATTATTTTTTACATTTTATTTTTCGATTTTCGGTACTTATTTTCCCATAGAATAGCCACCGTAAAAATTTATTTTTGTTTCAGTTCATAACTTCGGTCTTTTATCTCTTTATTTATACTGTAAATAGTATCGAAAATGACCAACTCGCAAAACATTTTTCGCCCCCAACATAAGGGTGGGGGGGGGGGTCAAAATTAAGCGACCTGAAAAAAAATTGAGAAAGTTTTGAAATAAAATAAATAATGTGTTAGAAAGATCATCCATTGATAAATAAACACTGAAAATTTCATTAAAATCCGATAATTCCCTGATTTTTGGTAAATTATTTTCTGTAGGGAGGGCTAAAGTCATTTTGTCAAAAACGCATTTTAGGCTCAGTTTGCCAGTAGCTAATATATATATATATATATATATCCTCCTTCCTCTATAACCCTCCCCTTCTCACAAATTGTTCCCCCTCCCACATAAAATCACCGCAAAGCTCACTCGAACCACTACCATTCCTACAACCTCCTACTACCAATGGTTATTACCTCCCACTTCTAATTCATTGCTACTACTCGTTCTCGTTAAACGAGACACGAAATCATACCATCGTTTCACACCTGAGGATCGCAAATTGTATTGCCGAAAGTGCTCGTTTGGAAACCTTTGGGGGACTGTTATACCAGTTACATCCCGACACCATAAAGATGGCCCGAAAATTGGAACGGATCAATGAAAAACTTGTCCGACAGGAATTGTCTGTACAGTTTAACGAAACTTGTGTAAAGAAAAATTGCTGCCAAAATACACTTATTTTAATATTATATATATATATATATATATTATATATATGTGTGTGTGTGTGTGTGTGTGTGTATGTGTGTGTGTGTGTGTGTGATAAGAGCCTCACGGTGCGCTAATAGATGTCAGAAGCTTAGGCATGAATGAGCTTTTTCTTAAAAAGGAATAAGAAGATGTTATCATTCCGTGTTCCAAATAAACATGTATATAATATTCCCCAGGCAAACATATCTACGCCCGCTCTATATCATAATTCAAATAGCGAGCTGTGTATCTCAATTTACAGCGCTTCAAAAGATCTAATGGTTGGTTGGTTGGTTGGTTGGTTGGTTGGTTGGTTGGTTAGATTTTACGATATGTCAACCCTTAGTATTATCTGCGTTATTCGGACTATTGTCTCCATCTTTATTGTTATCTGTACAACGTTTCGGCCGATATGCCCTCCGGCCTCCTTCAGGCATTTTTGTCGGACTCGGGAACCTGCTTGGACTTGGGAACCTTCTTTTCGGACTTGGGAACCTTCTTGTCTTAATCGGGAGCCATCACGGAACTTCGAACCTAACCCTTTATTCAGTCCTCGGGGGTATCCTGTTCTCATTCCGCTAACCATAGCTGGGGTAGGAGTTGTTGAAATACCTGAAGAAGGCCGAAACGTTGTACAAATAACAATAAAGATGGGGACAATAGTACGAATAACGCAGATAATACTAATCATCAAGCCACATCTGAAAAATTCAGAGAAATAGTATGTCAACCCTTGTTGGGTTATTTAATGCCAAAGACATTTTGTTTTATTCATTCTTCTTGGATATTCAACTTTTTTTTCCTAATTCATTTTTAAACACATTTTTAAAAAATCATTTTTTCCTTTGAACCCATAGATGGTACCCTAACAGGTACTACCACTCCGGACCTAGGAGTAATGCAGTACTCCACAGTCCCCACAGCTCCAGACTTGTAACTTTACCGCCAAATAGAGTTTCACGTTATACTCAGAAAATTAAGACTCCAAAACACCGCTGTTAGCACATGTATGATAAAAAGGTGTACAAGGCGAGATACGTTACAACCTTACGGACGCACCATTCACGTCCAGATCGTGAATCCCGTCCTCCGATGACGTCACACTTCAGCCCTGGGAAAAACATCCGGTCGCGGATTAATGTTCATTAAAAAAAATGGCCGATAAGATAAATTAAAACTAGTTATCTTCACGTTCTTCCGAAATGTAATTAAATTACATTATAAATGCATGAGTAATTCATTCGAGCCCTTCTTTTAATTACACTGGTTTACAAAGAAACTGAGACAAGCACAAAAATAGCTGTTTTAACCTAATTTTGGGGTGCAGCTGAATTCAGATTTCAAAATCCGTATATACTCATCACCTCTACCGCCCTGTCGGCTGGGGCGTTAGAAGGCACCGACTGTACTTCTGCAGAGGGGTAAGACTCCCCCAATGGGGCCACCTGTTGGCCGTGGGTGGCGACCCGTGATGCTTAAGGATATAACCCAGGTGGATGAGCAGTTCATGACATGCAATACTCCACTTTGGCCCTATCTTGGGCTAGACAGGCGATCGGAGAGGCCCCCTACGATCAATCGGCTGGTCACGTCAAGCCCTAGCACATATATGATTTTCCCAACCCTATTGCCCTTATGGCAAGCCCCAAACCCTTTTTATCATATGGGTGCTAGAAGGCGGTGGCTGCGGGTCTACATGTCCTGGGAATGACGTTAAACTCTATCTGATGGTGAGGTTCCAGTTTTGGAGGTTTGGGGAATGTGGAGCACCCCTTCATCACCATTGCTCCCTGGTCCACTCTGACCCGGAGTGGTAGTACCTGTTAGGGTCCCATCTATGGGTTAGATAGAAAAATGTATTTATAAAAAAATTGTATTATCCATTAAGAATTGATTTATTTCAAAACTTTATCGGTATTAAATGACCCACTGAGGTTGATATGCCGTAAAACAAAACAAACCAAACCAATCATCACCTCTAGTTTTTTAGATATGCATACTGTACATTTTGTACACATACTGTACATAAAGGCGTATATGCATTCAGGGTTAATTTCTAATATTGTGTGACTTATGTCTTCTTTTTTAGTTATTATGCAATAAATGTAAGTGATAGCATTACATTATATATATATAGCTATATATCAAGACGGATTCTGGTAGTTAAGCGTAGCCAACACGTCTCAATCAACAGCCAGTAGTGCGCTGGCAGTCTGCAGATCATCTAAGAAAACACATTTCTGTCTGCGGTACTATGAATTATGTACATTGTGTCATCCAAGTATATTTATTCCATCAATGTTCTTTATCTATCCTGTTTTATCTGTAATAAGCTGCTGCAACTGTTGAAATAAACACGTATATACTCTGTATATACTAAAATGAGACTATTTAAAAAACAGAAAACTAGAGGTGATAGATCAAAATTGTTTATAAATTTGAATTCAGCACATCCGAATTAGTAAAAAATACCTATTCACATTCTTGCCTCAGACAAAAAATATTTTTTTGTAAACCAGTGTTTACAAAAAACACTGGTTTACAGCCGAAGTTCGCAGTTCATTGTATTGTTTTATTTTGTTTTGTTTTACGGTATAACAAACACGGTGGGATATTTAATGCCGAGTTAAATTTTTGAAAGATTCGTAGCGATAGTTTGGAAGAATAGACCGGTTTGGCTCAGACGTTGCCAAAGAATCGCGAGGTTCCTGGTTCGATTCCGAGCCTCACAAACTCAGCGTATGAGTAGCACAGGGATCTGTGCGGTAAAGTGAGGAGCTGATGGTAGGCGTGGCGCTTCACCTCAGACGCAAAAACAATCTCTTTACCGAGGGTAACTCTTTGCCTACTTTAAGCATCACGGGTCGCCACCCACGGCCAACAGGTAGTCCCATTGGATGAGGGTTGTCTCCTCCCTCCCCTTGTATGTGCAGTCGGTTGTATTCTTCAGCTCCAACCGGCAAGGCGTGAGGAAACTGATTTTCCGTCAGGGTTGCCAACCTGAAGTTTTCTAAAACTCGCGAGACCGACATGTACATTCTACTTCTATTTGCCGCACGTCGGCCGGTACTGTCTAACTGGTGGCTCCATCTCCGGGGGCAATCAGTCTGTAATCAAAACTCTTTGTTAGCTTTCGTACACGGGTCGACCGGTAGACTTTCCGCCTATTGGCCCAGACATTGAAAAAAAAGAAGGAAAAGCAACGATAAAAATCGATGCTTGGATCCAAAGAATAATTAAAGATTAAAAAAGACAAAAAAAAAAGACACCCTTCCCCTAAAAAATACAAGAACGTAGCCTGGAGATCATTCTTCTAAATATTTAGTTACCTAAAAAGAACAGTATTAGATATCAGCTTTAATTGAAGTACATCACGAGATATGCTATAATCAATACAAATAGTAAAAAACATATATATATATATATATTATATTATATATATATATATATAGAGAGAGAGAGAGAGAGAGAGAGAGAGACTCATTAGGTATAATTATATCACAAAGGATAAATAATTGACACTGGTCACGTCAAATTAATCGGTGAGTGGCCAGACGACGTTCAAATTGGAGACGCGTGGTGTAAGGATATTTCTTACCATCGTAGGGAAATGAACACGGCGGTACGAGTTCAAATCCTGGACGAGGCTGTTTGAATTTCACATAGCGCTTATACCACGAGGAAGGTACGAATCCAACAATTCTCACTACAGCTATGGGTAAATAGTAAGACAGAGTGGGATCTTTGACCTTGGTATAGCAACCAATCTAGGAGAAGGAACACTTTGAATCCAACCCAATGTGACTCTCTTCTCGTGAGTGAAAACTATTTTTGAGAGTTTTACCTCCCCCCCCCCGTCCTGCTGTATATCAATACGTTTTTTATCATCTTGCAACACCCTCTGGTTAAAAATGAGACCGTCCAAATCGTCCAAGATAAAATGGAATCTATATATTAATACTCTTGTTCCTTAATCTTCCGACCGTTATCATCTTGCAACACCCTCTGGTTAAAAATGAGACCGTCTGAATCGTCCAAGATAAAAATGGAATCTATATATTAATACTCTTGTTCCTTAATCTTCCGACCGTTATCATCTTGCAACACCCTCTGGTTAAAAATGAGACCGTCTGAATCGTCAAGATAAAATGGAATCTATATATTAATACTCTTGTTCCTTAATCTTCCGACCGTTAATCTTGCAGCATCCTCTGGTTAAAAATGAGACCGTCTAAATCGTCCAAGATAAAAGGCAAAAATGTAAATCATAAGTATCTGGTGTTGCTTATCCGCAGAATTCTTATTTCTTAAGAGTGTCGTCACCTCAGCTAAATAATGCTTTTTATTATGAAGAAAGAAAGGGAAGAAAGTACATGCTACACAGTCACCCATCGAGTCACCCATTGAGTTCTGGCTAAATAATTGAGTTTAGTGTTAAGTGAGTTTTCAAAGAAAATTAAATCTTTTAAAAAACAAATACGACCGGAGAACAAAAAGAAAGAAAAAAAAAACGAAAAAAAAATTAGAATCATTTTGTAAGATTTCTAAGAAAGGAACATTTTTTTGTAAGATTTCTAAGAAAGGGAACTTTTGATATGATTTAAGTCTATTAAGAGCCAAGATGTTGGCCGGGTTAGCAGCTTGTGAAAACATACAAATCCCCTCTCTAATTGATGTACGACAGGCTGTTACCTGGTACCAGAATTATGCCGTAATACCTGACCTGAGATGTTGAAAGAGATGGATCATTTCTTTTCACACACGGTGGTCAGTGCTAAGTGAAACAGACAATGCAGAGTGTAGCTTTATCTAAAAGCTGTTGGCATATTTTTGGTACAATTATTTACCTAGCTAAGCTTAGATGTGACACAAGGCCAGAAGTATGGGGCGCCCAATGAGAATCGAACTCACTAACAACGGTCTACAAATCTAGTTTGCAAACCATTACACAATGTATAGTTATTTACTAAGCTTAGCTTAGATGTGGCACAGGATCAGAAGTATGGGATACCCAATGAGAATCGAACTCACTAACAACGGTCTACAAATCTAGTTTGCAAACCATTATACCATATATATATATATATATATATATATATATATATATATATATATATATATACCAACCCCTCCGCACGAGCAGGATGCGACACAAGGTCAATTTATTAAGCGGAGTTCAGCAGGTTTGAATTCAGAGTTTTCCTTCTCTAAGACTGGTTACCTAGCAATGGTTAAAGAGCCCAGTCAGCACTGCTATTTACTCATAGCTGGAGGGAGAATTGGATTCATACCTTTCCCAAGGGTATTAGCGCCATGTGAAATGCAAACAGCTGTGTTCAGGAATTGAACTCGGATTGACGAGTCCATTTCCTACGACTGTAACCATTCGACCACGCGCCTCCACCAAATATAGGGTGTACTGAAGACCACAATTAGAATTTATAAACTGTCCCAAAACAGTATCGGCTGAATCGGCCGATCAAAACGCGCAAACATGTAATTAATTTACTATTTAAATGGGTTGATAAATTCTCCTACGTTTGCTCGCTTGGTGTACAGATGAACAGACGAGGATTACACAACTCACTGAGCACGGAATTAAAGACGAGGATTATACAACTCTTTAGTGCAGATCAGCTGAGAAGGATTAAAACTGATACTACATCTTTCTACTTCAAGTAAGGGTCAAACTGTGTGTTGAATTTTTAAGGGCCAAAATTGGCCAGTTGATTCTAGGTAGAGAGTTCTCCCATCTGGTTCCTTTGGTAATCCTCTCAGGTAGAGATTCATAGGATCCTTCGTAGAAGGTTGCTAGCAGACTGAGAAAGTATCAGCGCTTAAGTAATATGGCCAGCGATTGGCTAAGGAATAGACCACATGATCTCGCCTAGTCTATAAGTATAGGCAGGGAACTGGCACACACTTTATATACATAAAAATTCCAACAGTATGCCACAAGGGATCTCCTCTGTAAAACTGCTTTCACCTACAACCCTAAGGATTAAAACTGATACTACATCTTTCTACTTCAAGATGGGGTCAAACTGTATGCCACAAGTGGTCTCCTCTGTAAAACTGCTTTCACCAATGGCCACAAGAATCGTAACAAAAGCAGCTTTGTTATTAGTCATTTTCATGACAGAATTCATGAGATGTTTATTTTTTATTTATTTTTATTTTATTTTTATTTTTTTTCGTTCTTTCTAAAAAGTTTCTTTTACGAAAACTACGTGACACTCAGAAAAAAACCCAGATAGACGTCATTGCATTTTGTTTTGTTTTGTTTTTTGTTTGTTTTTATTCAGTGACGTTTTCTCCATTTTTTTCCCGCCAACAAATACTAATCGGTTTATTGTTTATTAGCGCATGCGCCGTAGCATCTACATTAAAGTGCTTCGCTTTTTGTTGCGACACGTCATTTGATTTAGTGAATTGTACCTGTCGTTGTTTTCACACCAGTCGTTTCTGGTGGATTTCTATGAGGAACAAGTGACAACAAGTTTTCTACTTATTACGATAAAAAATGAAGTAGGCGGAGTGGCCTATTGTCGGTATCAGCCTGACAGCGATGGAGTCTATCCCCTTTTCGCTAGCATTAGACCAGGGAGATTGTTTGTTTTTTTACGTCTGGGATGGAGCGCCACCACACCTAGCATCTACCGACCGAGCTAAACCTCATCATGCAACAGATACAAGGAGTAGGATATTGATGCATGATGGTTAATTATCATTTCCTCAAACGATATATATATATATATATATATATATATATATATATATATATATATATATATATACTATAGTGTGAGATGGTCACTGTTTCAGCTTTTGCTGGAATGGTGTACCAAAGGCAGTATTATTGGTAGAGTGCTCAATATAAAATAGAGCTGTTATATAATATAATAAAATAAATATATAAAGGTTTTACATATCAGACGCTCGCACGTAAGCACTGTTAAAATACCACACACTCACAGAACAACGTATTATGTGTGTGACCAGTCACTACGCGTACGCAACCTTTATGCTGCCCATAAACACTCTCACACATTCAATTCACCTTCACATACACACACACATCATTTTATCCAATCATACGCATCCCATGTCTATTGAATTTTTTTTTTAAATTTTCGATTTTTCGATTTTCCTTACATTTGAAACATCTTCACCTGATGATTGCATCACATGAAACCAATATGGTTGTGAATGTTCCTTTATCACCTAATAAATAGATATGTAAAACCTTTATATATTTATCTTATTATATTATATTATAATATATATATATATATATATATATATATATATACGAGAAAAATGGTAGGCGTACGAGAAATGGATGGTGGCGTGCGATAGATATGGCAGACGTA
>CM042164.1:10484438-10491938 GCA_023376005.1 Doryteuthis pealeii | reverse complement strand
TGATAAAAAAGGGTTGGGACTTGCCATAAGGGCAATAGGCTTGGGAAAATCATATAGGTGCTAGGTGCGATCACCTATATGATTTTCGCAATATCTGCATCAACCGCACGTGGATCGGTCTTATTTTTGTTGAAGACCGATCCACGTGCGGTTGATGCAGATATTGCGAGGGTCCTCACATCAGGCCGATGTTGCTTTTTAAAACCGTAGAGAGGAAGGCCCCGAAACGGTTTGCACATTCTCTCCTGATGAGCCCATGCATTTGCAAACATCCTTTGTTTTTTCAATATATCATATTCACATGAATATATATATATATATATATATATATATATATATATATAATGACATAACTGCCAGTATTTTTCAGCTCAACCTTAACAAGAAAAACAAAAGAATATTTTAGACAATTAATAATAATGAATAACATTCATTCATGGCCTTTAAACAAGAAACAAACAAGGAAGGTTAGTTATAAATCTCTTTTATTTAATTCCTGTATATTTCCGTATTCTTTGGAAAAATAAAACAACAGTACATTTACTCATACATTTATACAAGCATATATTTAAACATTTCATAGATTCTGTGTATATTTATATGAAAAACAAAACATTCCAAGCGAATTTATCAATAAACCGACATTTGGCTATTATAAATTTATTGCGACCGGTAACTCAATAAAATGAGCCTAGTTTCGTCAGACAGCCATTACACTGTAGGTAGGGGTAAGTGTCTAAAATCTATCATCAACTTACCCTATCTACTTAAACGATTATAAAAATCTGTAAATTATGTACAAAAAATTGTTTCTTCCAGTATAACGGCACTTTTTATAGACAAAAGTTTGGTTTACCTATGGGATCGCCCCTTAGTGGCATCGTTGCATGTCTTTCCTCGAATCCCTAGAGTCTGGACCTTTCAAGGGCTAATAAACTTATCTCTCATTTTTTAAACCTGTGTTTTTTCAAATTTCTCACTATACTACGTATATATATATATACATATATATATATATTTTTGGGAGAATATGTGCTTAATTGAAGTTGTAACTAATTTTGAAAGTTAATTGATAAATAATTAATTAATTAGGCGGGCATACCTATTCAAATATAAGGCTAAAAAAATCGAGAAAAATCAATCTCTGTATGTACATTTCGGCCTATTAGGCCTCATCAGCAGAGCTATAGATAGGAAGACCGCCTTTAATTATTTATTAATTAACTTTCAAAATTAGGTACGACTTCAATTAAGCACATATTCTCCCAAAAATTGTCGGCTAAAAAAGCCATATCAAAACACATCGTTTGTGTATTTACTTCTCATATATATATATATATATATATATATATATATATGTGTGTGTGTGTGTGTGTGTGTGTGTGTGTGTGTGTGTGTCCCTATATTTAGGCAGCATATTCCCTTGAAGAGTAGTTTTATGAAAATGGCAGACACAGATTTTTTGTTTTTCTTTTTTTCTTTATCTTTTCTTATTGACAAAGGAGACGTCGCAAAAAAAAAAGATTTGAGGCAGTTTGAAAATTATTTTGCCCAGTTTTTAAACTGTCTACATCCACAGTTGCTGTGACATCTCGTTCGGAATAAAAGAAAAGGTGTATTCAAAAAGCTAAACATTGACTATTTGTATTTCATATTCGATAAAAAGAATGTCATAATGAAGATTCGGTGTCTGTCTGTAACTGAAACTACGTCACTGATTACGTCACAATACATCAGGAACTGCGCATGTTTATCAATGAGTATTTACTTTATAGCCTAAATCTATATAACTAGAATAATAAATCTTATTCATTTATCTGAGTTAGATTAGTGTGTTTAGATTTCTGCGATGTGTCTTATGTATTATTACAAAATACAGGCTTATATAATATATCAAGTGCTTTTTTTTTTAGACGAACGCACAAAAGAAATCTCATACACACTAATAAACACCACACACACACACACACACACACACATATATATATATATATATATATGTACATGCTCATGCGCACGCGCGTGTACGTGACTGGAATGAAATATGTTGTCATCTTTCTTTTTCTAACGTCAGATTTAATTACAATACAAAACTTACTCATATATATATATATATATATATATATATATATATATATATATATAGCAAGGCAAATAAAATTAGATAGACTAGATTCGGCATCGGAATTGCGTCATCAGAATGAATTCATGAGACTGACTGACACACACGACATGCATATATATACATATATATATAAATATACTCATAATATATATATATATATATATATATATATATATATATATATATGTATGTATGTGTGTATATATATAAGAAATAACAGTAACCAAGGCATCGGAAAACACGACACATGCACGCACACACACACACACATACATATAATATATATATATACATATATATATATACTCATATATGTATGCAGATATTATATATATAAATATGCAAAGATAAATATGCATATATGCAAAGATATCTCTCTCTCTCCTCTCTCTCTCTCTCTATATATATATATATATATATATATATAATATTATATATATATATAAACACGACACACATATATGTATGCAAATATATATGTATAAATATGCATAGATAAATATGTATATATATTACATATATATATATATATATATATATATATATATATATATATGTATATTGACGTATACGAAATATATAAATATATTTTTTATATACATATATATATTATATATACATATATATATATATATATATATATATATATATATATATATTAAAAAGCATCTCTAAGTAAGTCAGCGGAACACACGACACGGTAGCAATAGATGAATGTTCGCTTAATGCGTTCAGTAGAAAATTCAGAAATCTTCAGTAGCCAAAAAGGCCACGCCCACATTCTCTCTTCGCACAAAACGTTTTTCTTTTGTTCGCGGTTTTCATAATGTTTCAACGTGAACAACTCAATTCCTCCATTAAGGCATTTCTGACAAAAAAGAGAAATTTTTCTTTCTTTCTTTCTTTCTTTCTATTCTTCCGGCATTTCCCCTATTTCTACAAGTTTTCCATTTTACTTATCTTTACTTACCTCTTTTATTTATTCATTTATTCGGTTATTTTGTTTTGTTTGTGTGTGTTCTGTATTTTTAGTGGAGATACGTTTTTGTTGTTTTTTTTTTCAAGTCGGTATTTTGTTAAGATTCGGTGAAACTGCAACAGAAAATAAACAAATAATATTTCTCTGATTTTTTTTTTTTTTTTTTGACGAGGCTTGATAATTTCTATTATTTGGATTATTCAGAATATTGCCCTTATCTTTATTGTTATCTGTACAACGCTTCGGAAGATTTGCCCTTCGGCCTTCTTCAGATATTTCTTATCGGACTCAGGAGCCTTCTTGAACTTGCAAACCTTCTTTTCTTTTTGTAATCGGAAGCCATCACGGAAATTTGAACCCAACCCTTTATTGAATGCACGGGGGTTGTATCCTGTTCTCATTCCGCTAACCATAGCTGTGTTGCATACCCTTCTTCTTTAACTTACTTCTTTCTTACTCTATTCTTCTGGCTGTCATTGACATCTTATAACATCTTGTCTTGGTCTGGAATCTTCTAAGGTCTGGACTTCTTCGGGACTTCGGGTCTGGTCTTCTATTGGGGAGTTCTCTTTATCAGAAGCCCTGTGTCATTGTTAGTTTTTTAGGTAATAACACAAGACTCCGATTTGCTTTGATCTTACTTTATTTTTAAATCCCCAAACAGACATCTGCGCAGAGTGAGTCGGAGCGTGTATAACACGACTCACACCGTCGTGGTTTCTCGCCGACTGACTAAAATCTATTTCTAATCTAAAGCGGAAGAGGGTCCCCACCACCGATTCTCACGGTATCCACCGGAAGTTTAGGACTGAGGTCAAGCCTTGTCACTCATCCTTCAAGGTGTGGGCTGTAACTTATAACCGCCATTTTTATTTCTACACTATTGCACATAAATATTAGGTATCTAATAATTATGTATCAGCTGGATACAAGTGTTAAGCTGTGTTATTATTCTATGTTACTGTCGCCCTTGACCAGGATTGAACCTGTAGCTTAGATATAACTGTCGCTTAGAATTGTCATAACCCAACCCTATATCCACTTCCAATTGGAAAAGAAGGTTCCCGAGTTCGAGAAGGTCCGAGTCCGACAAGACGTACCTGAAGAAGGCCAGAGGGAACATCGACCGAAACGTTGGAAAGATAACGATAAAGATGAGGACAATAGTTCGAATAATCCAAATAATACAAATGAACGAATACTGTTCGTCTGTTTTAAGACTCGGTTTTTAAAAAAAGACTGACTTTGAAATCAAATAACCCAACAAGGTTTGACATGCTGTAAATCAAACCCACCCACCAACCCTCCAATCATATGAGGGTATCAATAGTACCGTACGAATTGGAAACATATAATTGTGCGATAAAGGATTATTATTATATAGGGATAATTAGTTGAAACCATATAATTGCTTGGTAAAAAAAACTGACATTGGCAGTAAATAACCCGGACCATATTACCTTTATGCACCCCTTTTCGATCTCGATTAAGAAAGGACATGTTTTTCATTTACACCGTCAATATCCGGTTGTTTGTTAGGGTTAGGGTTAGGGGTTAGTTTTATATTTTTTTTAAAATCTAAAAATCGTCTGTTAAAACAACCGGATATTGCCGGTGTAAATGAAAAACATGTCCTTTCTTAATCGAGATCAAAAATGGGTGCCTAACGGTCATATGGTTCAATAACCCTACAAAGTAGGGTACTATACTATATATTTTTTAAATGAGGCTTGATAATTTGTATTATTTAGATTTTTAGGACTGTTTTTATCAACTTTATTGTTATATGTACAATGGTTCAAATCCTGGACGTGGTAATTGCATTTCACTTAGCGCTAATACCCTTGGGAAAGGTATGAATCCTACTCTCCCTCCAGCTATGCGTAAATAGTAGGGCAGTCTGGGCTCTTTAACCTTGGTTAGGCAACTGGTCTAGGAGAAGGAAAACTCTGAATTCAAACCTGTTAAACTCCACTTAAGAAATTGACCTTGTGTCGCATTCCTGCTCGTGCGGAGGGCTTGGTAAATATATATATATATGTCCAATGTTTCGGCCAATGTGTCCTCTGGCCTTCTTCTGGGGTTTCTTGTCGAATTTCACTATATTCTCAGGAAAGGCTTGAATCCATCTAGACATAGAAATGAGAACGAGAATGAGAGAGGGAAAGAAAATATGATGATGAAAGAGAGAGTAGTATCAAAAAAGAGTGAGTTTAATTTGGATTATTTGGAGTTTTCATGAAAACTCCAAACCGACCCCTTTATTTACATAGCGTTTCATCTCCGGCCTACTTCATGTGTTTTCTTGTTGAACTCGGGAAACTTCTTGTCATAATTGGGAGTTTTCATGAAAACTCCAACTCGACCCCTTTATTTAATCCATTGGGGGTATTGGATTGTCCTTATAGCGTTGAACATCTATGATAGCACCATAGCCACCAATAATAAGTTCTTAGCCCCACCAACTTATTATTGGTGGCCATTCTGCTACCATAAATGTTCAACGCTTTAAGGACAATCTAATACCCCCGATGGATTAACTCTTAAAGTCCTATACCACCTCATACAAGCTACTAAATCTTCCGGTATTGCATTTATTTCTAAGTTTTTATTTCATTTATTTTTACTTTACTCATTTAATAGTGAAGATACAATTCTGGAGCTCCCGAGAGTGAGAGTACTCTTTATCGCCATTACTCCCAGATCCACTCTAGTGGTAGTACCTGTTAGAATTCCATCTGTGGATTAAATAGAAAAAATGAGTTTAAAAAATGTGCTTACAAAAAAAAAAATTGAATACCCATCGAGTATGAATAAAACAAAACGTCTTCGTCATAAAATAACCCAACAAGGATTGACATGCCGTAAAATCCAAAAAGATTGAATATCTATCAAGAATGAATAAAACAAAACGTCTTCGTCATAAAATAACCCAAAAAGGATTGACATGCCGTAAAATCAAAAAAAAATGAATAATCAAGAATGAATAAAACAAAACGTCTTCGTCATAAAATAACCCAAAAAGGGTTGACATGCCGTAAAATCAAAAAGATTGAATATCTATCAAGAATGAATAAAACAAAACGTCTTCGTCATAAAATAACCCAATTGACATGCCGTAAAATCAAAAAGATTGAATATCTATCAAGAATGAATAAAACAAAACGTCTTCGTCATAAAATAACCCAAAAAGGGTTGACATGCCGTAAAATTCAAAAAGATTGAATATCTATCAAGAATGAATAAACAAAACGTCTTCGTCATAAAATAACCCAAAAAGGGTTGACATGCCGTAAAATCAAAAAAATTGAATACCCATCAAGAATGAATAAAACAAAACGTCTTCGTCATAAAATAACCCAAAAAGGATTGACATGCCGTAAAATCCAAAAAGATTGAATATCTATCAAGAATGAATAAAACAAAACGTCTTCGTCATAAAATAACCCAAAAGGGTTGACATGCCGTAAAATCAAAAAAATTGAATACCCATCAAGAATGAATAAAACAAAACGTCTTCGTCATAAAATAACCCAAAAAGGGTTGACATGCCGTAAAATCAAAAAAGATTGAATATCATCAAGAATGAATAAAACAAAACGTCTTCGTCATAAAATAACCCAAAAAGGGTTGACATGCCGTAAAATCCAAAAAGATTGAATATCTATCAAGAATGAATAAAACAAAACGTCTTCGTCATAAAATAACCCAAAAAGGGTTGACATGCCGTAAAATCCAAAAAGATTGAATATCTATCAAGAATGAATAAAACAAACGTCTTCGTCATAAAATAACCCAAAAAGGGTTGACATGCCGTAAAATCCAAAAAGATTGAATATCTATCAAGAATGAATAAAACAAAACGTCTTCGTCATAAAATAACCCAAAAAGGTTGACATGCCGTAAAATCCAAAAAAATTGAATATCTATCAAGAATGAATAAAACAAAACGTCTTCGTCATAAAATAACCCAAAAAGGATTGACATGCCGTAAAATCCAAAAAGATTGAATATCTATCAAGAATGAATAAAACAAAACGTCTTCGTCATAAAATAACCCAACAAGGATTGACATGCCGTAAAATCCAAAAAGATTGAATATCTATCAAGAATGAATAAAACAAAACGTCTTCGTCAAAATAACCCAAAAAGGGTTGACATGCCGTAAAATCAAAAAAGATTGAATATCTATCAAGAATGAATAAACAAAACGTCTTCGTCATAAAATAACCCAAAAGGGTTGACATGCCGTAAAATCAAAAAGATTGAATATCTATCAAGAATGAATAAAACAAAACGTCTTCGTCATAAAAATAACCCAAAAAGGGTTGACATGCCGTAAAATCAAAAAGATTGAATATCTATCAAGAATGAATAAAACAAAACGTCTTCGTCA
>CM042164.1:10468655-10479338 GCA_023376005.1 Doryteuthis pealeii | reverse complement strand
AGGGAGATGAACTCTGAAGTGAGGAGTATCACTTCTTCACCATTACTCCCAGGTTCACTCTGACCCTGAGATGTAGTATCTGGAGTGTTACACATCATTGACTGCTTAGCAACCAAGATTCCATCTCGGGTCGGCACCCATGTGGCTGAGCAGTTTATGCCAAGCAACAATCCACTTTGGGCCTTACTCAGTCTAGACGGATGGCTGAAGAGACCCCCTTCAACAAATCAACTAGTCACGTCAAGCCCTTTATGATTGTCCCGGTTCCATTGTCCTTATGGCAAACACCCAACCCCTTTTATCATATATGTATATACCAACCCCTCCACACGGGCAGGATACGACACAAGGTCAATTTCTTAAGCGGAGTTCAACAGGTTTGAATTCAGAGTTTTCCTTCTCCTAGACTGGTTACCTAGCCATGGTTAAAGAACCCAGTCTGTCCTGCTATTACCCATAGCTGGAGGGAGAGTAGGATTCATACTTTCCCAAGGTATTAGCGCTAAGTGAAATGCAATTACCACGTCCAGGATTTGAACAATATATCATATATGTATTAGAAGCCAATGACTGAGGGTTTTAGCGTCCTGTGTATGATGTTAAACTGCATCCAATGGTGAAGTGTCAATGCTCCCAGGACCGTTCTGACCCGTAGCAGTAGTACCTGTTAGGGTCCTACCTATGGGATAAATAGATTTTTAAAAAATGACTTTACAAAAATGTATTTAAAAAATGAGTTTGAAAAAAATTGTATACTTAACAAGAATGAATAAAACAAAATGTTGAGGCCCTCTGTAATTGAACTGAGTAATTTTTGCAAAACTTGGCGTGATTGCTGGTTGGGGTCGGGATGAGGGATAAAGAAACCGTGGAACTTGCTCGAAAACTACATTTTAACCGGGACGACCGATTGTGCATTGACCGAAGATTAATAGTCTTATTGTTTTGTTAAAATTATACTACGCCCCAACCCCTAGCATTCAATTGAGAGACTTCACAGCCACTCTCCCCAGTGTGGGGTGGGGTTCTGTCTGCTTTTAGAATCATTGTTCTAAGGGAAATATTAAAAAATGGCCGTCAGAAAAGAGGAAGGAGAAAACTGCGTATTTATTTAATTTGATTTAAGAAAAATATTTAAATCTTATTTAAATTATAACAGAGAGGATTATTTGCAACTCGGCACATTTGTTTGGGTTTTTTTTGTTGTTTTTTTTTGTTTTTTTTTTTTTGTTGTTGTTTTTTTTTCTGGATGAGGGGGGGTACCTGGATGGCGCATCCGGGATATTGGCAAGTTGTTAGGTGCCCCCGCTTTTTTACGCGTATATTCGACGCTTGATGGTGGAAAGTTATTTTAGTTGAGTCTCAACTCTACAAGAAAAAGAATTGGTGAAATTGATCACTGATTATGACTAAGCCTATTCTAGTAGTGACCAAGCCAAGCGGATATATACAGGTTTGAATTCAGAGTTTTCGTTCTCCTAGACTAGTTGCATAACCAAGGTTAAAGAGCCCAGTTTGCCCTACTATTTATCTACAGCTGGAGGGAGAGTAGTTGGATTCATACCTTTCCCAAGGGCATTAGCGTTATTTGTGAACTGTAGCTTCGTCCAGGATTTGAACTCGGATCGACGAGTCCATTTCATACGATTATAACCATTACACCACGCGCCTCTAAGAGCCAAAATATGCGCCAAAGAAAGACAAACAAACAGACAGACAAACGGACAGAAAGAGAAAGAGAGAGACAGAGAAACAGAGAGAGAAAGAGAGAAAGAGAGAAAGAGAGAGAAAGAGAGAGAGGGGGGAGGGGGAGATGTTAAATACAGCCTTTTAAATAGAGTGTGCTGGGTATGACTTTAAAATTCATCTAATGATGAAGTTCCAATAGTTAGATTCGTAGATGAACTCGTCGATCCGAGTTCAAATCCTGGACGATTCTGTTTGCATTTCAAATAGTGTTAATACCCTTGAGAAAGGTATGAATCCAATTATTCTCCCTCCAGCTATGGGTAACTAGTAGGACAGATTGGGCTCTTTATCCATGGCTACGTAACCAGTCTAGGGAAGGAAAACTATGAATTCAAACCTGTTAAATTCCGCTTAAGAAATTGAGCCTGTGTCACATCCTGTTCGTTCGGCGGGCTGGTAAATATATATATATGACCTCGCTTAGTCTATAAATTCAAGAGGTATGTTTTAACACACCTTATATACAAAAATGCACCACTTAAATTTATAGACTAAGCGAGATCATGGGGTTTAAGTTTCAGCAATTAAGTCCAAGTTCACTCTGATTGAAAGTGGTTGTACCTGTTAAGGGTCCCATCTATGGGTTAAATAGAAGAAATGAGTTAAATAATGTGTTTAAAAATATGTTTGAAAATAAATTAAGTTAAGAAAAGTTTGAATAACCAAAAAGAATGAATAAAACAAAACATCTACAGCATAAAATAACCTAACAAGGGTTGACATGCCGTAAAATCCAAGCAAACCACCTTTTAGATAGAGATATTATCTTATCTTATGACTATCATAACCTATGGATATACCACAGTATGATAATCTAATTATTACAACGTTTGCCATGTTCACTTAAGAGTCATTGTAAAATAGTTCAATATGTAAAAAGTATAATAATCTTCATTACACACACGCACACACTCTCTCTCTCTCTCTCTCTCTCTCTCTCTCTCTCTCTCTCTCTTTCTTTATTTCCTTCTTTTCATCTTTTCATTATGTTCAACTGAAACAGATTAACGTTATCGCTTTCGTGCGCTTACCCTTTCCGTCTATTTTCTCCCCACTCTCTTTCTTTCTTTCTTATTATATTTTTTCTGTTTAGCACATCCTGTTTCCCCCCTTTCTTTTTTATAATAAAAACGGAATTGTCCATTATCTAGCTGAGGTGGCGACACTCGTAAGGAATATGAATTCAGATGATAAGCGACACGAGATAATCAGGATTTACATTTTTGTATTTCATCTTGGACGATTTGGAAGGTCTTACTTTTAACCAGAAGGTGTTTCAAGATGATAGCGGTCGGAAGATTTAGGAACAAGTATATTAATATATAGACATTCTAGTTATTTCCTAGTTGAGTAATATGAGTGACCCAGAAAAAAACAGAACCCAATGTATTTATGTTCTCATTAAACTAACCCTAAACCCCAACCCTAACCCTAACCCTAAACCCTAACTCTAACACTTGTTGGACCTAAAGTTTAAAAAAAATTAATTAATTAAATAAAATTAACAGTTTTATTACAAAATTTGTGGATTCTGTTTTTCCTGGGTCGCCCTGTAATATTATGTTACTCAACTAGGTGGGGTTAGGGTTAGGGTTTGGGTTTAGGGTTAGAGATAGGGTTTAGGATTAGGGTTAGGGTTAGGGTTAGGGTTTAGGGTTAGAATTAGGGTTTAGGGTTAGAGTTAGGGTTGGGGTTTAGGGTTAGAGTTAGGGTTTAGGGTTAGAGTTAGGGTTGGGGTTTAGGGTTAGTTTAAAGGGAAAATAAATAATTTGGTTTCTGTTTTTTTCTGGGTCATCCTGTAATATCATGTTACTCAACTAGTAATTAACCGATATTCTTATCTCTGCTACTACAGGACATCTACGTATTTATCTATGTATAAATCTGATATTCTGCTGGTTCTACCATTCAGTTATTCCGTTTCTGGGCTGGCAGGCTTCTCTTTTCTTTCTTCTTGATCTTCCTCTTTGTTTTTTTTTGTTTTTTTTCTTTGGATTTCTTGGGTTTTCATTATTTTTAACAATCCGCGACAACATTGAGGCCTATTTGCGTTTTACTCAGTAAGTTTTTAATGCTAATTTAAACCCTTTATATCACAGAATAAAGCTTGTTGAGGTCTCACTTTTGTATATAAAACATATCTTTCTCTCTCTTCACTCATCAAAGCTATATTTATCTATCAAAATCAAAACATCGTGTTAAAACCCAGCCAAAATTGTGTCATAACCATTTGTTTGTACCCAGTTATATAGTTTCAAGTAACTAATAATAAATAATAATATAATAGAAAGAGAAGGATTTCTCAATGGGGATGAAAGGGTTAGTTTCTTAATGTTCTTAATAAACAGATTCTTCAGCACTAATACGGTCAGGGGTCAGTTAGTTGTTAGTTTTTGATTAAGGAACACAAGAGAAGGAGAATAGTTGGAAGCATACCCTTCCCAAGGGTATTAGCACTATGTTAAATGCAAATAGCCTCGTCTAGGATTTGAACTCGGGTAACCGAGGCATTCTCCACGACGTGTTTATTCATTTAATAAACTCTTAGATGGAAAGAGAATTGTTTGAAGCATACCCTTCCCAAGGGTATTAGCATCATATGAAATGCAAACAGCCTCATCTAGGATTTGAACTCGGGTAACCGGGGCCATTCTCCACGACGTGTTTATTCATTTAATAAACTCTTAGATGGAAAGAGAATTGTTTGAAGCATACCCTTCCCAAGGGTATTAGCATCATATGAAATGCAAACAGCCTCGTCTAGGATTTGAACTTGTGTAACCGGGGCCATTCTCCACGACGTGTTTATTCATTTAATAAACTCTTAGATGGAAAGAGAATTGTTTGAAGCATACTCTTCCCAAGGGTATTAGCATCATATGAAATGCAAACAGCCTCGTCTAGGATTTGAACTCAGGTCACCGAGGTCATGTTCTACGACGTCTTTATTCGTTTAATAAACTCTTAGATGGAAAGAGAATTGTTTGAAGCATACCCTTCCCAATGGTATTAGCATCATATGAAATGCAAACAGCCTCGTCTAGGATTTGAACTCGGGTAACCGGGGCCATTCTCCACGACGTCTTTATTCATTTAATAAACTCTTAGATGGAAAGAGAATTGTTTGAAGCATACCCTTCCCAAGGGTATTAGCATCATATGAAATGCAAACAGCCTCCTCTAGGATTTGAACTCGGGTCGCCGAGGCTATTTACTACGACCATAACCATTACTCAAAGGACGCCTCTTTAAATCGAGTAAATCAAACATTGTCATATGTTATCCTGATATGAGAATTTAAGGAAAAAAAAAACCCTTCGCGAAGCATTCACAAATTCTGAATTTAATTTCTTATCAATTCATTTATGTCTTTGCTCGCTATAATCCTCCTTGTTTAAAATCAGCATCTTATGATTTCATCAAATATGAAATTCTATGTTTTGGCTTCTTTGTTTAATCCCATAATCAACCTATAAAAAAATTCTATATATACTACGTCATCATCTAATGATGAAAGAAAAAGTATGTAAGGAAATAGATAAACACTCATCAGTAATTATGATATTGTTGGTTGGCTGGCTGGCTGGTTGGTTGGTTGGTTGGTTGGTTGGGTGTTTGGTCGAGATGAAACATTTTATGCCGGAAGCAGTTCAATAAATATGCAGGATTATTTTGCCATATATATATTTACCAACCCCTCCGCACGAGCAGGATGCGACACAAGATCAATTTTTTAATTGGAGTTTAACAGGTTTGAATTGAGAGTTTTCCTTCTCCTAGACTGATTACCTAGAACCCAGTCTTCCCTGCTATTATTAACAAAGAGATGATTGTCTGAGGAAAACATTATTCCAGTGACGAAGAAGGGAAATCTGCAGTGAAAAAGCGGCTCAAAGAACAGTCAACAGAATTTTACGAGGCAGGGATACATGCTCTTATTCGAAGGTGGAATATTGCTATTGAGAGAAATGGTGACTATGTGGAGAAATAGGTATGTGATCCGCAGAGAACCGGCTTCATTTTGATGTATGATAGATGTTCCTGTGTTGGTAATTATACCTGTCCTAAACAAAATGGCATTACTTTTTGACTCACCTATGTGAAGAAGTAAGGATGTGATCCACAGAGGACCAGCTTCATTTTGATGTATGATACATGTTCTTGTGTAGGTAATTATACCTGTCCTAAACAAAATGGCATTACTCACACTCGTATATATATATATATATATTATATATATATATGGGGGAAGGGGGTTTTGTGTGTGTGTGTGTGTGTGTGGTGTGGTGTGTGTGTGTGAATCCAGGTAAAAAAATTTTCACAGAAAAAAAAAGAAATAAAAAACTGGAAAAGCTCTTGAATAGATTAGACTTGATGTCTAACTCTAAGGAGATGATGATATGCTGGATCCCAAGTCATATAGGAGTGAGGGGGAAGGAAAGAGCAGACTCCGCAGCTAAATCGGCTCCAGATTTGATTCCCGACAATTTCAATATACCATATATTGATTTGAAACCTAAAATTAATAGATTCCTTCATACAAAATGACAACAACACTGGAATAACAACATCCACAATAAACTCTTCCTAATCAAACCCAATTTGGGAGGCTGGAGACCAACTTTAAGGAAGTCTAGAAAGGAACAAGTCATTGTGTCCCGATTACGCATTGGTCATACAAGACTGACGCACTCCTATATACTCAAACAAAAACAACAACCACAATGTGGAACATGTCAAACACTTTGACAGTTAAACACTTATTCATGGAATGCAGGTTTTTTGCTCCCATCAAAAACCGTTATTTTAAAGCAAACAATATGAAAGATCTGTTTGAAAATGTCAACATGGAGGATATTCTCTCTTTTTTAAGGGAAATAAAATTATACCATAGAATATAGACATGAAACAAATCAATACCATACAACATAATCCCCAATAATGCTAAACAAATTGTTAAAACCAATTACTAAAAAGTATAAATATAAATACACGATATGTATAACTTCCTAACCGTTAGGCATGACATAAGCCCAGATGGGTTGATATGCCGTTAAAATCAATAAACAAAACAACGAACATAAAAACCAAGAAAAGATTCTAAATAGATAAAAGATTTCCCACTTGTGCTTACATACGTTAGGCGATCGGGGATACTTTACTCGGAGAGCATTTCTCGCTACGTATACTCGAGCGGGTACATCAGTGTAGGTATGAGTATACGTGTATGTGTTGTCGATCTGTGAGTGTGTGTCTTCGTGTGTGTGTGTGCGTGTGTGTGTGTGTGTTCTGGGCGGACCCTTAGTGAATAAAACTGCCGATTTCCCCAGAGAAACAACGGTGCGGGGATTTGAAGATTGATGGGAGTTAAATGGCAACTCAAATGCAAAGGGGGAAAGGTCAAAATATCACTAATCAAAAATCACTTGTTTCTGCTGCTCTTTGCGAGTCGACTGTTCACGGTGTGCCGGCCGAGAGTAGAAACGGGCGGGCTTAGAGATTCGAGGCCGATTTACGGCTTTTGGCTTGCTTTAATCCAAAACTGGCTTCAGATTCACAAATGATTTCGAGTTCCTATAAATATTTATAGGCTAATAACACAGCGTCTACAAAGGGAATTATAATTCTGAAACCGTAACACAGCGAATCGTAAGAAAGAGTAGAACAATTGGCTTTATATATATATATATATATATATATATATATATATACATGTAGAATTAAAGAAAAGGCACATCTCCTGTTTAACAATTTTATTTTTTATCTTTTCTAATTTTCTGGCCAACTTTTATAATGTTTGGGTAGAATTGGTGGAAAAGTCCACCAAAGTTCAGTTCCCGAGTACTTTCGGCACTTCGAAGTGCCATCATCAGGGGTGATGTATTCCAGTTTTTTTTTTGTTTTTTTTTTTAGAATTATATTAATGGAAGGAGAAGAATTAGAGTGGAGGCATGAATGTAATTCATAATGCACTTCGAAGTGCCGAAAGTACTCGGGAACTGAACTTATCCACCAATTCCACCCAAACATTAAAAAGTTGGCCAGAAAATTAGAAAAGATATAAAAAATTGTTAAACAGGAGATGTGCCTTTTCTTTAATTCTAAATGTATAAATGAAAGAATGCTGCCCAAACACACACACACACACACACACACACACATATATATATATATATATATATATATACCAACCCCCTCCGCACGAGTTGGATGTGACACAAGGTCTCTTTCTTAAGCGGGGTTTAACAGGTTTGAATTCAGAGTTTTCTTTCTCCTAGACTGGTTACCTAGCCATGGTTAAAGAGCCCAGTCTGCCCTGCTATTTACCCATAGCCGGAGGGAGGATTGGATTCATACCTTTCCCAAGGGTATTAACGCCACGTGAAATGCAAACAGCTTCGTCCAGGAATTGAACTCAGGTCGGCCAGTCCGTATCCTACGACCTAGCCATTAGCACAAATGCCTCCAAGATAGAACAAATTGGCTTTATGATATAATTTAAAGGGTCCCCGTGGGGTTGTGGCTTATATATATATATATATATATATATATATATATATATATGATTATATCAGGATAAATGCAAAATGAATTACAGAAGCAACTATATATAAACATATACATATATATATATATGCATATATGTACACATATATATATATATATATATGTATGAGTGTGTGTGTTGTGTGTGTGTGTGTGTGTGTGTGTGTGTTTATTTCAGGAAAACTGGAAAATGAATCCTTATATTAGCTTAACATGTGTATAAATTTTCCTCATGATCAAATTACTGGTGTAGGCGCTAACAGACAGAAATTGCCATTTATGAAGTAGATTAACTAATAACTCAAAACTCATATAACATATGAATAGATTTATTAAAGACACATTTTTTGTTGACTACCAACGGATATTTATTATTTTTTCGCTTATTCATATGATTTCATATTTTATTATCCGTTTAATATAACATTTTTGCTACAACCTCGCAATAGAAAATTCTATTGTGATTGTGTCATTATGTGGTAAATCAGAAGAGAGCGTACATTAGTGATTATTCTCTCTCTCTCTCTCTCTCTCTCTCTCTCTCTCCCTCTCTCTCTCTCTCTCTCTCTCTCTCTATATATATATATATATATATATATATATATATATAATCCAAAAGTCCAGAGAAGAAATCTTCCTTACGACACAAGAGTTTTATTTAAGAAAACATGTCACAGTTTGAGAGCTCAATGTGTGCTCTTAATTTTAGAGTCACAGAGCAAATATATAAGTAAAGAAATAACAAAAGACTTAGAGATTTAGCTTTATAGTCTATTTCAGGGAGCTTAGACAAATAGTCTAACTCTCCCGACTCATCAGATGCGAATGATGAATTCTTTATTACTTTAAAGGCATTTGAAAACAGATTTTTATTTTAAATTTTTTTATTTTTTAAATTTTTTAGTCCTGTGATATGAATTCCAAATGAAATCCTTGATGTTGCAAAAAAAAAAAAAAATAGAATAAAATAAAATAAAAAAACAAAGATAAAAAATAAAAAAATAAAAATCTGTTTTCAAATGCCTTTACAGTAATAAAGAATTCATCATTCGCATCTGATAAGTCTGGACAGTTAGGCACTTTGTCTAAGCTTCCTGAAATAGACTATAATGCTAAATTTCTAAGTTTTTTGTTATTTCTTTACTTATATATATATATATATATATATATATATATAGGCAGCATTTTCTTTTATAAATGTTTTGTTGTATTCGACAAACATTTCTTGTCCGACTGGTGGCTACTCTGTTTAAAAAAAAACACGGAAACATCTCACCGCTACACACCTGATGATAGCACTAAGTAGTGCAAAAAGTACTAGTGTAAGAACCTTTGGTAGATTCATTCATCAATTCGACACCGACATAAAAAAAGATGGCTAGACAATTGGAAAAGATATAAAAGAAGCTCGTCAGACAGGAAATGTCTGTCGAATTCAACAAAACACACACACACACACACACACACACACACATATATATATATATATATATATATATATATATATATATTAAAAAATACAAAAATTCAAAAATAATATCCTTTAAAGAGCGTCCACAAAATCAACCGACGTAATTTGCGGTCCAAAAGCATAATAGCAAGAAATGTCTTCGCATAAACACCAGAAGAATTATTAGCAACCTGATGATGGCAAAATAGCCTGAAACCTGGGTGGTATGGATAAAAAATATATTTTTTTAAAATTCAACAAATAAATAAATAAAGTTCCTACAAATTTGTGGTTGAGCACTGTGATTTCTTTGTTTCATCTCAAATTTATATATATATATATATATATATATATATGTGTGTGTGTGTGTGTGTGTGTGTGTGTGTGTGTGTGTTATAAACCTGAAAAATTCTGATTTATTTGAATTGCTTTTTGAAAAAAGATTTAAAGAAGAAAGTAAACAACGTATAAACAGACATTTTTTTTGTTTTTCATTTTTATTGCTTTGCGTTTAGAGAATAACATTCTGTTGACTAGAAGGTAAAAAGAAAAAAAAAGGAATGCGTACAAAACAGACGTACAAGAAAAACATTATTGAATCTCGGGGTGAAATATCAAGGGGTTACTTGTAAAAGCAAAAGCAATGATTAACTGCCTTCTTAAAAATTTAAAAAAAAAAAGCAGAACAAACGACCACCATTTACAAGAATAAAGAAAAATCGGACCATATGACATTTAGGCACTCCTTTTGCGATCTCGTTTCATAAGGACATTTTTTTTTCATTTACACCGTCAAAATCCAGTCGATTGTTAACAGACGATTTTTAGAGATTTTTTTTAAATTATGAAACTAACCCCTAACCCTAACCCTAACCCCTAATAAACAACCAGATTTTGAACGTGTAAATGAAAAAATGTCCTTCTGAAACGAGATCGCA
>CM042164.1:10461155-10463655 GCA_023376005.1 Doryteuthis pealeii | reverse complement strand
CCGAGTGACTCAACATTCCCCAGATTTCCAGAATGAAAAGGGTTTCCTTGTTACAGCGTACACGAAGAACATGTATCTGCTACTTCCCGTTTGAGTAGCTTTGCTCTGTTAATATATACTTTGGGTAAGTCTATGTTCGTGTCATAGGTGAGTCACCTACAACAGTTAGTTAAAGGAAATGGTTTTGTTAAAATGGGAAAAATCAAAATATTGTATAATGTTTTGATTTTCCTTATTCTGTTTACAGATAGAAGCAAAGGTCAGGGACCTAAGATGATAGGTTTATCAAGCTGTTAGGGGTAGACACATTTTGGGGGCTGGCGGATAGCACTGATTGACCTTGTCATGATTGCAGAATAGCTACACATTTTTCTATATTAAAGACTCTCTTTTTGAGGGAAATAAAATCATACCCTAGAATATAGACATGAACTTAATCAATATCATACAACATGATCCCGAATGCAGTTGGATTTCATACCCAAGATATACATCTTATTATAATGGAGATTGTTTGCATTTCTTTCTGTAACCGAAACTATATCACTACTCAAGTCACAATTCCCTTTGTTATTTACGTCACATTCTCCATGATTTTATTTTTATTTAAACCTCAATCTCTAATAAAATTGTTTTACATTAATAATACTGTTAATCATATCTACAAATGAATAACATGCAATTGTATTTATATATAGACTAAAATAGCAGTTTACAGTGTGAACAGGAAGGCTTATTTGCATATTGAAACTAAAAATTTGATTTTAATAAATATGTGCTTAGTATTATTGATTTTTAATCGTATGGTTTTATCTTAATGAATATGATCAAAAATCTCTTCAATAAATGTTAAAAGAAATCGATTAGCAAGAAGAAATAATTCTGATTTTATTCTTTACTTTCTATTTTAACTAAGTTATTAAATTAGGAAAATTCAGCAATGAAAGACGAGAGTGATAGAAGTGCAAGTTTCAGTTATTCTATTTTTCGATTATACCCCCCTCTGTTCCAAATCTTTTTATCTGCATTCTTATTCAGTTTCATTAGCCTTTCTAATTTAATATGATATATTATTATATTAAAACTTAAATACTTGCACCCGGAGGTGCATATATTTGCTAGTATACAAAAATATGTGTGACGGGCGGCTGTTAGCGTTCTCATTTCTGTTTTCGAGTTGTTGATGTGTTTCTGCTCGTCCACGCGTTGCAATTGTTTCTTCTGACTGCTGCAATTACTCTTTCCTTACTTTTACAATTTATGCCTTTCCCAAGAGCATTAGCATAAAATGAAATGCAAACAGCCTCATCCAGGATTTGAATTCACCATGACTCTACATCAATAATCTAAAAAACTTAACTTATGACTTTGTTATAGAATTCAAAAAATGAAATAGGAAATTGTCATTATAGAATAGCAACACTCATTTATTTTCATTGTAACATTATTAAAAAAAACTGTCTTACTGTTGTAACTCAAATATCAGAATTAACAGAGAAATAATAAACACAACAAGTACTAAGGATAGGAAAAAGGATTACTAAGCAAAGATACAAGGTAAACAGAGTAATTAGGAAATTGCTTGGTTGAATAAACAAATTCTGTTAGATCACATTGTTTCTCTTTTCTGAGGTTTCATCAGACATTATTTATAGGAAAACAGATGATTCCATTGTTATTATTTAGGTACTATATGACACAGACTATTTGAAATTAGTAATTAAAAATTGACTAAATTTCATCTACTTTTTTTTAAATAATTATTGCTTGGAGTTGTATTCTTCAAGTGCTCGGATTGTCGATTGGCATTTATGGTCTGTCTATGTCGAAGTGACTCCAGAATTAAATTCTTACCCTGAATGCAGTTTAATTCCAAACCCAAGATAGTTTCTTTTGTATGTGTGTGACGGGCGGCTGTTACCCCTCTGTTGGGGGCCAAGTTGACATATTCTAAGCCCCACCGACAGGTCGATTCGATTATTTGACGTGATACACTAAAATAAACAGTAGATATGATCGTTGTTTTTAGTGTGTCTAAAAATTTGATTCTGTGTTGTTTACGCATAATGATGACATTAATATTTTGTGCGTTTCTTTTTGAAGGGGTCATCGATCGGGGTCAGTCTGTGGAACCGCCCTTTTTTGATTGGCCACGCTCTCTTTGAGTGAACGATTCGCTTTTCACAACTTCAACGACACAAAAGTCCGCTCGTTTAAACGATGTAAAACAAATCAGTGTAGACAGAATGGCGGGAATAGATCGATACGTCTGACACCGAGGTGTTAGCTGAATTTTATTATGAAATTGTCGGTGTAATGTTTGTCCTGTCGGTTGGGTAGAAGAATACAGCAGGGGTAAAAATCCCCTCAATGGGGCCAGTTGTTTATCGTGGGTGGCGACCTGGGATGCTTAAGGACGTAATCCTGGTGGCTGAGTAGTCAATGCTATGCAACACATTTCCCTTGCATTTTATTATTAAAATATTTTACAGTGAATTCT
>CM042164.1:10443655-10456155 GCA_023376005.1 Doryteuthis pealeii | reverse complement strand
GAACCATTATCAAGGCTGTTTATTATATTTCTAAATTTTCTCAGATCTTATTTTTATTTTTTGTCGCTAAAGTAACGTTAATGATTTGAACTCGGGTTTCCGGGTTCATTTACAACGACGATAACCGTTACGATACCGACGCGTTGATATTATAATTAATTGATATTATTATAAATGTTTACCAGAATAGGTAGATATTCTAGCTCCCTAGATATTAGCCAGTAGAACAATTCACATAAGTAAAGTCGTCGGGGCGGCCTAAAGTCGGTATCAGCCAATCAACGAGGGAGTCTATCCCCTTTTCACTTGCGCTTGACCAAGGAGATTATTTTAGCATCTGAGGTGGAGCGCCACACCCACCATCAGCTTCTTATTTTACCGCACAGATCCCTGTGCTACTCATACGCTGAGTTGGCGAGGGCCGTTATCGAACTAGGAACCTTGTGGTTTCTAGCCGAACGCTCCACCGACTGAGCTAAGGTAGTAATATCTCATCCACAGAAAGCGATGTAAAAACACGAATAAGAAAAGCATGGTCGGCCACAAACAAATTATCAGTAATATGGAAATCCGATCTCATTGACAAGTTCTTCCAAGCTGTGGTTATAGCAGTGCTGCTGTATGGCTGCACCACCTTGACCCTAACGAGGCGCCTTGAGAATAAGCTAGATGGGAGCTGCACAAGAATGCTGCGTGCACCCCACGAGGAAACAGCTGTATGGCCACCTGTCTCCCATCTCACAAACCATTCAAGTGAGACGGGCAAGGCATGCTGGACACTGCTGGAGAAGCAAGGACGAGCTCATAAGCGACGTTGGAAGCCAACACACGGACATGCTAGCGTGGGCCACCCACCAAGGACCTACATTGACCAACTATGCGAAGATGCTGGATGCTGCGCAGAGGACCTCCCTGGGACAATGAATGATAGGGAAGGTTGGCGAGAGATTGTCATGGATATCCGTGACATGATGATGATGATGATATCAACTACTATTTGATAGGGGTAGTAAATAATCAACTAAATAAATCTACACGGGTCTCCTCGAACTTCATGTCATTGTATGATGCTTTTCCCGGCGTAATTTGAGCGGCTGTCGCTTCCGTCAAGTCGTGAGACAGCTTCCGGTGTCACGTGACACCATGGAGTGATACAAAGAATGCTGGCCTGTCGCTCAAAAGGGGCTCTCCTCACAATCCGCACGATTAAACTCCCATTTGACACGATCCAAAACTGTCCTTTTTATCCCAACCCTATTGCCCTTATGGCAACCCTACTAACCCTTCTTATCATATATGTGCTGGAAGGCCGTGTCTGAGGGGCGTAGTGTCCTGTGTATGACGTTAAACTGCATCTAATGGTTCCAATTCTGGAGTTCTGGTGAATGTGGAGTAACCATTTATCGCAATTATTCCCACTAGCAAACAATCGCCCATCGGGCGGTGTAAAAATATATCTTTTTAAAGATATTGCTTCAAGGGTGGGGGTAAATAAATGAAATAAAACTTATTTTTTTTTAAATTAATTACTTATTCAAAAAGCGTCATATTTACTCCACTCCGCTGAGATATTTGTTTTGTTTTACGACATTAAGAACCTCCAAAATGTTTCTAAAAATTCTGATTTGATTATTTAGACTCTTATATTTATAGAAAAAATTTTAAATCCTACGAGTAGAATATATTTTGTTTGGATTTCCTAAAATGAAAAAAAGGGGAGTCGATCGAGTAAAATATATATATATATATATATATATAATATATTTCCCCTAATATGTTTGGGAAAAATCTATTTTAAACTTAAATTCATCTAAAGGTGAATAAGTATCAAAATTTACTTGAAAATCTGACTCTTAATTGATTTCTAATATAATTCTTTAAGAATACTGTGACATAAGCAGTGACGTAGATTCGGTTACAGACAATGAGAGACCGAATCTCCATTATTAATACTAGCAAATATATGCACCCTCCGGGTGCAAGTATTTAAGTTTTAATGTAATAAAATATTATATTAAATTAGAAAGGCTAATAAAACTAAATAAGAATACAGATAAAAAGATTTGAAACAGAGGGAAATTATTAAAAATTTGAAACAGAGGGAGTATGAAAAAAATGGAACAACTGAAACTTACTCTTCCATCACTCTCGTCTTTCATTGTTAGTTTTTCAAATTTAAGTATTTAGTTAAAATAGGAAGTAAAGAATAAAATGACAGTTATTTTTTTCTTGTTAATGGATTTCATTTAAGATTTATTGAAGAGATTTTTGCTTATATTCATTAAAATAAAACCAAACAGTTTGAAATCAATAATACTGAGCACATATTTATTAAATTCGATTTTTAAATATTAATATGCAAATTAGCCTTCCCGTTTACACTGTAAACTGCTATTTTGTTGTATATATAAACATAATTGCATGTTATTAGTATGTAGATATGGTTACCAGTATTAATAATTTAAAAACAATTTTATTTATAATTGAGGTTAGAAAAAATAAAATCATTGAGAATGTGATGTCAATAACTAAGGGAATTGTGACTTGAGTAGTAATATAGTTTCGGTTACAGACATACAAACCCACAATCTCCATTATAATAAGAAAATATATATGTCCACTCTGACTCGGTGTGGTAGTGAGAATAGACCCTATTACAAAATGGGAAATAGATCACATAATTATAGAATGTTTAGTATTCTTGTTGGATATTCAATTTCTTTTTAAAGATATGGTTGAAAGACGTGTGCTGTGCATATATTTTATATTCGTGAAGCTAGTTTTATGTTTGTAAAATCGTTTTTTTTTTACCTAAGGTATCTTGTGTAGAACCTATATTTTTTTTGTATTTTCTTTTGTATCTTTTATAATATTTGATTTTGTTTTCTGTTTTTTCTAGGTAAGTCCGAGTTTTCAGAACATCGTCAATGATCAACTGGGTGAGATTGATTCTTTCTTTCTTTTTTTTCTTTCTTTTTTTCTTTAACTCTTTCAACAGCAGATTAGTGTAAAGCTTACAGCGGTTAAAACTAATTCACAACGTCTACAGCTCAATCTCGAAAATGGATAATAAGTCTATAACAAATCTGTTGAACGCCCTGTCGGCTGGGGCGTTAGAATACACCGATTGCACCTCTACAGAGGGGTAAGACTTCCCCAATGGTCCAGCTGTTGGCCGTGGGTGGCGACCTCTGATGCTTATGGATTTAACCCTGGTGGCTGGGCAGCTCATGACATGCAACACCCCACTTGGGTCCTTACTTATGCTAGACGGGCGGTCAGAGAGGTTCCCTCCGATAAATCGACTGACCATGCCAATCCCTAGAACCTATACGATTATCCCAACCTAATTGCACTTATAGCAAACCCCAACCCTTTCTAACATAAATGTGCTAGAAGGCTATGGATGAGGATCTTAGTTTCCTTAAGACATTAAACTGCAACTCATGGGGAAGTTTCAATTTTGGAGCTCTGGGGAGTGTGGAGTATGTCTTCATCGCCATTACTCCCAGGTCATCTGTTATTCAGAATGGTAGTATATGTTAGGGCCCCATCTATAGGTCAAATAGAAAAAATAAATTAAAGTTGTATTTAAAAATTGAGTTAAAAAAATTTGAATACCATCAAGAATGCATAAATCAAAACGACTTCGGCATAAAATAACCCAACAAGGGTTGACAGGTCGTGAAGTCCAACCCACTAACCTAATTTAAAGAGGCATGGTTTGAGTTTATTAGTAGTCACCTGCAGGATTCATTAGAGAAGAATGCCAAAAGAACTGAGCTATATTTGTCACCACCCAGGATGGGTTGTTTTGTCTAGAGACCCCTACATTAACTGATCTTATGTTGTATTCTGATAGCATAGGGTGTTGGGTAAATACTGCATGGTTGCGTGAGACTACTCAACCAGAAATAAGGTAGAGGTACCTAACTAGCCGCTTGACGTACGTCGGGGCTTGGGAAATCTTTGATATTTTCACGTGAGCAAAAAGCGATCAATCAAACCTTATCTATGTGGGCCGCCCAGCAAAGACCTACATTGACCAATTATGTGAAGATGCTGGCTGCTGCGCGGAAGAACTCCCGGGGGCGATGAATGATAGGGAAGGTTGGCGAGAGATAGTCATGCGTATCCGTGCTGCCTGCACGACATGATGATGATGATGATGATGATGATGATGATATATAGGACTCGTGTCACTAAAAATACGACGGTTATCATCTTGCAACAACCTGGTTAAAATTGAGACCGTCCAAATTGTCCAAGATGAAATGCAAATATATATATATATTTACCAACTCCCCCGCACGAGCAGGATACGACACAAGGTCAATTTTTTAAGCGGAGTTCAACAGGTTTGAATTCAGAGTTTTTCCTTCTCCTAGACTGGTTACCTAGCCATGGTTAAAGAATCCAGTCTGCCCTGCTATTTACCCATAGCTGGAGGGAGAGTAGGATTCATACATTTGCCATGGGTATTAGCGCAAAGTGAAATGCAATTACCACGTCCAGGATTTGAACTCGTAGCGACGAGTCCATTTCCGATGACTTTAACCATTACACCACGCGCTTCCTACAAATGCAAATATATAAGTCCTGTGTTAAGTTTCTGACCGCCATCCTTGGCCAGTTGAAAAGGACTTAAAGTAAGTCCTGTGCTATAGAATCCTTTGTAAGTGAATAAGTCCTGCGTTTTGGAATCCTATGTAGTGTCAAAAGGTCCAGTGATATAATCCTATGTTCTGTCGTCCACGAAGGTTCAAAGCAATGTGCGTAGGTATGACCAGAACAGCCAGTATAAATAACAATATTAGCAGCAGAGTACTGCCAGTGGTTGGCCAATAGGTTGCTCACATCGTTATCGGCGAGTCTATAAGTAGAATCTGGTGTCGCTTATCCACCGAATTCTTATTTCCCTAATTTTAAAATGAATCATTCTATATAAAAGATGAAAAAAAATACAAACAAGAAAAATAATAAAAATAAACTTAAAAATAATAAGATATAAAGAACAAAATATAATAAAACCAATATATAGAAAAATAATTTTTATTAATCTGTGTCTAAATATGAATAAGAGATTTATCCTTTTAACTTTTTCATATCCCGGGCAACACCGGGTAGCTCTACTAGTTTTTATTATTTTCATTCTTGTTTTTATTCTATTTATTTATCTATTTGTTTGTTTGTTTATTTATTTCAATAAATAGTGAACGAAATACAAGCCCAAGAATTAAGTATCTCAATTAAATGTTGTTTTTTTTTATTATATTTCCTGAAAAATTTCCGCTTATTTGCATGGTGCAATGGCCTGTTTTTAATTAAGGCAATCACGTTTAATTAAGGACGCGGCATAATTAATCCGATTCATAAATCCCGCGTAGAAAATTTTCGCGGGAAAGTCAGCCATAATGGAGGATATTTTACGGGAGCTGGGCAAACTCACTCAGCAAAGTAACGCTGATTGAAATTGAAAATTGGACGTAGAAATGGACCGATCGCAAATATGCTGACATAGTTCCGGTTCTAGAAATAGTCTCAACCAATCAACCATAGTGACTTATGATAATTAAAATACGAAATAAGGGTGTGAGTAATCGGGATTTTTAGCTGAGTCACCGGGAAACGCAATGGGCCATAAACAACGAGAGTCCAAACATTTAATTTTTAAATAAGAAAGATAATTACCGTCTAAACTAAAGATAGATAATATTTGTGAGCTGGAAAAAGAGACCTCTCATTTATACAGTGTGACCCAAAAGGGACCCGCCCTACCCTGATACGTAGTCTTTGTGTAACGTAGTTTTTGTGTAACCTACTCTTTGTGTAACGTAGTTTTTTTGTAACATAGTTTTGTGCAACGTAGTCTTTTCCGTCCTGTCGGCTGGGGCGTTAGAATGCACCGACTGCACCTCTGCAGAGGGGTAAGACTCCCCCAATGGGGTCACCTGTTGGCCGTGGGTGGCGACCCGTGATGCTTAAGGATAGAACCCAGGTAGATGAGCAGTTCATGACATGCAATACTCCACTTTGGCCCAATCTTGGTCTAGACGGGCGGTCGGAGAGGCCCCCTCCCATCAATCGGCTGGTCACGTCAAGCCCTAGCACCTATATGATTTTCCCAACCCTATTTCCCTTATGGCAAGCCCTAACCCCTTTTTGTCATATGGGTGCTAGAAGGCGGTGGCTGCGGGTCTACATGTCCTGGGAATGACGTTAAACTCTATCTGATGGTGAGGTTCCAATTCTGGGGGTTTGGGGAATGTGGAGCACCCCTTCATCACCATTGCTCCCTGGTCCACTCTGACCCGGAGTGGTAGTACCTGTTAGGGTCCCATCTATGGGTTAAATAGAAAAATGTATTTATAAAAAAATTGTATTATCCATTAAGAATTGATTTATTTCAAAACTTTATCGGCATTAAATGACCCACAGAGGTTGATATGCCGTAAAACAAAACAAACCAAACCAAACCAAACCAAAAGGGACATCATTTAAAAAGATATAAATGTCTGTGAAGCACTTGGTTTGGAAATCGCATAGGCGTGAAACTGACAGTTGACAAGTGCCGTTGACATTAGGTCTATGCTAGCCTAACTTAATATTAACTAGCCTAGCAAATAAGTCAGAGTTAGAAAAAATATGAAGTGCTCAATACGTTAGTAGAGCAGATTTAGTAAAAAGGTAAAGATAGATAACCTACTTAAGTTTGAGCAAAAATTAATTAATCAATAAATTGATCAAATTCTTAATTAATTCATTACGATTAATCCTGATGATCCTTTTTTTGAAACTTAAGTAGGTTATTTATCTATACCTTTCTACTATATATATATATATATATATATATATATATATATTATATATGAAATAACGTTAACGGCCCAGCGTCCTGATATTGTAATCTGGTCTATTAATAAAAAAAAAGTTTTCATCGTTGAATTATCCGACTGGGGAAAATTACTCAACATTATCTTGAAAAATAAGTAAAACAGTCCATTTTTTTATAACAGGGCCAATATCTTGATTGATATGTTTTTAGTAGAATTCTGTATTCATGGTTCTTTTACTAAAAAGTTCTCAATTACAATTAAAAGGCAATTACAATGCGTATATCGCATAAGATTCGATAATTATAGAAAATAATCATGACAAGTGAATTTCGGTAAAGAATTATTCTGTGTGTAGAATAATTCTTTACCGAAATTCACTTGTCATTATTATCTTCTATAATTATCGAATTTTATGCGATATACGCATTGTAATTGCCTTCAAGCAAATATATATATATATATATATATATATATATATATATAATTTGCTGAGTTTTTATAGATCAATGTTCATTATAAACAGCTACCCAGGTCTCATGTCAAGGGGCAATCAACAGGCCGTTGAGTTAGATCCCATGGTGGATTTTCGACAAAGGAACAACACCATCCACCTTTGTATTATGTTGGAAAAAATTTAAAAGACTCTACCATATATATAAAAATGTTTTTTTTGAAAACATATACATCCTTTATCAAACGGAATTAATTTAAAAATTAAAAATAAAAAAATTTTTTTCAAAAGAAAAATTTTTCTATTTTTAACGAATAAAGGGAGGTAACTTCGTTGGCATTGTTACAAAAAAATCCAACTTTTGAAAAAGTTTAAATTTTTAATAAATCCGAACTACAAAAGCGTCCGCGGAAGTAACCGACGTTATTTACGGTCCAGAAGGTGACATTAAGTAAAGATCTTCAACAAACACCGTGGGATCTAACTCAACAACCTGATGATTGCCCCTTGGCATGAAACCTGGGTAGCTGTTTATAATGAACATTGATCTATAAAAACTCAACAAATTAAATAAATATTAGCTCTCACAATTTGTGATTAAGCACTGTATTTTCTTTGTTTCTTTTTCTTTGTTTCATCACAAAAAATTGTTTATATATATATATATATATATATATATGGGGGGGGGTAAGCCCGCGAACGCGTGTGTATGTGCGATTGAGCTATTGCTTACAATAATATGGGTTTTATAATAAAGTATTCTTTAGGCTGGAATTCGTGAAGGCTTCTAGTGGGAAATGAATTAGAAATATTGATAATACGGCGATTTGGTGTAGCAAAGCACTTGCTACGCTAGTCCCAACGTAAGAAGAAGAAGAAGAAGAAGAAGAAGAAGAAGAAGAAGAAGAAGAATCGAGATGGAGGAGGATGGGGAGACTATTATAGAAAAATTACATGAATAATGGCGGAACAAGTTTAATGAAGTGCACGTGCAACTCACAGTCCCGGTGTTAAATCTCATGTACAAAGCACTTTCGACATTTGTTCAAAAGATTTCTTATGTTTAGCAAATAACAAGATCCGGATAAACTAATTCCTCGACACGTTTTATTTTTATTTTTTTTCTCCATTTTTTTTCTCCCTCCTACTCCACTACCCTCCAACCCTTTTAAAAAAAAGAAGAAGAAGAAGAAGAAGAAAAAGAAAAAGAAGAAGAAAGTCTCGAGTGAAATCCCAACGGAGAAGAATTAGAAGTCAAGTGTAAGGGAAAGGAAAATCCGTCCTCTTAAGTGAAGTTATCTTGAAAAGAAATCTGCAATCAATTAATACGAAGAGAGAGAGGGGGGAGCGTATGAGTGAGAGACAGAGAAACATAGAGAGGAGTAGAGAGAGGAGGTATATGAGTGAGTGTGAGATAAAGAGAGAGACAGACAGAGACAGACAGAGGGTGTATGAGTGAAAGAGAGAGAGAGAGAGGGGGGCATATGAATGACAGGCAGACAGACAGAGAAACATAGAGAGGAGTAGAGAGAGGAGGTCTATGAGTGAGACAGACAGAGAGAGACAGAGGGTGTATGAGTGAAAGAGAGAGAGAGTGTGTGTGTGAGAGAGAGGGGGGCGTATGAGTGAGTGAGTGAGAGACAGATAGACAGACAGAGAAACATAGAGAGGGATAGAGAGAGGAGGTATATGAGTGAGTGTGAGATAAAGAGAGAGACAGACAGAGACAGACAGAGGGTGTATGAGTGAAAGAGAGAGAGGGAGAGTGGGGGCGTATGAGTGAGTGAGAGACAGACAGAGAAACATAGAGAGGAGTAGAGAGAGGAGGTCTATGAGTGAGGGTGAGAGAAAGAGAGACAGAGACAGACAGAGGGTGTATGAGTGAAAGAGAGAGTGTGTGTGAGAGAGAGGGGGAGGGGCGTATGAGTGACTAAGAGAGACAGACAGACAGACAGACAGAGAAACATAGAGAGGAGTTGAGAGAGGAGGTCTATGAGTGAGTGTGAGATAAAGAGAGAGACAGACAGAGAGAGACAGAGGGTGTATGAGTGAAAGAGAGAGAGGGGGGCGTATGAGTGAGTGAGAGAGACAGACATACAGACAGACAGAGAAACATAGAGAGGAGTAGAGAGAGGAGGTCTATGAATGAGTGTGAGAGAAAGAGAGAGAGGGGGGAGGTGGTATGAGTGAAAGAGGGAGAGGGCGGAAAGAGAAGAGAGAGACAGATAGAGACAGACTGAGGGTGTATGATTGAAAGAGAGAGTGTATGTGTAAGAGAGTGAGAGAGGGCACGTATGAGTGAATGAGAGAGAGAGAGAGAGAGACAGAGAGACAGACTGATAGAGGGTGTATGAGTGAAAGGGAGAGTGTGTGTGAGAGAGACAGAGAGAGGGGGCGTATGAGTGAGAGAGAGACAGACAGAGAAACATAGAGAGGGATAGAGAGAGGAGGTCTATGAGTGAGTGTAAGAGAAAGAGAGACAGACAGACAGAGACAGACAGAGGGTGTATGAGTGAAAGAGAGAGAGAGAGAGAGAGAGAGAAAGAGAGGGAGAGAGGGAGCGTATGAGTGAGTGAGAGACAGACAGACAGACAGATAAACATAGAGAGGAGGAAAGAGAGGAGGTCTATGAGTGAGTGTGAGAGAAAGAGAGAGACAGACAGACAGAGACAGACAGAGGGTGTATGAGTGAAAAAGTGTGTGTGTGTGTGTGTGTGTGTGTGTGTAGAGAGAGAGAGAGAGAGGCGTATGAGAGACAGACAGACAGACAGACAGAGAAACATAGAGAGGAGGAGAGAGAGGAGGTCTATGAGTGAGAGAGAAAGAGAGAGACAGACAGAGACAGACAGAGGGTGTATGAGTGAAAGAGAGAGAGACAGACAGACAGACAGACAGAGAAACATAGAGAGGAGTAGAGAGAGAGAGGTCTATGAGTGAGTGTGAGATAAAGAGAGAGACAAAGACAGATAGAGGGTGTATGAGTGAAAGAGAGAGAGAGAGGGCGGGGAAAGAGATGGACAGACAGAGACAGCAAAATAATGGAAAGAAGGAAGACTCAGATAGAAAAGAAAGTGTGTGTATGTGTGTGAGTGTGAGTGTGAGTGTGTGAGTGTGTATGTGTGTGTATGTGTGAGTGTGTGTATGTGTATGTGTGAGTGTGTGTGATTGTGTGAGTGTGTGGGTGGTGTGTGTGTGTGAGTGTGAGTGTGTGTGAGTGTGAGAGTGCGTGTGAGTGTGTGAGTGTATGTGTGAGTGTGTGTGTATGTGTGTGTGTGAGTGTGTGTGAGTGTGTGTGTGTGTGTTAGAGAGATAATCAGATATAGAAAGAGAGAGAGAGAGAGAGAAAGAGAGAGGGAGACAGAAAAAGTGAGATAGAGTGAGAGAAAGAGAGAAAGAGAGTAAATAATGAAAAGAAGAGGAAAGACTGAGATAGGAAGAAAGAGAGGGAGAGTGTGTGTGTTCATGTGAGATAGAGAGTGAGATATAGAAAGAGAGTGAGAGACAGAGAGAGTGCGTGTGTGTGTGTGAGGAGAGAGAGAGAGAGAGAGAGAGAGAGAGAGAGAGAGAAAATGAGATAGAAGGAGTGATATATAAATATATATATATATATATATCGATAGATAGAGAGAGAGAGAGAGAGAGAGAGAGAGAAAGAAAGAAAGAAAGAAAGAGAGAGTAAGAAATCGCAGACCGTGTTGTTGATGGGAGTGTAGGGGCATGATGATATATACTGCGCTAGTCGGCTTGAACCCCTGAGAATCCTCTTTATTCCTGTCCATCGGTCCTTGCCGTAACGTGAACTCCCACTTCACGGGCTTCCCTTTAAGTCGACTGATTTTCATTTAATTCATTTCGAGAATTCACTTTTAACAAGAATCGTCACCATAAAAAAATGCTTAAACAGCTCCCAAATAATCTGGAGAGATAAACAATGAAGTAACTCCGACAAGTATGCATTTATTTATTAATTTCATTATTCTATTATTGATTTTATTATTAATCTTGTTTTTTTTTTTAAATCTTATTATTCATTTTATTATTCTATTATTATTATTATGAATTTTATTTATTATTAATTTTATTATTATTATTATTATTATTATTATTATTATTATTATTATTATCATATGTTATAAAATAATAATAATATAATAAAATGCTAAAAATTATAATAATTTTTAGCATTTTATTATATTCTTATTATTATTATGAATTTTCTTTAATTATAATTTTATCATTTTATTATATTATTATTATTATTCACTCCTTTTGAGTTTTTACATCAGCGTTAGGTGATGGTCTTTCACTGGAGTCTGAGTGACAGCAAGTCTCCTCAGATCTCCAGGACTCTTCTGATTCTTCTGGCAGATTGCAGCAGTGCAGTGTTCTGAATGGTTTCAATCCTTCCCCTGATTTCCAAACATTCCAGACCCTTTTCTAATCCTTTTGGGACTGTTCCAAGTGCACCAACCACAATTGGTATCACATTCACTTTCATATTCCATAACTTTTTCAGTTCTCTGGCAAGGTCCAGATATTTGTCCATTTTTTCATTTTCCTTTAGCTTCACCCTGTGATCTCCTGGCACTGCAAAATCCACCAGTTGACAAGTTCTTTCTTTTTTGTTGATCAATACTAGGTCTGGTCTTCTTGCTGGGATAAGGTGATCCGTTTTTATTTCAAAGTCCCAGAGAATTTTATGCGTTTCGTTCTCAATAAGAGATTCTGGTTTATGCATATACCATTTTTTGTATGGTCAAAATTTAATCTTTTGCATAATTTAATTACTTAAAAAATAATATCTGGTGATAGTGAATGTATATATATATTTACTTTGTCGTTAATTTTTTTCCGTAGTTTCCTCCGGACATACACACATACAAACTGCCCTTTATATATGTATAGATAAATAGATGTGACGCTAAAAGAGAATTGTAATTTTTTCATGCGAGCAGGATAAAAATTGGATGATACCAACTTTTAAAATTGGAAGTGTCTGCTTAAAAAAAAAGAAAGAACTTGTCAACTGGTGGACCCCACCCCCCAGACCGTGTTAGATCTCAAACATTCGGAGAAATAATACAAATTGCAAAGTTTGTTTTGTTTTACGGCATATCAACCCTTTTCGGGTCATTTAATGTCAAATCAAGTGATTTTGGACTGAATTTGCGTAAAGTACCTGTTGTTACTTAAGTAATCACCCAATTAAGAAT
>CM042164.1:10398655-10436155 GCA_023376005.1 Doryteuthis pealeii | reverse complement strand
GGGGCAAAAAGAAGCGAGTCAAACGCCTTATTCGCAGGCTACAACACTGTCATCGTCAACCAGCAGCTGAAGTCGCAACACTGTTACTGTCGTCACCCCACTTCTATTTATACTGTCGTTCCCCTTATCATCCGGCACATCAGTCGAACTTCGCGCCCGTGCACAATTCTCGTGCATTCGGAGCATATAGGCCCCAACATCCGGCTAGGAACCACAAGGCTCCCGGTTCGATACCGGCTCTCGCCAACTCAGCGTATGAGTAGCACAGGGATCTGTGCGTAAAGTAAATGATGGTAGGTGTGGCGCTCCACCTCAGACGCCAAAATAATCTCCTTGGTCTAGCGCTAGTGAAAAGGGGATAGACTCCCTCGCTGATAGGCTGATACCGACTTTAGGCCACCCCGACGACTTTACTTTACTTTATATATATATATATATCAGTCTTCCACGACAAGTGTTTCGAAGTATACTTCTCAGCAGTGCGGCTGGACTTTTTAACAGCTACCCCTAGCCGGGATTGAAACCCGACAGAATTTTCGTCTGCCAAGTTCCACCTCAGACGCTAAAATAATCTCCTTGGTCTAACGCTACTGAAAAGGGGATAGACTCCCTCGCTGTTTGGCTGATACGACTTTAGGCCACCCCGATGACTTACTGATTTATGAAGGAATTCAGTCTTAAATTAGCCGATGCTTTCTGCTGTTCAAAACACTTCGTATTCTTCTCGGAAAAAAAAACTGTGATATTACAATTTGTTCGTTTATCTTATTTTCCGTTTTTAATGTATCAAGTTCGGTTGTAATACACGTTATACAATCCTTGTGTTCCTTGGTTGTACGACCGGGAGTGAGTGAGTGTGGTGTATGAAAGAGAGAGGGTGAGAGAGAGAGAGAGAAGAGAGTTTCAGCATTTAATATCTATTCATATCAAAGGAAATGGCGAGTTTTATTCTAATTAAACCACACGTGCATGTTATTTATTTATAAATAAATGTAAAAGACGCAGACGACATGATACAATGTCGGCCGCCATCTTTACACAATGTGAAGGAAAGCATGTCTTACATTAATAGACTTTCTTTGCTAAATATTACTTGCAGCTGTTGTTATTGCTTGTAAACGATCTGTTTTGCTTGTATATTGTTCTCTCTCTCTCTCTCTCTCTCTCTCTCTCTCTCTCTCTCTCTCTCTCTCTCTCTCTCTCTGAAAACATCGGTTGGTTAATTTCAAATTTGTTGTGAAAAAACTTATATGCATAATGGAATCTGATACGGTGCACGTAGATATAAAGATATGAACGAACAGATGTATATATATATATATATATATATATATATATATATATATATATATATATAATTTAATATACCAAGCGTGTTGGTAGATCCTTGCGGAGAGAAAAAAAACCAGCAGAAAGTTTGATTGTAAAAATATACTACCAAACATCAACCAGGAAGAAAAAAATTTTTGAAAAAAAGAAAGGACCAAGATATTCGTACCAACAAAAAATAATCTATTCGTACAGTATTTGGCCAAAAGAAAAAACAATTTATATGTATATATATGTATATAATATATATATATATATTCATATAACCGCTAGGAGAAGTTAATATGTAAAAAGTGCTCGATACCTAAGTAGAGCCAAGTCGGATTTTAGCTCTGAAGAGCTTTATGCGAAACTAATAGTAGGTTCGTCTTACTCATTAGATTATCTTTATATATATATATATATATATATATATATATATATATATATATGAGAAGTAAATACACAAGCGATGTGTTTATGATATGGCTTTTTTAGCCGACAATTTTTATAAATAAATAAAAAGGTATGCCCGCCTAATTAATTAATTATTAATTAATTAACTTTCAAAATTAGGTACGACTTCAATCAAGCACATATTCTCCCAAAATATATATATATATATATATATTTATATATATATATATATATATGAAAACTTGTTGGGAAATAAATAAATGAAAAAACTGAGCCAGTGATAAAAAAAAAAGACGAAAGAGATGAAAAGTCTTAGATAGATGGATAGACAGATAGATACGAATGGACAAAGCTAAAAAGAGAATGAAAGAAAGAAAGAAAGAAAGAAAAAAGACTAAAGAAAAAAAAAGAAAGGAAGGAAGAAGAAAGATAGGCAAAATAATTAGAGAAGGAGAGAGAGAGAGAGAGAAATATATATATATATATATATATATATATATATATATATATATATATATATATAACGTCAGATTATTCTTTCTTTCTTTTTTCTTTTGTTCAGTACTTCAATTCTTCAGTATATATATCATCATCATCATCATGTCACGCTTTCAGCACGGATATCCATGACAATCTCTCTCCATCCGTCCCTATCGCGCATCATTCTCGGGAGGTCCTCTATGCAGCATCCTGTATCTGCACAAAGCTGATCAATGTACGTCTTTGCTGGTCTGCCCACACTGGCGTGCCCATGTGCTGGCTTCCACAGGAGGACGTCACTTATGAGTTCGTCCTTGCTTCTCCCGCAGTGTCCCGCGTGTCTTGTCCGTCTTACTCTGATGGTTTGGGTGATATGTGGCAGGTGGCCGTACATCTGCTTTCTCGTGGGGTGTTGTTTCCATGTCTTGTTCAGGATCACCCGCAGCATTCTTGTGCCGCTCCCATCTAGTTTATTCTCTAGTCGCTTAGTTAGGGTCCAGGTGGTGCAGCCATACAGCAGCACTGACACGACAACGGCCTGGAAGAGAGAGAGAGAGAGAGAGAGAGAGAGAGAGAGAGAGAGAGAGAGAGAGAGAGAAAGAAGAGGGAGGGGAGAGAGAGTGTGAGTGTGAGAGACCGACCGACAGAGAGAGAGAGAGAGAGAGACAGTTACATATTGAAAGAAAAAAAGAAAAAAAGAAAGACCATAGAGAGATCAGACATATAGATCAGATAGATCAGATAGATAGATAGATAGATAGATATCAGTTGATAGATAGATAGATCAGATAGATAGATAAGATCGATCAGATAGATCAGTTAGATAGATAGATAGATAGATCAGATAGATAGATAGATAGATAGATAGATATGAACACTGTGATAAATATGTAGATATGAAAGGACTTAGATAAATATATACAGAAAGAAGGTAAATAATCTGAGAGAGTGAAAAGAGAGACAGAGAGACAGAGAGACAGAGTCAGAGACAGAAAGAAAGAAAGAAAGAAAGAAAGAAAGAAATACATAAAAGACAATAAAATAAAAAGAGAACGAAGGAAGGAATGGTGTGAGAGAAGTTTATATATTCAGTCTCGATACTTATTGATCAACTCCTAAACACATTAACCAGATAAAGACCACGGAAAAGCGTATTTATATTATTACCATAATAACGCCACATTATTTTCTTTTCATCCTTTTTCCAAGTCAATCTGTTCCCCCTTTGACATTCTACGACCTTCAGCGAGACTTTTTTTTTTTTGTATCATCCATTGATTTTGTTAACTTTGCACCCGTCCGGTCTTTGACCTTACAGCAACGTTCTTTTTTCTTTTTTTTTCCTTTTTTTTTGTTTGTTTGTTTATACTGCTCCCTCGAGATCTCCTATTCTTAAACACTGTTTCCTCATAGACATCTCTTTTGATAATGGGCCACACAAGTTCTTCTATTGGATCAATATCTTAAGAGACAGAAAGGCGAGGGCGAGGACATTTTGTATCAATTCGGCCGAGGTCTTTGAAACCCTTTTTTTTATTTTGAGGGTGGGTGGGTGTGGAGAGGTAAGGTGGGAAATAGTCGGATTTGCCTGTGAAGGAACATTGTCTCGCATAAATATACTCTTCAACCTAAAGTTGTTTTTTTTTCTTTCCGAAGAATGGAGGTTGTAGCGTTCGAAACGTCCAAACAAAAGAAAATGTTGACGAGAAAGCTGACTCAAATTTATCAATATAATAAATCACATGTATTTATACATATATCAGTCATCCACAGACACGTGTTTCGAAGTTTACTTTTGATCAGTGCGGCTGGGCCTTTTAACAGCTACCTCAAGTCGGGATTGAAACCCGACATAATTTTCGTCTGCCAAGTTGCTTACCCTTTCGGCCATCATAGATAGATAGATAGATAGATAATTCTGACAAGCAAATTCGGCGTATACGATGTTTGACTTGCGGAACACTGGACAGCTGTTTCGATCTATATTAGGTCTCGTCATCAGTGTGTACCGTGATCTCCCACCGACAGAGCTCGAACCAGCAATTTTATATATATGTATATATATATATATGAGAATTTAATAATTTGCTTGAAGTATTGTGTTTATATTGGTTTAACAGTTTGGTTTTGAAGGCTATCACAATGCAAATGAAATAAAAGGATTTATTAATTAAAATACAAATGAATGGCTTAACCAACCACCAACCAAAAGGAGGGGTCAAGAATTGACCCGACCTACCCCCCCCCTCAAAAAAAAGAAAAGATGCGACAAAAAGCACAAGCAACATAGGAAAGTCTAATACAGGCCAAAACACACAAACAACACACTCACAAGATGAATTTGGGTTAAATCGAACTTAACGGACCTAAATTCCACCATCGTATGTCACCCACCAAAAGAAAAAATATAAAATAAGGAATTATGATTTAGTGAAATTCTGCACCTCACCATTAGAGCAAGAATAATTCATGCTCTCCTATATTTCTACTACGACTCCTGTTTCACATTCAAAAATATCAAAACATCAAACAACATTACCTTTTGAGAATGTCTCTGTGCAAGATATATCAATCTGAAGAGGTATAAAGAGACGTTGTTCGTCGAAATAACATATTTATACATTTGTTTGTCTAAATTTCTCCACATCCTGCNAGGAGAGAGAATATATATATATATATATATATTTATGAAAAAATATGTGATAATTAATCCGACAGTTATGAAAATATAACATTTTTGAAAGAACATATGATGTTTGTTATGTGAATTGCTGACAGCCTGATTTCGACCGAAACGATAAGTTGGTCTTCAATCAAAGAGCGACATAACGAAAGAAAATACCGTTAAAAGACTTGCTTTACAAACGAACGCTGATATCAACGCTGAAAAATTTTTATTGAAAATGGCTATGTTCTGTTTTAAAAAATAATAATAAAATAAATTTTTTTTTTTGATGAAGACCCAACTTATCGTTGTCGGGTCCGAAACAGGACTGTCACAATCACATAACAAACAATCATATGTTTTTTGCAAAATTGTTATTTCATCTGTCGGATTATTTCCATATATTTTTCATATTTGTCAAATGAAAAACCATTATATCTGGAATTTACACCTTGAAGACTTTTCATATATAAATTACGACTTCAACACCACTAGTAAATTGGAACCCTAACATCTTCTTTCAAATTACCATGTGGATCGTGTATATTTGTAAACAGCTGAATATATATATCTATACTTATTTTGATACCCACTTTACATTTATTATATTTTTTACAATTTCTTACCAATTAAACTCTTTTGAGTTTTACCTTGAACTATAATGCTTCTGATCTTTATATTTAAAGAGAGAAAATATAAATTTATTTTATTTTATTTTTAAAACGAACCATGCATTTTCAAAAATTTTCAGCGGTTGATATCAGCGTGTCGTTTTGTAAACGTCTTTTTTAACGGATATTTTTTCTCGTCTATGTCGCTCTTAGATGACAGACCACTTATCGTTCCGCTCGAAACAGGCTGTTCAGCAATCACATAACAAACATCATATGTTTTTCAAAATGTTATCTTTCATATATATATATATATATCCGATGTTAAATTTTTTTTAAACAGACGATTATAATTAGAAAAAATCGCTAGGGATCCATGGGAGTACAAATGGATCATAACAGCAAAATAGCCGCTTTTAAGTCTTTCTCATTACTAATAATACATATATATACATCGAGAAAAATATTTTTAAAATATAACAAACACAGAATGTTATTATCAGGGGAACAATTTATGTGTCAATATTAAGTATTTCGTATATTGTACATCTTCAGAACACTGTTAAGTATGTTTATGTGAGGGACAAAAATGAAAGATGTTAAGTGATATAGTGAATGGTGAAATACTGATGTTATTAACGTTAATTTTTATATGCGCGTTTGTTTACGGAAGCCACTGACATCATCCAATGCATGTGCAAAAATGGAAGGTGAAGATCCATATGAGACGCATGCATTAACAATGAATAGGGCGGAGAACGAAAAGTTTAACCAAAGATATGACGTATTTATATGGAAATATTAATGTTAGAAAATAAGATTAAAACAATGTATAAATACATGTAATCCATATATACGCATATCCACATATAATCATACATAGACATAATATATAGTATTATATAATATAGATATGCATATTACATATACATACACACACATTACACATACATACACATACATACGTGTATACATATACATACATATACATATGCATACACATACGTACATATATATAATATATATAAATGTATACATGCATGCATAGACGTATCATGTTATGCTGTTGTGACCTGTTGTGTATGTATGTGTATGTGTGTGTGGTATATATATATATAAATATAATATATATACATATATATATATATGTGTGTGTGTGATGTGTTGTATGTAGTTTTTAGAAAAAAAAATTATTATTTTTTATCTTACATTTGCAAATGTAAGATAACAATTTAAAAAAATTAAATAATAAAAAAATTTTTTTCTAAAGAAGTAATCCATTTTGCGGACCTTCTTCTTTTTTATAAAAATATTTAATATTTCTCCCGTTTGAACCAGAACAAAAACTTTATATATATATATATAATATATATATATAATATTTATATATATAATATATAGTGTGAACAAAAATTATTATTAAAGACAATTCAGGAATTATTTCTTTGTATGTTGTTTAATCTCAACTAGTTTCGACCTTAGGCACTCTCAGGAGAAAATTTCTTAGTTTGAAGAAATTGTTGAATACATTATTAGAAAGGAGCATATAGAAGAGTTATAAAAAGTTCAAGTGTTATAGTGGGATTTAACATGCAGTTTAAAATCCGGGGTAGGCGAGTGTGTTGATAGTAGCCTTTCATTGTTCGTGAAGACCTCTATCATATATATATATATATATATATTATATATATATATATATATATATATATTATATATATTTTGGTATATGTATAAAGTATAACTTCCGTGGGTATAAGAACGAAATCGTTGCTTGAAGCGCACAATATCCAGAGGTTAAGGTTGAGAAAAAACAAATACAAAGTGCTCATACAATGTAGAGCATAAATTTTATTTAAGAATGAAATGAAGTAACCTACTCGAGTTTCATCGATAGATTCTCAGGGTTACTTTAATTAATCGAGTTTACGATCATCTTTGGTGTTATAAACATGCCGTTGGAATGGGACTTCACAAGATGAATCGTAAACTCGATTAATTTAAAAGTACCCTGAAGAATCTATCGATGAAACTCGAGTTTAGGTTATCATTTCCATCTTAATAAATACTTATATATATATATAGGTATCTATGGTATCTATGGTATCAGGTATCTACGGGTATCTTTTAATCTACAAGATTAAATAATTGGCAAGATGTTTTTTTTAGTGTGCCAAGGACCGTCATATATCTATGCCAAGTTATTATTTAAATAAGCTCAGAAAAATAAAAATTGAACATCCGTAATAACTTTAATAAAAAAAGTTAAAGAATAAATAAACGCAGACTTATCATTTTTAGAGACTGTGTTCTGCTAATGGGTGCATGGCGCAGATTCCTATGCCAGATGTATTTTCAAAGCCACTCTTGATTCAGGGCAGCACTACCTCCTTCACGCATTTGTGGTTAGCCTCTATGTTAAGGTCATATGGGAGATGAATGGAGGATAACATCACCATCGCTATATCTGGGTATGGCATGAGAAATCGCCACTTATATTTTATAGACTTTCTGTTGTATCCTTGAGTGGGCAAAAAAATAGACAACAAATACAGGATGTGTGAATATGTATTTATTCAACACTTAACATAGAACAAAGAAGTAGTACAAATACAAACAGTACAAATAAGGAGGTTCAAATGGTTGGAGTTGACGCAGTAATTTCGTTCGAATAAATTCCGACGTGTTCACGCTGAGTCGACTCTTAAATGCTTCTGGGTCAGTCCATCTTGTAGGGGTGTTCACTCCTCTACAAAACTTTCCAAAATCAGCAGCTGGTATTGACCAATGAAAAACAACATTAATGCATTTAAGATCATTAGTAATTTAACCTGAAATCAGTTGCTAACTGGGCTTGAAAAGATCGAAAAGACAGTCGGCGGTCCTATACAATAGTAAAGGGAAAGTGGGTAACCAAAAATGGCCCCTTAAGGATAGAGCCCAGGTGAATGAGCTGTTCATGACTTGCAATACTCCACTTTGGCCCTATCTTGGGCTAGACGGGCGGTCGAAGAGGCCCCCTCCGATCAATCGGCTGGTCACGTCAACCCTAGCACCTTATATGATTTTCCCAACCCTATTGCCCTTATGGCAAGCCCAACCCCTTTGTATCATATGGTGCTAGAAGGCGGTGGCTGCGGGTCTGCATGTCCTGGAAATGACGTTAAACTCTATCTGATGGTGAGGTTCCAGTTCTGGAGGTTTGGTGAATGTGGAGCATCCCTTCATCACCAATTGCTCCCTGGTCCCCTCTGACCCGGAGTGGTAGTACTTGTTAGGTCCCATCTATGGGTTAAATAGAAAAATGTATTTATACAAAATTGTATTATCCATTAAGAATTGATTTATTTCAAAACTTTATCGGCATTAAATGACCCACTGAGGTTGATGTGCCGTAAAACCAAACAAACCAAACCAAACCAAAAATGGCCCACAATTTTATTTTGTTACATTTTTCAATTTCTTGGGAATCTTTTGTTTTTGTTACCCGCCCCCCTCCATCTCCTTTAAATCATACGAAGCAAACATATGCTTAAAATTCTAAATCATTCGAAAGGGAAATTTTAATTAGGATAAAGCCATAGAGCGAAAGAGGTATTTTGGTGTAAGTAGGCTGAGCGAGGAGAGAATGCCAGGTTTATTTTTGAATGGATCGGTCGGCGAGTGACCTAGCTAGATCCATGTAGCTTTGTTACCCCTGTTTGTAAAACGTACGGAACGCGAAATGTTCTGATACTATTTGAAATTTAAATTCGGCTTGTGCAGTGAATTTGCGAGAAGCGTTAGATCATCTGCGCTATTTGCATCAGTAATATTCTATGCATCTTGCCATTTTTTTTTTTTAGTGTGAAACATTTTTTCTTTCATTAGATCAACTGACGTCCGTAGAACGTAGTCTAGGCATTTATAAATAGAAATATGCTAATGTCAAGAAAATCTGTGTCACCCTCAGGTGAACGGACCATTGCTTCCGAGAGTATCATTATAGCACTAAATTTAAAATTTTAAAAATAAAATTAACTGATGAGGAAATTGAACATGAAATTGGTTTCTATGTTTGTTACACGACCACTGCAACGTACACACAGTGACACAAAACACAGAGACAGACAGAGTGAGAACACACCACACACACAACACACAACACACACATATATATATAACACAACATATACACACATGCGCACAAACACATATACACACATTTTGCAGAAGAAATAAGAATTTATGTTTTCTCTCCCGGAATAAGAAAACTTTAATCTTTTACTAGAGGACCTTGGCATTACCACAGTAAGAATAATTTAATTATTACAACGTGTGATATGTTTGTTTAAGAGCTATTGCTTAATAGTTCAAATGTAAAAATTATAATAATTTGATTTAACTCTCTGTCATTCTTTTTTTTTTTTTTTTCATTCCTTCTTTTCATTTTTTTTTTCAATTGAAACAAATTAGCCTTATCATTCCGCACGCTCACCCACTCTCTATATCTTTCCCCTAATATTTTTCTTTCTTTCTTATTATTTTTTCTGTGTAGCATGTCCTTTTTTGATAGAATTAAGCAGAATATACTGATGTTCTTCTCAGACTTCATCCCGATCACTGTCGATTCCATGTGTACCTCTAAACAAATTTCAACTTCAAACTTAGTTGAAAGTTAATCCAAAGTGTTCAATATATTTCGCATATAGACCACATAGAGCATTTATAGTTGTAGAAAAAGTGTTTCTCTATACCACAGTTTCACTGTTCAAGCTACACTTTCTTCAGAACTAAAAAAATACGTTGCTACACTTTATATAAGCAATACGTAATTAAAAACAACCATAATCCCTAAAATCGTAACCCAATTCGCAAAATGTTAATTCATAGGCTGTAGTTAAACTATCATTGGGGACCATCAAAAAACTTTCCATTTTAATTTTCCAACCGTCTTCAGAAGTCAGCCTGAATATGTAGATTTTAATGCAAGAAATTGAATGTTAATAATTTCAAATGAATTTTATTTATTAATTAGGCATAAAAAATGTTACAATAAAAATGCTATTTTTATTTTCTTTATTGAAATTGATCACTAAGTATGTCTGAGCCTATTCTAGTAGTGACCAGGTTTGAATTCAAAGTTTTCCTTCTCCTAGACTGGTTGCCTAACAAAGGTTAAAGGGCCCAGTGAAATAGATCACTAAGTAGGCCTGAGCCTATTCTAGTAGTGACCAGGTTTGAATTCAAAGTTTTCCTTCTCTTAGACTGGCTGCCTACCAAGGTTAAAGAGCCCAGTCTGCCCAACTATTTACCATAGCTGGAGGGATTCATACCTTTCCCAAGTGTATTAGCACTATGTGGACTGTTGGCTTTGTCCATGAATGAACTCGGGTTGATGTGTCAATTTTCTACTGCTCTAACCAGTACCACACTAGCTTCCCACTTATTTCAATTTGTCTTGACTTTTGAATTCCACTTGGTTTCATCTAAACACTTCAACATTATTGTAATTTTAAAATTATTTTAACATCTATTAAATTTATTTTGATAAAGACATAAAACCCTAAATACTGTGAGTATTTTTAGTTTCCAAAAGTCGCATAAAATAACCCACAAGGGTTGACATGCCATAAAAATCAACCAATCAAATCAAAAATACAATTTTAATAAAATTTAGTTTGACTTAAAAGTTATTCATTAAAAAGGTAGATGTTTCAGGTTATGAACGCAGGGGTTCAAGTAACCTGAAACATCTACACTTTTTAAATGAAATAACTTTCTAAGTCAACACTGAAAATTTTATTAAAATTGGGTCATTCTTTGATTGTTGATTGGTTGGATTTTTATGGCATGCCAACCTTGTTGGGTTATTTTATGCTGAACATTTTACATTTCATTCATTCTTGATGGATTAGTCTGGTTTTAATTATCTTTATAACTTTTTCTGTCTATTAATTAGTTTGTATAAACTTAAGTTTCTAAGTCTTGCACATGCAATGATCACGTCATTGGTTTTTCGTAAACAAACGCACATATAAAAATTAACGGTTAATAACATCATATTCACAACATTCACTATACACTTAACATCTTTCATTTTGTCCCTCACATAAACATTACTTAACAGTGTCCTGAAGATGGTAAATATACCGAAATACTTAAGTATTACACATAAAATTGTTTCCCCTAATCATAAATCTGTGTTTTTATATTTAAAATATTTTCTTCTCATATATATTATATATATATATATATATATATATATTATTATATTATATATATAATATATATAAGTTAAAAGAAAGGAAATGAATCCGACAATATGAGTAAGAAAAGGTGGAATGAAAACATCACACAATGCTGTTAAAGAAGAAAACAATTATAATATAATCATAGCTGATACTGATCAATATTTCGATTTTACAAAAATCATCATCAGAGCTCATTCACTCCCTAGTTGTTTGTTTTACTTTTCTCTCCGACCCAAACAATACGGAGTGAATGAGCTCTGATGATGATTTTTGTAAAATCGAAATATTGATCAGTATCAGCTATGATTATATTATAAATTGTTTTCTTCTTTAACAGCATTGTGTGATGTTTTCATTCCACCTTTTCTTACTCATATATATATATATATATATTATATATATATATATATTATTGAGATGTATAAGTAGTAACTTACCGGTGGCTATGAGTACGATCGTGGAAGCGCACAGTATCCAGAGGCTAAGATTGAGAAAAAACAAATACAAAGTGCTCAATACAATGTAGAAGCAAAGATAAATAAGCGTTCCTCTACTAAGATTCCAATTCCAACGGGCATGTATTATACCATCTAAGATTAATCGAAACTCAATGATTTAACTAAAGTACCCTGAAGAATCAATCGATGAAACTCGAGTAGGTTACTCCTTTCCATTGTAAAATATATATATATATAGTGTGTGTGTGTGTGTGTATGTGTGTAAGTGTGTGTGTGTGTGTGTTATATTATATTATATTATATTATATTTTTCTTGTGTCCAAGGGTTATAGTGTTAATCGATTATATTGGGTTGGGGCGGCCCTCTTGGTTTTTTCCTTTTTTCCACAGGTGAATTTGGCAGTATATTTTTACTAAGAAGTTATTTGCCTTTTCATTCTTACCACAAGGGTTTACTAATAGTATATATATATATAATATATATATATATATATATTATATATATATATATTGGTTAGGAGGTTGATTTAGAAAGCTATCACAATGCAGATGTAAAGAAAAAAAAATATGGTAACAATGGTGTTGTGTGTTACCTGTATTTTATTCTTGAATTTTCGAGATAAGAACTCTTTTTCAAAGATCACTGGAACTGACGTAGTCTAGTCATAGCATTTATATATATATATACTTTTTCTCGTCTTTTGCATTTCTTCGAGTTGCGTCACCGCGTCATGACACCTTCGCGTGAGTAGATCGCGACTTGCCTTTCAAAATAAAACGCTGATCAATACAGTTACATACTAAAAAGATTTTCATCTCCTGTAAATATAAAAACATCCATCATTTTCTTCACCCAAGAGACATCCTGATGAAGGTTCAATGTAACCGAAATGTTTTAAACATCGATATTAAATTCATCCCATTTTCGGAACACTTGTTTTTTTCAAATTTTCTTTATATATATATATATATATATATATATATATATTATTACATCTGCATTATGATAGCCTTCTAAATCAACTTCCCAACCATTACATATATAATGCTTCAAGCAAATGATAAAACTCTCTCTCTATATATATATATATATATATATATATATATATATATATATATATATCTTATTATAATGGAGATTGTGTGCTTTTCTGTCTGTAACAGAAACTATATTACTACTCATATCACTATTCCATTAGTTATTGACATCACATTTTCCATGATTGCATTCTTATTTAAACCTCAATTATTGATAAATTTGTTTTACATTATTAATACTGTTACCATGTCTACATATGACAACATGCAATTATATTATATATCAACAATAGCGGTTTACAGTGTGAACGGGAAGGCTGGCTAATTTACATATTGATATTAAAAATCTGATTTTATTAAATATGTGCTTAATATTATTGATTTCTAATTGTTGGGTTTTATATTAATGATTATGAGCAAAAGTCTCGGGGATAAATCTTAAAAGAAATCCATTAACAAGAAGAAATAACTGTAATATTATTCTTTACTTCCTATTTTAACTAAATAGTTAAATTAGGAATATTTACCAATGAAAGACGGGAGTAAGGGAAAATGATGGAACAGTTAGTTTCAAAGTTGTTCTATTTTTCAATCATACCCCCTCTGTTCCAAATATTTTTATCTGAATTTTTATTCAGTTCCATTAGCCTTTCTAATTTAACATGATATTTTATTATATTTAAACTTAAATACTTGCACCCGGAGGGTGCATATATTTGCTAGTATATATATATATATATATATATATATATATATATAACCGACTTGGTGGGATAGTATCGAGAGGTGAGATTTTCATTCCTTCAACTTTTTATACTGGTATGGTAGCCAACAGTTGTTGTTGTTTTTTTTCCCAGTTTGCCAAAGAAGGACTCTATACATCTGCCAAATTATTATTCAAATATATTCATTAGGTAAAATAGAAATTGAACATTCTAAGTAATATATATATATATATATATATATATATATATATATATATATATATATATACGCACACACACACATATATATATATATATATATACATATATATAAACGCACACATTTGACCATTTACACCATTTCTGTCATTTTCAAAGGAACCGTTTTGTCTTACCTGATGAATGCTTTCAGCAAGAAACCGCTGGTTGTAATACCGTTCCGTAATTAAATAAATAAAAGCAAAAACTTTTATTTGTTTTGATTTCTCATTGAACTATATATATATATATATATATATATATATATATATATATATATATATATATATAAGTAAAGAAATAACAAAAGACTTAGAGATTTAGCTTTATAGTCTATTTCAGGGAGCTTAGACTATAATGCTAAATCTCTAAGTCTTTTGTTATTTCTTTACTTATATATTTGCTCTGTGACTCTAGCATTAAGGGCACACATTGAGCTCTCAAACAGCGACGGTTTTTTTTTAAATAAAACTCTTGTGTCGTAAGGAAGATTTCTTCTCTGGACTTTTGGATTATATATATATATATATATATATATATATAATATATATATATATATATATACACCAAACTTATTGGTAAAAATACTACCAAACATCAACCGGGGAGAAAAATTTTTTGGGAAAAAAGAAAAGACCAAGATAATCGCACCAACCAAAAATAATCTCTTGGTACAATATTTTGGCCAAAAGAAAAAACAATTTATATGCATATATATATATAAGATATATATATTCATATAAAACCGCCAGGAGACTAAAGCTAATATGTAAAAAGTGCTCAATACCTAAGTAGAGCAAATAATAAAGATAAATCTAATGAGTCAGACGAACCTACTAAAAGTTTCGCTTAATGCTCGTCAGGGCTAAGATCTGACTCTTAGCCCTGTAGAGCATTAAGCGAAATTTTAGTAGGTTCGTATGACTCATTAGATTTATCTTTATATATACTAGCAAATATATGCACCCTCCGGGTGCAAGTATTTAAGTTTTAATATAATAAAATATCATTAAATTAGAAAGGCTAAGGAAACTGACTAAGAATGCAATAAAAAGATCTGCAACAGAGGGGTATAATGAATAATAGAACAACTTTGAAACTAACTATTCCATCATTTTCCATTACTCCCCTCTTTCATTGGTAAATTTTCCTAATTTAACTATTTAGTTAAAATAGGAAGTAAAGGATAATATTACAGTTATTTCTTCTTGTAAATAAATTTCTTTTAAGATTTATCCACGAGATTTTTGTTTATATTTCTTAAGATAAAACCAAACAATTTGAAATCAATAATACCAAGCACATATTTATTAAAATAAAATTTTAAATATCAATATGCAAATTAGCCTTCTCGTTAAAACGGTAAACCGCTATTTTCTTATATATATAAATACAATTGCATGTTATTAGTACGTAGATATGGTCAACAGTATTGATAATGTAAAACAATTTTTATTAATAACTGAAGGTTTAAAAGAATGAAATCATGGAGAATTTGAGGTAAATAATTAAGGGAATTGTGACTTGAGTAGTAATATAGTTTCAGTTACAGACAGAAAAACACACAATCTCCATTATAATAAGATATATATATATATATATATATATATATATATACATATATATATATACCACGGTATCGGTCTTCAAGGTACACCTTCTTTAGGAGAACTAAAAATTATAGGTAGTTACATTTTATATATACTTGTCTGGGTTGGAATTATTTTTATTTCTCTTTCTGTTATTTTAATTAGTTTGTGTGAATTTTAGTTTCTTTCTAAGTCTAGATCGTTTTCCTTTGAAATTAATCTTTTTTCTATGAATATATATAAGTAAAGAAATAACAAAAGACTTAGAGATTTAGCATATTTCAGGGAGCTTAGACAAAGTGTCTAACTCTCCCGACTCATCAGATTCGCATCTTTATTTGAACTAGCAAATATATGCATCCTCCGGGTGCAAGTATTTAAGTTTTAATGTAATAAAATATTATATTAAATTAGAAAGGCTAATGAAACTAAATAAGAATACAGAAAGATTGAAACAGAGAGTATAATAAAAGTTTTGAAACAGAGGGAGTATAATAAAAATTGAACAACTGAAACTTACTCTTCCATCACTCTCATTTCATTTATTTTTTCTAATTTAAGTATTTAGTTAAAAGAGGAAGTAAATAATAAAATGACACTTATTTTTTCTTGTTAATGGATTTCATTTAAGATTCATTGAAGAGATGTTTGCTTATATTCATTAAAATAAAACCAAACAGTTAGAAATCAATAATACTAAGCACATATTTATTAAATTCGATTTTTTTATATTAATATGCAAATTAGCCTTCCCGTTCACACTGTAAACCGCCATTTTGTTGTATATATGATACAATTGCATGTTGTTAATATGTAGACATAGTTAACAGTATTAATAATGTAAGACAATTTTATTAATAATTGAGGTTTAGATAAAAATCAAATCATGGAGAATGTGATGTCAATAACTAAGAGAATTGTGACTTGAGTAGGAATATACTTTCGGTTACAGACAGAAAAACACACAATCTCCATTATAATAAGATGTTAGGTCTTAAAAAAAGAAATCTGAGACTGATGGAATTCAACTTGTTTTTAAAGAATAGGGTGTAAACAATAGAAAGCTGAAAACCGGAAAATAAGACCAAAAATCGACAAATAGGAAACGCTTAAGATGTGGTCATACAATGAAAAAAAGATGGAAGTAAAAGAAGAATATTAATGTTGAAAAAAAAAACGTAGATATAAAGAAGGAAAGCTGATTGTCTAAGCTCCCTGAAATATACTAAATCTCTAAGTCTTTTGTTATTTCTTTACTTATACTAGCAAATATATACACCCTCCGGGTGCAAGTATTTAAGTTTTAATATAATAAAATATCATATTAAATTAGAAAGGCTAATGAAACTGAATAAAAATTCAGATAAAAATATTTGGAACAGAGGGGGTATAATAGGAAAATAGAACAACTTTGAAACTAACTGTTCCACCATTTTCCCTTACTCCCGTCTTTCAGTGGTAAATTTCCCTAATTTAACTATTTAGTTAAAATAGGAAGAAAAGAATAAAATTACAGTTATTTCTTTATGTTAATAGATTTCTGTTAAGATTTATCCCCGAGATTTTTGCTCATATTTATTAAGATAAAACCAAACAATTAGAAATCAATAATACTAAGCATATATTTATTAAAATCAATTTTTTAAGATCAATATGCAAATTAGCCTTCCCATTCACACTGTAAACCGCTATTTCGTTGAATATATAAATATAATTGCATGTTATTAGTATGTAGATATTGTTAACAGTCTTAATGATGTAAAACAATTTTACTAATAATTGAGGTTTAAATAAAAATAAAGTCATGGAGAATGTGATGTAAATAACAAAGGGAATTGTGAATTGAATAGTAATATAGTTTCGGTTACAGACATACAAACCCACAATCTCCATTATAATAAGATATTTGTTCTGTGACTCTAACATTAAGAGCACACATTGAGCTCTCAAACTGCGACAGGTTTTTTTTTAAATAAAACTCTTGTGTCGTAAGGACGATTTCTTCTCTGGACTTTTGAATTATATATATATATATATATATATATATATATATAATGACTACCACTTCTTTGCAAAGAAAGGCTATCTCCTCGATACGCTAGTCGTGACCCTCGTCGTGCGTTTGTCTTGTCAGGCAAGTATGACTTTAGAAGTTGTACCACATGTTGGGATTAAGGAATTAGCTCTCGTGTACTCTGATATGACCTCTAAACCAAAACACTTATTTACAGAATTTACACGAGTTAACTGTAGTTTGCTGCTGAATGACTTTTGTAAAGCAAGTATATATATATACATATAATAACATATATATATATACATATATACATATATATATATACAGATATATATATATATACATATATACATATATATATACATATATACATATATATACATATATATATACATATATATACCTATATACATATATATATACATATATATATGTATACACACACACACACACACACACACACATATATATATATATATATATATACATTTGTTTTTGGAGGTGCGTGGTATAATGATTAAAGTCGTAGGAAATGCGCTCGTCGACCCAAGTTCAAATCCTAGACGAAGCTGTGCATTTCACATAGTGCTAATACCCTTGAAAATGGTATGCATCCAACTACTCTCTCTCCAGCTATGGGTAAATAATAGAGTGGAGTGAGCTCTTTAACATTGGCTAGGTAACCAGTCTAGGAGAAGGAAAACTCTAAATTGTAACCTGTTAAACTCTGCTTAAGAAATTGACCTTTTCACACACACACCACACACACACACACACACACCACACACACACCGCTCGTGGGAGGGTTGGTAAATATATTCAAAGTGTGTCATAAAATAGCCGAGTTTGAAGCTGTATTTACCACGATAGAAATGAACAATGAATGGAACGTTAATTTTTTCAGAATACAAGTGTTACATAATTATAAATCACTACTACTTATGTAGAGTAGTGTAGAAACCAAAATAGCTGTTATAAGTCGCAGCCGGCGGCCTTGAAGGATTGAATGGCAAGGCTTGACCTCATCCTGATCCTTCCGGTGGATACCGTGAAAATCGGTGGAGAAGACCCTCTTCCGGTTTAGATTAGAGAGAGTTTTAGTTAGTATCGGCCCAACCACGAAGGTGGTAAGTCACGTTATGCGCACTGCCGTACTCAATTTGCGCAGGTAGTCAGGTGGGGATTTCGAAATAGAATATGGTCTAAGTTAAATCAAAGTCTTGTGTTATTATCTAAAAACTACCAATGTCACAGGGCTTCTGATAAAGAGAAATCCCCAATGGAAGACAGACACGAAGTTTCCAATACGAAGTCTAGACGCTAGAAAAAACGTAAGATACCAAAGATTAGTAGAAGAAGAATAGAAGTAAAGAAAGGGTATACAACACAAGGTGTGTTAAAAAGTACAACAAATCTCGATACTTTTTTTGACATCTTGTATATACATTTGTTTTCTACCAAACTATCGCTACGACTCCAAAATCTTAGTCGGCATTAAATGACCCACCGAGGTTGATATGCCGTAAAACAAAACAAAACAAAACAAACAAACAAAGTAACTATAAAAATAAGTCCGGTGTTGTTCTAGGTTCATGCTACAGTTTTCGGAATATAGGTTAAAATTTGTCCCAGTATGACATCTCTCTTCCATGAAACAATTTCTCTTGGAGTGAAACGGTGGGAAATTAGATTCCACCACTTAAGGCAATTTTCCATTACGATATAGATAAATGGAATGGCGTATTTTGGCCGAACTTCCCGCCAAATTACGTGCCTGTCTTTTTAGATCGATACCAATGGCATGTCAAAGAATTAAACGTTGCCAAAAATACAGTGCGAATAATAACATAATTATTTGCAGAAGATGCCGTGAATTAATTACTTCATCGATGAATGCAAAACTAACTTTTATATAAAATCTAACACTTTTCAATAGCCAGGACCGAAATATCTACTGTAACGTATCGATTTATACAAAAGTACATGCGTATTAGGGTAGGTCGATTTTCAATTTTTTTTTTTAATATCAAAATGATTCACCCGAAGAAATTTGGCTAATGGTATGATAAGTACTGACATCAAAACGTAGAATCCTACCTGTTGGGGTTTTCTGTGTATATATATTTACTAAGCTTAGCTTAGATGCGGCACAAGGCCAGACTTATGGGCGCCCAGTGAGAATCGAACTCACTAACAATGGTTTGCTAATCTAGCTTTCTAACCATTACACCACATGAGGTGCCCTTCTGTGTATAGTTATTTACTAAGCTTTGCTTAGATGTGGCACAAGGCCATAAGTATGGGGCGCCCAGTGAGAATCGAACTCACAAACAATGGTCTACTAATCTACTTTACTAACCATTACACTACATGAGGTGCCTTACCCTTCTGTGTATAGTTATTTACTAAGCTTAGCTTAGATATAGCACAAGGCCAGAAGTGTGGGGCGCCCAGTGAGAATCGAACTCACTAACAATGGTCTGCTAATCTAGCTTGCTAACCATTACACCAATTGAGGTGCCCCTAGTTATTTACTAAGCTTAGCTTAGATATGGCACAAGGCCAGAAGTATGGGGCTCCCAATGAGAATCGAACTCACTAACAATGGTCTGCGAAGCGAGCTTGCTAACCATTACACCACGTGAGGTGCCCTAAAAAAACTAAGCTTTTGCTTAGATATAGCACAAGGCCAGAAGTATGGGGCACCCAGTGAGAATCGAACTCACTAACAATGGTCTACAAATCTAGCTTGCTAACCATTACACTACGTAAGGTGCCCTTTTAAAAACTAAGCTTTGCTTAGATATAGCACAAGGCCAGATTATGGAGCACCCAGTGAGAATCGAACTCACTAACAATGGTCTGCGAATCTAACTTGCTAACCATTACACCACATGAGATGCCCTTCTGTGTATAGTTATTTACTAAGCTTTGCTTAGATGTGGCACAAGGCCATAAGTATGGGGCGCCCAGTAAGAATCGAACTCACAAACAATGGTCTACTAATCTACTTTACTAACCATTACACTACATGAGGTGCCTTACCCTTCTGTGTATAAGGTGTGCTAGTTCCGCCTATACTTATAGACTTGTCAAGGTCACGTGATTGACTCTTCTAACCAATCAGTGGCAGTACTAGTGGCCTGATAAGATACTTAAACCCCCCATATTTGTCACACATCAAATACACTCTTTGACGAAGGGCGCACATAGGATTACCGGGATCTTTACCAATACTCACGAAGGACTTATACGAGTACCAGTAACTCGGCACACTTTAGTAACCAAAGGATTCACATTGTGGACGGACTCTTTATCAAGGATTCCACCAGATAAGCGCTTTTGCTATAAGGCCAAGCAATGACCCTTAAAAACTTAACAGTTTTGCACCCGAATTCAATGGGATGGAAAGAAGGATGTAAGAAAAAAGATAGAAAATGAAAAGGAGAGAGAGAGAGAGAGAGAGAGGAGAGAGAGAGAGAGAGAGAGAGAGTTCAAAGAAGATTATTATACTTATTACACATTGAACTATTGTAATAGCTCATCAGTATACATATCAAACGTTGTAATAGTTAAACTATCTTTTTATGTTCTTTGGTTGGTTGAAATTTTCGACATCTGTGTAGCATTCCTTTTTCTTCCCTTTCTTTCTTAATTAATAAAAATAGAACCGTCCATTATTTGGCTGAGATGACGACACCCATGAGACCAGATAATCAGGATTTAAATTTATGCATTTCATCTTGGACAATTTGGACGGTTTCATTTTTAACCAGAGGGTGTTGCAAGATGATAACGGTCGTATAATCAAGGAACAAGAGTATGAATATATAGATTGAAAGAAAAGAAAAGGATTTAGTATTAAAAGGTTGATATATACCATTAAACACCAACCACCCACACAAGCAACCGAAAAAAAAGTAAACGCGGTGGGGGTTGTGTTCCCGCCCAACCCTATGACCTAGATTGAGGATGCCTCCTTCCCCCTCCCCGAACACCACCCACTCGACCCCAACCCCACTCGTGCGGAAACGAATCAACTGCATTGCATTTTAATTTATATCCGACCGCATCTTCAAAAAAAAAAAATGAAAAAAAAAAAATTAAGACAAAAAAAAAAAACGAATTTTGTAACTCGAGATTTTTACTTTATTCGAAATTAATTTTTCACATTTTTGTCACTACTTCCTCTTCCGGTTTCTTGCTTCTGTTTCAGCTGCACAGAGCTGCAATACAATATACTAGACGAACTCCTGTGAACCTGTTGTTACAGCTGTTCGTGATAATATTGATGCTTCTATTTGGAAAGGAGTGAATAATTCTTATTAACATAATTTTATCCGTTATAGAATTTGGATGATTAAAAAAAATACCGTTCAGGGGACAAGACCAAATTATCATTCAGTTGCAAATTTGACAGGAAATTGCTTAAGTCAGAAGTTGAATAATGTTAAGTGTATTGCTCTATTAAAACATCGCTAAGATATGCTTTTTAGTTTGGTTACAGTTTATATATATATATATATATATATATATATATATATTATATAGTGAAAAATTTGAAAAAACACAGTTTTAAATAAAATGAGTGGTAAGTTTATTAGCCAACGCTGCAGTGTTTCAATTTGTTTAGTAGATCTTCTTCAGGAAAAATGCTCAATGTCATTTTTCGACACATTTTTCGATACATACGCACACACACACACATACACACACACACACACACACACACACACACACACATACACACAGACTCACGCACACACACCATAAAAGAAGAATATTTGATGTTATATTTCAAAGCGAAAAAAAATAAAATGAATAACCCAAAGAAATTTTATTTGGATTATTCATTTTATTTTTATCTGTGTCTACTGTCTGATGAGAATACACTTCTAAGGAGGTTTAGAAATTTAAATAAATTTCTAAAAGCCTTTTAAGTTTTGGTCGAAATAAATTTATTACAGAATGACGGTTTATTAAGTTTTTCCTTTCTTTCAAAAGTAAATATTGCTCTGTATTTAATCTAAATTATAGATTATCATGCATTGAGCTCTCTCTAGGGATTTATAAAAATCCCTTTATTTGCACCTATTAAAACATGCAATATAATTATATTGTGAGATTTTGAAGATCCCATGTAGAATCATCCGTTACTACCAGTTTTGGATACCTTACATTATATAATATATATATATATATATATATAATATATATAATATATATATATAAAAGGATATGAAATCACACAATGCTGTTAAAATAAAAATATTTCATATCATATTCATATTCGAAAAATATTTCGATTTATAAAAATCATCATCAGAGCTTGTTTTTAAACCAGACTCATCGAGAGAGAAACTTGGAACAGCCACAAAAATGCCTGGAAAAAAGACTGGAGGAACTGGAAATTAGAGGAAGAATTGAGACCACCCAGACTACTGCAGATTTCGACACGTTTACTTCGGCGGCCAACGTCCAGAAAAACATATATACATATATATATATATAATGAGGATATCTACTGAGTTAGACGAACCTACTATTAGTTTCGCATAAAGCTCTTCAGGGCTAAAATCTGAGTCAGATTTTAACCCTGAAGAGCTTTATGCGAAACTAATAGTAGGTTCGTCTGACTCAGTAGATATCCTCATTACTTGGCTCTACTTAGGTATCGAGCACTTTTTACAAATTAGCTTCTCCTAGCGGTTATATGAATATATATATATCTTATATACATATATATACATATAAATTGTTTTTTCTTTTGGCCAAATACTATACCAATAGATTATTTTTTGTTGGTACGAATATCTTGGTCTTTTCTTTTTTTCAAAAATTTTTTCTTCCTGGTTGATGATTGGTAGTATATTTTTACAATCAAACTCTCTGCCGGGTTTTTTCTCTCCGCAAGGATCTACCAACACGCTTGGTATACATATATATATATATATACATGTGTGTGTGTGTGTGTGTGTGTGTGTGTAATGGTATCTTTGCTTGATATCAAAGTTTGTATTTTCGAGTTTCAGGCCAACGCTTGTTAATCTTAGACGATATAGACAATATTCAGTTACGTGTTTGGACTGATCGAATATCTAAACTAGTTTTAAGATCGACGCCAAATACGTGTCAAGATTGTTAACGTTGCCAAAAATAAAGTCCGAATAACGAGGTAATTATTTGGTAAGGCCGCCATGAATTCACTTCTCTGGACACTGCGGCGTCAGTGTTCACAAATCCGGCTTTTACCCATGATCTATTCGATTAATTAAAAAACCCATCGGTGGGGCTTAGAAACAAAAGGAGCTGTTCTGTGTAGGACAATAAACTGCATTTGGTGTGGAGTACCCATTCATTCATTGCTATTCCACCACGGTGTTGTATACCTCTTTCCTTACTTACTTCTATTCTTCATCTGGCGTCTTTGACATCTTAAGTTCTTCTAGCGTCTCTTCTAACATCTGGACTTCATCTTGGTGGTTGGTCGCACTTAACTCATTTCTTCTTCTAGATCAGTCTTGTTACCAAGACATTCATTAATCACAAAACCGTGTTATTTTCTTAAGATTTTATTTACTTAACTATACATTTCATGTAACTAAACATCTGACTAACATAGCGCGCGTATGCAGTGTGAGTTCCAGTTAAGGCAGCACATCTTCTCTGCCTGACGTCCAAACTGAAACTGAGGACCCAACCAGGTCCCACGTGACTTCAAGTATTTCGCGGGCTTTCTGTATTATTCCATGGAAAGTCCCGCCCGTGATATGAAAAGGGCCATCCCTTTAGAAATACAGGGGATTGACAATAATCTTATGCAACCGCATAGATTATGTAACAACGGAACTTCGAACCGAACCCTTTATTTAATCAATTGGGGAAGATTGTTCTATATAAGAAAAATGTATTAGAAATGCTTTTACTACAGAAATGCATTGGAAATGATTTTATCATAGAAAATGCATTGGGAATCCTTTTTACTATTGAAATGCATTGAATAGGATTTTAAAATAGGAATGCATTGGAAATGATTTTACTATAGAAATCTATTAGAAATGCGTTTACGATAGCAATGCAACTGACTTTTCAACGATAGAAATGCATTAAGAATTATTTTACAATGGGAATTCATTGGAAATAATTTTACTCTAGAAATGTATTAGAAATGCTTTTATTATAGGAATAAATTTGAAGTCATTTTACTATAAAAATGCATTGAACCCCCAGGAATTCATTGGAAATAGTTTTACTGTAAAAATGTATTAGAAATGTTTTTACAATAGAAAGAATTGGAAATAATTTTACTATAGAAATGCATTGAAAATAATTTACTATAGAAATGTATTAGAAATGCTTTTATTACAGGAATTCATTGGAAATGGTTTTACTGTAAAAATGTATTAGAAATGCTTTTACTATAGGAATTCATTGGAAATCATTTTACTATAGAAATGCATTGAAAATAATTTACTATAGAAATATTAAAATCATCGGAAATGTTTTTAACTGTAAAATGCTTTTATTATAGGAATGCATTGTAAATGGTTTTACTGTAAAATGTATTAGAAATGTTTTTACAATAGAAAAGAAATGGAAATCATTTTACTATAGAAATGCATTGAAAGTAATTTTACAATAGAAATGTATTAGAAATGATTTTACTACAGGAATTCATTGGAAATGGTTTTACTGCAAAAATGTATTAGAAATTTTGTTTGACAATAGAAAAGAATTGGAAATGATTTTACCTTAGAAAGGATTTTACAATAGTAATTAGAAATGTATCACTGTTGTTCTGTTACATGTATAATTTCTGTATTGAATTTCTGTTGAACTGAAAATTCTTTGTTTCAAGCGAAAACGATTTGAAATGAACTTGAAAATTTCAATGACAACTAAAGTGGATTCAAGTCAACTGAAAAAAAATTGACCAAATGTTCTTTGCAGAAAGAAAGAAAAAAAGATCGCATTTGTGTTTTTTTGTCTCTTGAGTGCGTAATCGTCTGTCTATCTGTTCGACGATAGGGATAGAATGTAATTACTCATCGATCTATGAATGAGCGATTTTCTCTCTGGCTTATTCATAATGGAGATCGGGTACGATCATTTCTCGGAGTATGTATGCATTGCACAAGGTCACATTAGACTGCAAGTACGCATTCTTGAAAATGTGATGAATAGAGTGACTAATATCTGTCTGTCTATCTATCTATCTATCTATCTATTCATCTATGTCAATCTCTTCATCTATCTATTTCAGTCTGTTCATACTTATCTATCTATGAGGAAAAAATGAGTAAAGAAAAGAAATGTCTATCTATCTATCTATCTATCTATTCATTCATCTATGTCAATGTGTTCATCTATCTATCTCAGTCTGTTCATACTTATCTATCGACGAGGAAAAAATGAGTAAAGAAAAGAAATGTCTATCTATCTATCTATCTATCTATCCATTCATCTATGTCAATCTGTTCATCTATCTATCTCAGTCTGTTCATACTTATTTATCTATGAGGAAAAAATGAGTAAAGAAAAGAAATGTAGATGGATAAAAATGAATTTAATCGATATCACTTTTAATCGATATCACTTGCACATGTGTTTCGGTCCGTTTATCAAAATGTATACGGATTTACGTTATAATTATTATTAAAATAATCAGATGGAGTTAAAATGATGATAATAATAATAATAGGAAAAATGTAAAAATATTCCGTACACAGAGAGATTTTTTTACGACCTTCATCAGAGTGATTTTTTTATTTTTTTTTATCTATCTATGTATCTATCAATCTATCTATCAATCTATCTCAGTCTGTTCTGTTCTTATCTATCACTCTATCTTGCTAAGGGAGAGAGAGAGAGAGAGAGAGAGAGAAAGAGAGAGAGAGAGAGAGAGAGAGAGAAATATATAGAGAGGAGAGAAATAAATAATCTAAATGCCTTGCTTGACACACAGAGACAGACACAAACACACACACACACACACATAATTGGCAAAGAAAAAGGTTTAAAAATCGGACTTTTTGTGGTTATAGATCAATTTCTGCCTACAGGTATATATCTGTGTATACCTATGGGTTTCATAAGACCGCTAACTTTATTGAAAATAAACTATATATATATATATATATATATATATATATATATATATATATATATGTATATTTCTGTTTGATTATCTTCTTTTACTTACTCCCCAGTCTCCGATATTGAATCTAATCCAAGATTGTCTTTGGGAAATATTCTATTTTGGAGGTATTTCTTATTTTTATTTTTGTGAGTGCGATATTTTTATAGTTGGTAAAAACAGCTGTAATGTCATTACATTTCTATCTAAGCAAATACACCTTAAGTCTCGATACTTTTTCAATACAGTTCGTATTTTGAAGAAAATGAACGTTTTATTCATTGTTCATTTCCATCTTGGTAAATACAGCTTCAGTCTCGATACTTTTTCAATACAGTTCGTATTTTGAAGAAAATATACGGTTTTTATATTGTTCATTTCTATCTTAGTAAATACAGATCAATCTCGATACTTTTTCAATACAGTTTGTATTTTGAAGAAAATTAACGTTTTATTCATTGTTCATTTCTATCTTGGTAAATACAGCTTCAATCTCGACACCTACACAGTTCGGATTTTAAAGAAAATATACGTTTTTTTTTATTGTTAATTTCTATCTTGGTAAATGCAGCTTCAATCTCGATACTTTTTCAATATAGTTCGTATTTTGAAGAAAATGAACGTTTTATTCCTTGTTCATTTCTATCTTGGTAAATACAGCTTCAATCTCAATACTTTTCAATACAGTTCGGATTTTAAAGAAAATATACGTTTTTTTTATTGTTAATTTCTATCTTGGTAAATACAGCTTCAATCTCGACACCTTTTCAATACAGTTCGGATTTTAAAGAAAATATACGTTTTATTCATTGTTCATTTCCATCTTATTAAATATAGCTTCAATCTCGATACTTTTTCAACACAACTCATATCTTGAAGAAAATGAACGTTTTATTTATTGTTCATTTCTGTAAATGGCAAATACAGCTTCAGCCTCTCTGCTTTTTATATATCGTACATTGATAGACAAACCTTGTTAAAGTTTCCCAAAACTTTTGTATGTGTGCGTTATGAATTTATCTTAGCTAAAATGAAAAGTAAAAGCAAACGAAGAAACCTCTTGTGTGTAGACAGTTTTGTGTTTACCTCGCAGTTCTGTAACAATTCTCGTTGTCCGCCAAGTAGAAAATGATCTTCAACGAACCTTTTGTGTTTTTACTCATTGAAGAGTTCCACGATTGGAACGGGTTGGGTGGCGAGTGTGAATAAAAGCTCAGAGCATTTCCTGATAAAGAGACGGACCAAGTGACGAAGTGATACAAACGGGCGGAAATGAAACGTCTCCTGCCCCCCGGAGGTCAGTGCACCCCCCGCCCCGACTAACTTGTTAAGTCAGTCTGTTCTATCAATGCTTGTATTCTGATTGTGTGCCTATAGAAGAAGAAGAAGAAGAAGAAGAAGAAGAAGAAGAAGAAGAAGAAGAAGAAGAAGAAGAAACAAGGGAACAAAGAAGAAGAAGAAGAAGAAGAAGAAGAAGAAGAAAAAGGGAACAATTAGAAGAAGAAGAAGAAGAAGAAGAAGAAGAAGAAGAAGAAACAAGGGAAGAAGAAGAAAAGAAACAAAGGAACAATTAGAAGAAGAAGAAGAAGAAGAAGAAGAGAAGAAGAAGAAGAAGAAGAAGAAGAGAAGAAGAAGAAGAAGAAGAAGAAGAAGAAGAAGAAACAATGGAACAATTAGAAGAAGAAGAAGAAGAAGAAGAAGCCAGGGAACAATTAGAAGAAGAAGAAGAAGAAGAAGAAGAAGAAGAAGAAGAAGAAGAAGAAGAAACAAGTGAACAATTAGAAGAAGAAAAAGAAGAAGAACAAACAAGGAAAGAAGAAGAAGAAGAAGAAGAAGAAGAAGAAGAAGAAGAAGAAGAAGAAGAAGAAGAAGAAGAAGACCATTATCCAAAGAAAATAGTTATCGAAAAATGTGAACGAAATGAAGACGTGTTAAGGGAAGGATGACAATAAAAGTAATATCTCGAATACGATGAGAGATAATATAATTCTTTTTAATGAATCGAAGTTTCAATATGAGGTTTCGATCGATAGCATTAACTTCATCAGTAGCATCTTTATTAATGATTGCTTTTCTTCTTTATTTTTGTTTAATCTTCTCGGACAACTCGAACACTGTATAATACGCCGATTGAACCGCTGTGTAAGGGTAAGACCCTTCCCATGGGCCCACTTGTTGGTCATGGGTAGCGATCCATGATGCTTAAGGACGGAATTCCAGTGGCTGAACAGTCCATGACATGCAACACTCCACTTTAGCTCTTAATTAAGATGGGCGATCGGAAGGGGCCCGCTCCGATCAATCGGTTGGATTATCAAACACTAGCACTTACAAGCCCTGCTGGCTGAGGCTTTAGAATATACCGACTGCATCTTTGCAGAGGGGTAAGACTATCCTCCCAATATTAGCTGTTGGTGGCGACCCATGATGCTTAAGGATGGAACCTTGGTGGCTGAGAAGTTCATGACATGCAACGGTCCACTTTGGCCCTTGCTTAGGCTTGACGGTCGGTTGGAGAGGCCCGTTGGTTCAATCAGCTGGTCACGTCGAGTCCTAGCACCTATATGATTGTCCCAACCCTATTGCCGTTATGGTAAGCCTCAAAACCTTTTTATCATATATGTGCTAGAAGGCGGTGGCCGGGTGTCTTAGTATCATGGGTATGAATTTAAACTATCTGATGGTGAACTAATTCTGGAGCTACGGGAGATGTGGTGTACCCCTTAATCACAATTACTCCCAGGTCCGCTCTGACCTGGACTTGTAGTATCTCTTAGGATCCAATTCTATTATTTGAATAGAAAAAATTCAAAAAATTAAAAATTGAGATGGACAAACACGTCTTCGGCATAAAATAACCCAATGGGTTGACATACCGTAAAACCAACCAACCACCCAACCCACCCATATGTGAATTAAATAGAAAATTAAGTTTAAAAAGAAAATTGAGCATCCATAAAGAATGAATAAAACAAAAAACGTCTTCGATATAAAATGACACAATGGGTTGACATGCCGTAAAATCCAACCAACCGACCTATCAACTACATAATTGTCCCGAACGTTTTCCTCAATTGCTGTTATGGAAAACACCAAACCCTCTCTGTCGCCCCGAGTTCAAATCCTGGACGTGGTAATTGCATTTCACTTAGCGCTAATACCCTTGGGAAAGGTATGAATCCTACTCTCCCTCCAGCTATGAGTAAATAGTAGGACAGACTGGGCTCTTTAACCTTGGTTAGGCAACCGGTCTAGGAGAAGGAAAACTCTGAATTCAAACCTGTTAAACTCCGCTTAAGAAATTGACCTTGTGTCACATCCTGCTCGTGCGGAGGGGTTGGTAAATATATATAACATTTGTGGTATAGGATTACCTACCTACACTACAGACCGTAAAAATATGGTTGTATCTATCTTACAAATTAGCTGTCAGATAGACAAGAGGGAGAGGTAGTAGGTATATGAATTCCTGATCGAGTAAATATACTGTGGCGAGCCGGAAGTTCTTACTTCAACGGACAGAAGTCGAATGACAAAAATAAGTAGTTTGCGCATGTGGATTGCGCACCCTAGTAAAAATAAAATTTAAAATAAAATTCGTAAAATTCAACCAATCAGAGGCGTTCCCGCTTAAAAAGAAAAATTATCGAAAGGAGCCTCGCGGATCCTACCTGGATTCTATAAATACTCAGACCTTTTCATTTTCAAGCAGAAAGATTTTGCCTGCCTAAGAGAATCCTTGTCACATGTTTTAAGAATGTTTAATGCAGAAGGTACAAACTATCTATCTCTCTCTCTCTCTCTCTTTAAATAATCATCGCTTTAAGAGACAAACTAAATATCAGTACAAATACAGCTTGACTGATGATTATTGTGACCTAAAAACTTTAACGCTCTTTCTCATTTTGTGAATTGTAAAATATTATCTTACATTTTACATTGAACTTTAAAAAAAGAACTTTTGGCTGAACCTCGCCCAGTATTCAATGCTACCTTTTTGTATACATTTTGTTAATACAATTTTGTTTGTTTAATCAAGAGTTTTGTCTGCTATGCTATGTGCTGGATTGTTTTATGGTCTTTAAATGTTTGAACACTTTTATTAAATATTCACATCAAACAGCCCTACTTACCACCATAATACTATTACCAAGTATTTGATTTTGCCTCTTATTCGCTAGTATTACATATAACCTACTTCTCTTTGCGTATGAGTAATTGGCCGCCTTTATCACGACACAAAGGTTTTAAATACGACCTAAATCACTTAAGCCAAATCATTTGTTGTCATTTAGTTTCTGATTTTTTCTCCAACACGACAACCCATTTCCATTTTTATGCATTTCTCACATCACTTTCCCAGATTTCTAACGACACTCTCCTGTTTTTTATGCAGTCAAATGAAATCTCGTCAACGCTAAGTTCTCGTTTTATCTCGTCATTTATCGTCAATTACTGTTACTTGTGCTGTTGTCTACTTGTCTTTTTAGTGGCAGAGAGATGTTTATTGTAGACTCTAGATTTATGGTTGTTGTTTTTATCAGAACTGGAAACAAAAGCATATTCAAACTAGTTGACATATCCGTCTACAGCTGCTATGAGGTCAAATTTTAAATGACACATACAAAGCCACACCCCACTCTCTCTTTCACTCTCTCTCTCTCTCTCTCTCTCTCTGTCTGTCTCTCTCCTCTCTCTCTCTCTCTCTCTCTCCCTCTCTCTCTCTCTCTCTCTCTCTCTCTCTGTCTGTCTGTCTATTCGAATTTCAGACACTTTCTTCTTTTCTTTACTTGCAATAACGTTCCCTCTTAACAGTATTTTCTCCCCCCCCCTCTCTCTCTCTCTCTCTTCTCTTATATATATATATATATATATATATATATATATATATATATATATGACTAACTCTCTCTTTCACCCTCCTCTTTATATGTGTCTGTCTGTCTGTCTGTCTGTCTCTCTCTCATTGTTCAGGGCCACATTTTTTTCTTTTCGTTTTAGACAGGAATTATATTAACACTATATAACAGTAGTGTGTATTCATAAGATGCGAGGTACGCATTTGTGTGATTTTTTATTTATTTATGAGACTAGATTATTTGTATTATCTAGATTTTTCGGACTGCTGCCCTCATCTTTATTGTTATATTAACAACGTCTCAGCCGATAAGCCTCCCGGCCTTCTTCAAGTGTTTCTTGTCGAATTCGGAAACCTTCTCATCGAACTCAGGAACCTTTTTGTCGAACTCAGGAGCCTTCAAGTTAAAACAAAAGCATATTCAAACTAGTTGACATATCCGTCTACAGCTGCTAAGAGATCAAGATTTAAATGACACGAACAATACACCTGTCTCTCATTGTTCAGGGCTATCTTTTTTGTTTTATTAACGATATACTAGCGAGACCTGTGGATATACCATAGGATGATAATTTGATTATTACAACATTTGATATGTTTACTTAAAACTATTACAATATATTTCCATATGTAAAAAGTATAATAATCTTGATTTAACACCCTCTCATTATTTTTTGTTTCTTTCCTTCTTTTAATCTTTTAATTATCTACGATTAGAATAGATTAGCGTTATCGCTTCCGATCGCGCACCTCCTCTCTCTATCTTTCCTCTTCCTTTCTTTCCCATACTATTTTTTCTGTGTAGCACGTCCTTTTCTTCCCTTTCTTTCATTCTTTCTAATAAAAACAGAATGGTCCATTATTAAGCTGTGGTGACGACACTCATAAGAAATAAGAATTCGACGGATAAGCAACACCATATAATCGGGATTTACATTTTTACATTTCATCTTGGATGATTTGGACGGTCTCGTTTTTAACTAGAGGGTGTGGCAAGATGATAACGATCGGAAGATTAAGGAACAAGAATAATTATATATATATAATATATATATATACTCTTCGTTGGATTCATTACTTAAAGATTGTGTTAGGTTTCTTTGTTTAATGGCATATCAACCTTCGTGGATTATTTAATGCCAAAGCCATCCTTGTAGAACAGAAATGGTACTGTAGCGTTGGTTTCGTATTTGCCTGGGAGAGTTGTCTGCCCGGTTTAGTTTGCTGGTGCCCGCTAGGGGGCTATAGTATTTAAGCGCCGGGTTCAAACCCTTTCGGCCTCTTTTCCTGTTCCAGTAACCACGAGACACATGGGCTAGACACTGTCTATCCCTTCTCGTTGGGGCTTTTGGCCCCACTTACATTACTGTAAGTTCTTCGCACAGCATGGAGTATCCCTAGGCTTTTATATGTTATCTTGTACCATTCATGAATGTGTCTTCATCTTTATTTATGTACTCCTTGTTTATGTACCCTTTTACCTATGGGCTTTGTATCTCGTCATATCCATGTGCTGTAATATATTAAATGTTTTGTCTGTTAACCTTCGTTGGAGTCATGTATCCAATATATGACGTGATGAACCATTCTTACAGTACTATTAAACCCATATCTAGAGGTTAATTCCTTTACGATTATTCCATAACGGATAGTAATAGCGCCACTGGAGTTCGAACCCGCTTACTACCCTGTCTCTCGCCGGCCGCTATCCACTAAGCCATTAAGACTCCCACCTCATTACTTAAAGTTAAATGCAGAAAAAATACGCATTCTCTTGTGTCTTATTTGAGCATTTTCTTTATCTGAGAAAAACGTTTTTTAAACAATTTATTTCTTCACCACACACACACACACACATATACACGAGTGTGTGAGAGAGAGAGAGAGAGACAGAGAGAGAGAGAGACAGAGAGAGAGACAGAGACAAACAGTCGGACTGACAGACATAGAGATCGTCTAAATGTATTTTGAATATAAGTAGTTTTTTTTCTCTTCATTATTATCAAAACGTTTGAGTCACAGACACTTGAAATGTCTCCCTTTTTTGTCTCCCCTCTTTTATCTCTGCTGCTTCCCTCCCCACCCATCCACTTATATTAATCACTTAGTCCCCCACCCCACCCCCAGACAGATTTTAAAGTGGTTGTTTAATTGTCAAAACTAATGGGGATGGGTGGGACTAGCATGTGAACCTCACCGATGAGGCGCCAATTAATATCTTTACAAAGCTTTACAACAAAAGTTTTATTTCCCGTACTCATCAGGGCGCTACCGATGTCTCCTTATATTTGTATTCACCCAACCCCTTCACACAAGCAGGATGCGACACAACGTCTATTCAGCCCGGTCGACTGGGGCTTGAGAATACACCGACTGCTCCTCTGCAGAAGGGTAAGATTCTCCTAACGAGGCCACCTGTTGACCATGAGTGGCGACCCATGATGCTTAAGTATGGAACCCAGGTGGCTGTGTAGTTCATGACATGCAACACTCAACTTTGGCCCATCCTTGTGAGGTAAAATATAAGGAATGAAAGAACAAAACTCTGACAAAAATGTGTAGTATATTTCGCTGGAGTTTGAACTCAGCTTCTTCTGCTTTTATTGAATTATTCAGATCGTACAAGTGTTTTATAGATGAAGAAGCCGAGTTCCAAACTCCAGCGAAATATACTACACATTTTCTTCTGAGTTTCGTTCTTTCATTCCTTATATTTTACCTCATTTTGTCGGATTCATTCCAACCCCCTTTTCCTCATATATATATATATATATATATATATATATATATATATATATATATATATACATTCACTGTTCCTGAGTCTAGATTTTTGTGCAATAATGATAAATATTTCATTTATATTTGCGAAGATATTTAAGAATTAAAATAGCAATAAAATTCTACTTAAAAATGTCCGTGAATCTCAAAGTTAAACAAATAAATATGGAAACGTAAAACAATATTTTTTCAGGCCGTATTAACATAAGAAAGAAAAAAAATTACATGGTGATTTTAATGGGGGCATCCAGTGAGGGTTAAACTCGCTATTCAGGAATAACGGATCTGCAAGATTAGCTTGATAAAAATGATACCACTTTGTTTTGTTTTTGTTTTTTTTTTTGTTTTTTTTTTGGTTGTTTTTTTTTCCTCCTCTACTTAGGTGACGCCGGGTAGTCGCTTCTAGTTAAAAAGGTCTTTTTACATGGGGATTTCAATGGGGCATCCAGCGAGGATTAAACTCGCTATTCAGGAATAACGGATCTTCAAAATTAGCTTGATAAAAATTACCACTTTCTTTTGTTTTTTGTTGTTTTTTTGTTTTTTGTCTTTTTGTGGTTGTTGTTTTTTCTCTACCTAGGTGACGCCGGGTAGTCGCTTCTAGTTAAAAAAAATAATTCAAGAATTAAAGGTGTGTTCGTATTTATAGTTCATTTATTTTTCTCGTGTAAATTGCATTAAACACGGATAAATTAGTTGTTTTGTAATTTCATATTCAATTAATTAATTTTGGCGGTGAATATAAATTAAATTTGGTTACAGGATGTGCATCGAGTAAACAGTAATAAGTCGACCTGATATAAACCAACATGTATGCATTTACCGACTCCACACGAGCAGGATGTGTCACGGGGTATCATATAGTACCTAAATAATGGAAATGGAATCTTTTTTTTTTCTATTAATAATGTCTGATGAAACTTCGGGAGAGAGAAACAGCCAGATGTCACGGAACTTCTATCAATTGCTAATTACTGTGTTGACCTTATATCTTTGCTTAATAAACTTTTTGATTATAACAGTCTTGAGATTTAACAGGTTGTGTTAATTCAACCTAGCAATTGCTAATTATTCTGTTCATCTAGTATGCTTAGTAAACCTTTTTCGCTAAATTTAATACTCATTGTGTTTCTTCCTTTCTGCTAACTCTGATACTCAAATCACAACAGTCTTGAGATCTCACAGGACTTGTCAATTCAACCTAGCAATTGCTAATTACTCTGTTCACCTTGTATCTTGCTTAATAAACCTTTATCCTATCCTTAATACTCATTGTGTTTCTTCCTATATTTCTCTGTTACCTTTGATATCGAGTTACAACAGTATTAAGATCTCACAGGACTTGTCAATTCAACCTAGCAATTGCTAATTACTCTGTTCACCTTGTATCTTGCTTAATAAACCTTTAGTCCTATCCTTAATACTCATTGTGTTTCTTCCTACTATTTCTCTGTTACCTTGATAATCGAGTTACAACAGTATTAAATCTCACATGACTTGTCAATTCAACCTAGCAATTGCTAATTACTCTGTTCACCTTGTATCTTGCCTTTAGTCCTATCCTTAATACTCATTGTGTATTTCTCTGTTACCTTTGATATTCGAGTTACAACAGTATTGAAATCTAACGGGACTTGTCAATTCAACCTCGCAATTGCTAATACTCTGTTCACCTTGTATCTTTGCTTAAACCTTTAGTCCTATCCTTAATATTCATTGTGTTTCTTCCTACTGTTTCTCTGTTACATTTGATACTCAAGTTACAACAGTATTGAGATCTCACAGGACTTGTCAATTCAACCTAGCAATTGCTAATTACTCTGTTCACCTTGTATCTTTGCTTAGTAAATCTTTTTCCTATCCTTAATACTCGTTGTGTTTATTCCTATTATTTCTGTCAACTCTGATAATCGAGTTACAACAGTATTGAGATCTAACGGGTTTTGTTAATTCAACCTAGCAATTGCTAATTACTCTGTTCACCTTGTATCTTGCTTAATAAACCTTTAGCCCTATCCTTAATACTCATTGTGTTTCTTCCTACTGTTTCTCTGTTACCTTTGATACTCAGTTAGAACAGTATTGAGATCTAACGGGACTTGTTAATTCAATCTAGCATTTGTAATCATTTCTTTACCTTGTATCTTTTCTTAATAAACCTGTGGAGAAGTCTCCTAGCCTGGTTACCTAGCCAAGGTTAAAAAGCCCAGTCTGACCTTCTATCTACCTATAGCTGGAGGGAGAGTAGTTGGATGCATACCTTTCTCAAGGGTATTAGCACTATGTGAATTTGAATTCGGATCGACGAATCCATTTCCTGCGACTCTAAACATTTAACCACGTTCTTTCATGTAATATATCTATTAATAATGGAGATTCGCTTCCGGTTTTTGTCTGTAACAAAAATTACGTCACTGCTTACGTCACATTACCCAAAATCGTCATAACATAGAATAAATACACTCAAAATTTGAACATGCAGCACTAGAGAGTCCTCAATGTTTTTTTTAAAACAAGTTTTTAATAAATACATGACTGGTATTATATATCTATATATAGTTTGTTTTATTTTAACATATATTTAAAGTTTCCATTTCAAATTGTTTTATTTTTAATCCTTTAATGAATTTGATGATTTTACTTATTTAGGGTACAAACTCGCGGACATTGGATTTTTAACTCCCACCCCTCAGGCAATATGTTTCAAAAATCTATTTTTACGTCGCCCGGAGAGCGTTTTTTATTTTGCTAGTATACACAATAGGGTATAGAATTATGATTTTTAATTGTCATTGTTTGGGTACAAGATGCCAGAAAATCGGGCACTTTGCACGGTGTAGAGGCGAACGATCTAAGCTACCAGGTCAGCGTGAGTGAATTAGCTTCTCACTTGGTGGCTCTTACTTCTGAATTAGTGCCAAACTAAACTAACTCAAATAAATGACTAACT
>CM042164.1:10371155-10396155 GCA_023376005.1 Doryteuthis pealeii | reverse complement strand
TTTAACGTCACATCTATTTATCTATACATATATAAAGGGCAGTTTGTATGTGTGTATGTCCGGAGGAAACTACGAAAAGAAATTAACTTCAAAGTAAATATATATACACATTCACTATCACCAGATATTATTTTTTGAGTAAAAATAATGAAGTTTTGGTTTATATTCATGTAGATTACTGAAAAATAGAATTTGAATAACAGCTGCATGGATTTGTCTGAATGTTTGAGATGAGGCTTGATGATTAGTATTATCTGCGTTATTCGGACTATTGTCCTCATCTTTATTGTTATCTACACTATTTCACTGAATGTTTGAGATGAGGCTTGATGATTAGTATTATCTGCGTTATTCGGACTATTGTCCTCATCTTTATTGTTATTTTTACAACGTTTCGGCCGATATGCACTCCGGCCTTTTTCAGGTATTTCTTGTCGTAATCGGAAACCTTCTTGTCGTAATCGGGAGCCATCACGGAACTTTGAACCTAACCCTTTATTTAGTCCACGGGGGTATCCTGTTCTCATTCCGCTAACCATAGCCGGGGTAGGCGTTGTGTTAATTATTTTTCTAAAAGAAGATTCCCGAGTTCGAAAAGAAGGTTCCCGAGTCCGACAAGAAATACCTGAAGAAGGCCGGAGGATATATCGGCCGAAACGTTGTACAGATAACAATAAAGATGAGGACAATAGTTCGAATAACGCAGATAATTCTAAGCATGGATTTGTTTTTGCATTTGATATTTTAAATAGGAGACATTCATTTTGACTTTTCAGGGTACCTGTGCACTTTTTTCTTAGCCACACCCAGACGAGATCAACGCACGGTCATTTTTTTTTTACATAAGGATTTTAATGGGGCATTCTGCGAGGATCTAACTCGTGATTCAGTAATAATGGATCTCCGATACAAACTTTTGTCCCCCTTATCTACCTAGGCGAGGCAGGGTAGCCGCTTCTAATCTATACATAAAGGGTAGTTGTGTGTATGTATGTATGTACGTATGTGTGTGTATGTCTGGAGGAAACTATGAAAATAAAACAATTAGCGACAATGTAAATATATATACACATTAACTATCACAGTGCCTCCTGTGACTATGAAGTCCGATGTTTGAGAAACATTCTCGACCACAGATTTTGCATTTGTAGGTTGTCCCTGTAGATGTTGATGTTCCGATGCTTTGTTGCCGTTGCTTTCTTATGGACCTTTTAGCTTCATGATGTTGTATCAGAGTAACTTCTGACATGTACAGTCCTCTATGGAGATTCTGCCATAGTCGGATCATATATATATATATATATATATATATATATATATATATATAATCTTATTATAATGGAGATTGTGTGTTTTTCTGTCTGTAACCGAAACTATATTCCTACTCAAGTCACAATTCTCTTAGTTATTGACATCACATTCTCCATGAATTTTATTTTTATCTAAACCTTAATTATTAATAAAATTGTCTTACATTATTAATACTGTTAACTATGTCTACATACTGACAACATGCAATTATATTTATATATACAACAAAATAGCGGTTTACAGTGTGAACGGGAAGGCTAATTTGCATATTAATATTAAAACATCGAATTTAATAAATATGTGCTTAGTATTATTGATTTCTAACTGTTTGGTTTTATTTTAATAAATATAAGCAAAAATCTCTTCAATGAATCTTAAATGAAATCCATTAACAAGAAAAAATAACTGTCATTTTATTCTTTACTTCCTCTTTTAACTAAATACTTAAATAAGAAAAAATAACAATGAAAGACGAGAGTGATGGAAGTGTAAGTTTCAGTTGTTCCATTTTTTATTATACTCCCTCTGTTTCAAATCTTTTATTATACTCCCTCTGTTTCAAATCTTTTTATCTGTATTCTTATTTAGTTTCATTAAGCTTTCTAATTTAACACAATATTTTATTACATTAAAACTTAAATACTTGCACCCGGAGGGTGCATATATTTGCTAGTATAATATAATATAAAAAGATAAATATATAAAGGTTTTACATATCTATTTATTAGGTGACAAAGGAACATTCATAACCATATTGGTTTCATGCGATGCAATCATCAGGTGAAGATGTTTCAAATTTGAAACATCTTCACCTGATGATTGCATCGCATGAAACCAATATGGTTGTGAATGTTCCTTTGTCACCTAATAAATAGATATGTAAAACCTTTATATATTTATCTTATTATATTATATAACAGCTCTATTTTATATTGAGCACTCTACCAATAATACTGCCTTTGGTACACCATTCCAGCAAAAGCTGAAACAGTGACCATCTCACACTATAGTATATATGTGTGTATATAGTTTAACATAATTTGGTTCGGGCGGAAACAACACCTCGTCATGCGCACTAAGAATTCTTTTTTTACTGGTATTTGAATTAACTTCGATCTAAGTTTTCTCTCCAGACCCAAAGAGGATTGATACAACGGCTAGTTGTTGAATATTCGTAATTAAAACGGAAGTCACGAAAAATGTTTCTTTTTTACAAAAATAATCGAGACTCAAAACACGCCGAAAATGTCCAAAATTTCTCGGCTGTCTTTGTATATTTCAGAAATTAATTAATTCTTTTTTGTTTTGTTTTTATTTTTATTTTTTATTTTTGTTTTTTTCGGAAAATCATCCCACCATATTTTTTTTTAAGTTGTGTCTTTTTTGTAGAAACCGCTTTAACCATATGTGACACTATTTTTTGCAGTGTGTCACGATATTGCCGAGTTAATTAAACGATCAAAATAACTGAAAGCTCTTGTTGTACACGACTAAAAAAAGTTTATTTAGGTTTTGTCATCAGATAGCATTAAAAGGTTGTTTGGTTGGTTGGCTGGATTTTACGTTATGTTGGTTGGTTGGTTGGTTGGTTGGTTGGTTGGTTGGCTATGTCAACCCTCGTTGGGTTTTGTCATCAGATAGTTGGCTATGTCAACCCTCGTTGGGTTTTGTCATCAGATAGCATTAAAAGGTTGTTTGGTTAGTTGGTTGGATTTTACGGTATGTTGGTTGGTTGGTTGGTTGGTTGGTTGGCTATGTCAACCCTCGTTGGGTTATCTTATGTCGAAGACGTTTTGTTTTTAAGGAACAAAAATATGGAAATGAAAGTATTGTGGGCTTGTTAGGGGCCAGAATAAAGAGACAAGAGAGGAAATGAGTTAAACAAATATATTAACACAGAACAGTAGTACAAACATATACAAATAAGAACGTTACTCGCGAGGCGGTCTAAACAACTATCCGCTGAAATATTGACTCTCGCTTAAGAGCAGTACCTGCTGCTATTTATAGTTGGAAGAGTTCATGGGTGCGGGTAAATTACCATAACAGAAAGGATCTTTTAAATTCAGTCGTTGTTCCCCTTTAAGTACCTGGTTGGTTGGTTGGTTGGTTGGATTTTAAGGCATGTCAACACTTACTGGGTTATTTTATGCCGAAGACGTTTTGTTTTATTTATTCTTGATAGGTATTCAATTTTTTTAACTTATTTTTTAAAAACATTTTTAAACTCATTTTTTTTTACTATTTAACCTATAGATGGCCCCCTAGCAGGTACAACCGCTCCGGGTCAGGGTTGACCAGGGAGCAATGGCAATGAAAGGGTACTCGACATTCCTTAAATTTCCAGAATTGGAACTTCGCTATCAGATTGAGTTAAACGTCGTACCCAGCACCCTAGTCTGCAAATCTACCTTGATAACCATTACGCTACGTGAGGTACCCTATCTCACTGAATATATATATTTACCAACCCCTCCGCACGAGCAGGATGCGACACAAGGTCAATTTCTTAAGCGGGGTTTAACAGGTTTGAATTCAGAGTTTTCCTTCTCCTAGACCGGTTGCCTAACCAAGGTTAAAGAGCTCAGTCTGCCCTACTGTTTACCCATAGCTGGAGGGAGAGTAGGATTCATACCTTTCCCAAGGGTATTAGCACTAAGTGAAATGCAATTACCACGTCCAGGATTTGAACTCGGTATCTTACTGAATATAAGACTACATAATATCCTTCGATCACTCCATCAATATTTTTTTTTAATATTGTAACATTAGGGTAGGTTGATTTTTAACTTTTTGAACATATCAAATTTTCTCGAACCGCTAAAGTTGTATATTGGTAGAATAAATACTGATACTAAAAACTAGATCTCTTACTTGCGCCATTGTTTGAGGAAATAGCATCAAAGATCGACAGTTAAAATGCACCAAAAATCCTCGTTGTAAGATTTGACCTAGAAATTGGTAAGAAAATTTAGCAATTTCAATTACGTAAAACAGAAAATATTGTCATTTTAAACAAAATGAATAAAAATATTATAACGAGAATTCGAGTTGAAAATATCCCCATCATTACCAACGCCTCTCATATGCTGCTTTTCGCCTCATCAATTAAGTTTTAACAGTGATAAAATTTTAGAAGATTGAAATCTATTTCCTTAAATGAAGGCAAAGTTTTGAAGAAAAATATCGTGTGGTAATTTGTTATCTTAATTTTCTAAACTTTTGCCACGTGGGATTACAGTTCCAAAATCGACCTACACTATTGCAGAAAATAGTAGACTATCTTAGTTCATCGGACCTGCTTAAAATGAACTATTTTCTGTGCGCTAACATAATAATATTCCGCTGGTCACGGGACAAGGTGATGCCAAGGTTGACCGATCCCTTGTCGAGTTAATTAAATTTTCTTCTATGAATTATGATATATTTTTTGTGTTTGTTCTTTTTTTTGGGGAGGGGTTCCTTGTTTGTCATTGATGAATGTGCGTGGTGAACGGATACAGCTGGTGCCCTCTACACACGACAGAAAGTGCGGATTCTTTTCTAAGTCGCATAAAGGTCGAACAGAAAGGGCGAAGTGTGTAATAAGACAGAGATTGATGACTGCGAGCTGACGTGTCCGACACGAGTCAACGACGTACGAGTCGTCCGGCTTTTCTCGACAATCTCCGTTATATTCCGTAAAGAATAACAGAAAAAAAATATAGAATTTAAAAAAAAGCAATATAAAATGAAAACCTATTTGTATTTCGTCGGAACATATTGTTTCATTGATCGAAACTTGATTTATTTCTAATGTATAATATTGGTCATGCGTAACGTATACCTTGTTGTATGGTTGGTTGGTTTGTTGGCTGGTTTTTATGGCATGTCAACCCTAGTTGGGTTATTTTATGCTGAAGACGTTTTGTTTTATTCATTTTTGTTAAGTGTTCAATTTTTGTTTTCAAATTAATTTTTTAAAACATATTTTTATTACTCATTTTTTAATCAATTTAACCTATGTATACGTGGTTGGTTGGTTAACTGGTTAGTTGTTTTTTATGGCATGTCAAGCCGAGTTGGGTTATTTTATTCTGAAGACATTTAGTTTTATTTATTCTTGTTGGATATTCGTTTTTTGTTTTCAAATTCATTTTTTAAACACATTTTTAATACTCATTTTTTTAATGTATTTAACCTATGTATACGTGTTGGTTAACTGGTTAGTTGGTTTTTACGGCATGTCAAGTCGAGTTGGGTTATTTTGTGCTGAAGACGTTTTGTTTTATTCATTTTTGTTAAGTGTTCAATTTTTGTTTTCAAATTAATTTTTTTAAACATATTTTTATTACTCATTTTTTAAATCTATTTAACCTATGTATACCTAGTTGGTTGGTTAACTGGTTAGTTGGTTTTTACGGCATGTCAAGCCGAGTTGGGTTATTTTGTGCCGAAGACGTTTTGTTTTATTCATTCTTGTTGAGTATTCATTTTTTTTCAAATTCACTTTTTTAAAAACATTTTTAATACTCATTTTTTAAAATCTATTTAACATAGGTATATGCTTAACTTATATCGGGTTGGTTGGTTGGCTGGTTGATTGGTTTTTACGGCATGTCAACCCTAATTGAGTTATTTTATGCCCAAGATGTTTTATTTTATTCATTCTTGTTAGGCATTCTTTCTTTTTCTTTTTTCAAACTCATTTTTTAAAAACACCTTTGAATACTCATTTTTATTTAACCCATGGATAGGACCCTAACAGGTATTACCACTCCGGGTCAGCTTATACACGGTGCTATATAAACTGTGTGCAAACAAATTATAAATGAAGAGTCTCCGTGGCGTAGTTGTTAACATGTTGGACTATGACGTTCAGGGTTTGTACTCAGGTCAATGGACTCGGGTTCACTGGAATATGTTTCCAGGTTTTGATATCTTCTGACTATCATTTCTTCGGCCCCATGAAAGAGGGCTTGAGAGGCAAACATCATTCCAGTGACGAGGAATGCTCTCATTCATTGCTATTGAGAGAAACGGTGACTATGTGGAGAAGTAGGGATGTGATTCACAGAGGACCAGCTTCATTTTGATGTATGATACATGTTCCTGTGTTGGTAATTATACCTGTCCTAAACAAAATGGCATTACTTTTTTACTCAGCTATGTGGAGAAGTAGGGATGTGATTCACAGAGGACCAGCTTCATTTTGATGTATGATACATGTTCCTGTGTTGGTAATTATACCTGTCCTAAACAAAACTGCATTACTTTTTGACTCACCTATGTGGAGAAGTAGGGATGTGATCCACAGAAGACCAGCTTCATTTTGATGTATGATAGATGTTCTTGTGTTGGTAATTATACCAGTCCTAAACAAAATGGCATTACGCTTTGACTCACCTATGTGGAGAAGTAAGGAGGAATTTGATTGAAATGAGAATAACATCATCCTCTGAACTCCCCCTACACTTTATATGATGTTATTCTCATTTCAATCAAATCCTCCCTAACCTCCTACCCCTCAATTCCACCACTAACTCACTTTCTCTTCTATAAAACACAAATGTACGTATTTTGCTTTGAATAAAGTCAGACTGTGGATGTTCTTCGCGCCAGAAGGACGAAATATTTCTCTCCTACTTGGACTTGTTTGAGTCATTATTTTTGTTCACTTTTCCTTTTACCTCATCTCATATATATATATATATATCTTTCGTAAGCGATTATCTTGAGGTAAAAATCTTCTTTCTTTTTTCTTTTTTTACTAAAAACAAATTGTCAGGGTGTGAGATTACAGTAATCTATTTTACCTTGCAGTTGCGTTCCCGTAAGTGGTCTTGTGGACGTACTTCATATCAAATTCATAATTTTCGATAAGAAAAAGTAGGAGATGCCCAAGGAGACACAAAGAAAGAAATTAGGAAATTGGTTTGCACACAGTTCTGTATTTTCCAGTATTCCTTAATAATGCTAATAATTTTAAAACAGTACTGCCTGACCCATAGATGGGATCCTAACGGGTAATATCACCCAGGTCAGAGTGATGGCAACGATGGGACCCCAGAGCCCCAGAGCTGAAGCCCCTCCCCATCAGGCCACGCGTGGCTTAGAGATTGACAGGCTGACAGGTTGACAGGCCGTGATGACTTTTGTGATTGTCCATTCCCCTGCTTGCCACCGGCGCAAATACGAGCAGCACGCATGTATCCACCCAATAATAGTTACCAGGATTATCTAACCTAATTGTGACAGACGCTCCCGGTCAGAGTTTGAGCCGCCACCCCATCAAAATAACACCCTCATCTAAAGGGGTCATTTTTTTTACATCTGGCTTAGTAAACATCACGCCATTGTTTAGTTTCGGTTACTTTATTTAATGGCATATCAACCTTTGTGGGTTATCTAATGCCAAAGCCATTCTCCTAGTAGAGCAGTATTGGTACTATTTAACCCATAGCTGAGGAGTTTCACAAAATTCACCAGAGCTCCAGAATTCGAACTTAACAATCAGAGTTTAACGTCATACCCAGAACACTATACATCCAATCAAGAAAATTGCTTTCAAATGTTTATCAGTCAATTTCGTTCGATGGGATGATTCCGTAATCAAGACAATGAAGATCTAGTAAGCTTAACATGAAATTTAAATTTAAATGATATCAGAACGTTTCGCGTTGCGTACGTTTTAACAAACAAATGCAAGGACCTTCGCTGGGCCTGATAAAATGCCTTCGTGGGCCGGATCCGGCCGCGGGCCGTATTTGATCACACCTGGTCTAACGTTTCACCGCACAGAGAATAGAATCGATGCGACAAGATCCAACACTGTGTATTCCTGAAATTTGTTGGGCTTTGTTCTGTCTTTTATTTTTACTAGCAAAAATATTTTTTTTTTAAAGGATTTAAGTTTTGATAAAATCTAACATTACTAGCATGACCTGTGAATTTGATTATTGCAATGTTTGATATGTTTACTTATAGATATTAGTTGGTTGATTGTTCGTTTTGTTTTACGGCATACTAACCCTTTGCAGGTTATTTAATGCCGAATCAACTCATTTTGATATTTAGTTTCTTACAGTACCGGTGTTGCTTAAATGGTCACCCATCTAAGTATTGAACAGGCTCATTGCTGCTTAATTTTGGTGATCTTGCAAAAGTCGTTAAATTTTAAAAGTAAATAAGTTTGAACACTTACATTAAACCATTGATAGAAAATATATTTATTGTTTTAAAAATAATATATTTAAAAAATAAAATATTAACAGGAAATGAAGTCAAAACAATTTTTAAACGTTAAAAGAATAGTAAATTTTATATAAGTTGAATAGTAGTACCTGTTAGGGTTCTATCTGTGGATTGAATAGATAAAAAATGAGTTTTCAAAAAAATGTGCTTCAAAAAGATGAGTCTAAAAAAATGAATACCCAACAATAATGAATAAAACAAAAATGTCTTCGTCATGAATGAACCCGACGGTTGACATGTCAAACATTCCAAGCAAGCAACCAATAAATGCTATTAAATACATAGGCTTAAAAAGATGAGTGTCTCTTTTAATCCATTGGGGTAGACTGCCCTCATTCCGCTACAAGTGTCAACACTTTGTCTAACCGAGCATCGCAATGATTCGACTTGGAAAATCGTTTTGAATCGTTTAATTGTTGATCAAACAAAGCGTTCAAGAATTTATTATGATCTCATTTAAATAATGACGTCATTATTTTGCGCACCCATCAAACCGATAAGCCTCTTCATCATCTTAAAATGAATAAAAAAAGACATTAGCGTTTCTTGTAATTTCGAAGCGTATGATCCAATGACGTCAGTCATTTGTCATTTTAATTTTCAAAGTAACAAGCAAATATATGCACCTTCCGGGTGCACATTTTAAAGTTTTAATGTAATGAAATATTATATCAAATTAGAAAGTTAATGATACTAAATTAGAATTCAGATAAAAAGATTTAAAACAGAGGGAGGTATAATCGAAAATACAACAACTGAAACTTACTCTTCCATCTCTCCGTCTTTCATTGTTAAATTTTCCTAATTTAACTATTTAGTTAAAATAGGAAGTAAAGAATAAAATTACAGTTATTTCATCGTGTTAATGGATTTCTTTTAAGATTTATCCCCAAGATTTTTGCTCTTATTCATTAAGATAAAACCAAACAATTAGAAATTAATAATACTAAGCACATATTTATTAAAATCAATTTTTAATATCAATATGCAAATTAGCCTTCCATTCACACTGTAAACCGCTATTTTGTTGTATACATAAATACAATTGTACGTTATTAGTATGTAGACAGGACCAACAGTATTGATAAAGTAAAACAATTCTATTAGTAATTGAGGTTTAAATAAAAATAGAATCATGGAAAATGTGATGTAAATAACTAAGGGAATTGTAAACTGAGTAGTAATATATTTTAGGTTTACAGACAGAAAAACACACAATCTCCATTATAATAGGATCTCAGTTATTGGTTACCATATTGTATTCTCTATACTTGGACTTTTATTATCTGAAATATGATAATAAAATATATACATATCTTGGAACATATATATGTATAAAACATCGCCCTGTTGGCTGGTACAGAAGAATATACCGACTGCAACTCTGCAGAGGGGTAACCCCCCACCCCCACCCCAGGGGGCCACCTGTTGGTCGTGGTAGCAACTCATGATATTTTTATGGAAGGAATCCTGGTGGCTGTGTAGTTCATGACTTGGAACACTTCACTTTGTCACTTATTTAAGCTAGACGAGCGGTCAGACAGTGGGAACCTCCGACCAATCGCCTGGACACCTATATGATTGTACAGACGTAGGAGTGCGCGGTGTTAAAGTCATGGGAAATGGGCTCGTCGCCGCGAGTTCAAATCCTGGACGTGATTATTGCATTTCACTTAGCGCTAATACCCTTGGGAAAGGTATGAATTCTACTCTCCCTCCAGCTATGGATAAATAGTAGGGCAGACCGGGCACTTTAACCTCGGTAAGGCAACCGGTCTAGGAGGAGGAAAACTCTGAATTCAAACTTGTTAAACTCCGCTTAAGAAATTGACCTTGTGTCGCATCCTGCCCGTGCGGAGGGGTTGGTAAATATATATATATATATGATTGTACCGACCCAATTGCCTTAATGACACCCCCCCAAAAAAATTTTTGTATCATATATGTGTTAGAAATCAGTAGCTAAGGGTCTTAGTGTTCTGTTTTTTCTTGGTCACCCTGAACAGGGTGACACAGAAAAAAAAAACAGAACCCAAATTATCTATTTATTTTCCCATTAAACTAACCCTAAACCCTAAACCCCAACCCTAACCCTATCCATAACCCTAACCCCCCTAGTTAAAATTAACAGTTTTATTACAAAATTTGTGGGTTCTATTTTTTCTGAGACACCCTAATTTACTAAACAAAAGTTTATGATTACCATTTTGTATTTGCTTCATAGTGGATTGTTAATTAATACTAGCAGGATATACCCAGTATGATAATTTAATTATTACAACGTTTGATGTGTTTGTTCTTTTTGTTTCATTTCTTTCTTTCTAATAAAAATGGAATGGTTCATTATTTAGAAAAGGTGACGACACTCATAAGAAATAAGAATTCGGCGGAAAAGGAACACCGGATAATCAGTATTTACATTTTTGCATTTCATCTTGGATGATTTGCACGGTCTCATCTTTAACCAGAGGGTGTGCAAGATAATAACGGTCGTTCAAATAAAGAATACCAGTATAGATATATAGACGGGTGGATGGACGATTTAGACGATCTTATTTTAATTAGAGGGTGTTGTGAGATGATAACGGTCATACAATTAAGGAACACGAATATTAATATATAGATGGATGGATAGACGATTTTGACGGTCTCATTTTTAACCAGAGAGTGTTGCAAGATAATAACGGTCGTTCAAATAAGGAACACGAGTATTAATATATAGAGGGTGGATGGACGGTTAGATGGTCTCATGTTTAACCAGAGGGTGTTGCAAGATGATAACGGTCGTTCAAATAAGGAACACGAGTATTAATATATAGAGGGATGGATGAACGATTTGGACGGTCTCCTTTTTAACCAGAGTGTGTTGTAGGATTATAACGGACGTACAAATCGGCTGGACACGCCCTAGCACCTATATGATTGCCCCAACCCTATTGCCCTTATGGCAAGCCCCAATCCTTCTTATCATATGGGTGCTAGAAGGTGGTGACTGAGGGTCTACATGTTTTGGGAATGATTAAACTCTATCTGATGGTGAGGTTCCAGTTCTGGAGGTTTGGGGAATGTGGAACACCCCTTCATCACCATTGCTCCCTGGTCCACTCTGACCCGGAGTGGTAGTACCTGTTAGAGTCCCATCTATGGGTTCAATAGAAAAACATGAGTTTATAAAGAAAATTGTATTGTGCATTAAGAATGAATTTATTTCACAACTTTATCGGCATTAAATGACCCACCGAGGTTGATGTGCCGTAAAACAAAACAAACCAAACGGACATACAAGTAAACACGAGTATTGATATATAGATTAATGAATGAACGATTTTGATGGTATCATTTTAATCAGGTGTTGCAAGATGATAACGGTCGTTCAAATAAGGAATACGAGTATTGATATATATACGGATGGATGAATGGACAATTTGGACGGTCTCACTTTTAACAAGATGATAACGATCGTTCAAATAAGGAACACGAGTATTAATGTATAGATGGATGGATAGACGATTTAGACGGTCTTACTTGTAAGGAAAAGTTGATGCAGTATAGATAACGGTCGTTCAAATAAGGAACACGAGTATTGATATATATATAGATGGATGGATGGATGGACGATTTGGACGGTCTCATTTTTAACAAGATGATAACGATCGTTCAAATAAGGAACACGACTATTAATGTATAGATGGAAGCATGGACGATTTAGATGGTCTTACTTTTAGCGAAATGTTGATGCAGTATGGTAACGGTCGTTCAAATAAGGAACACGAGTATTGATATATAGATGGATGGATGGATGGATGGATGGACGATTTGGACGGTCTCATTTTTAACAAGATGATAACGATCGTTCAAATAAGGAACACGACTATTAATGTATAGATGGAAGCATGGACGATTTAGATGGTCTTACTTTTAGCGAAATGTTGATGCAGTACGATAACGGTCGTTCAAATAAGGAACACGAGTATTGATATATAGATATTTACATGGTATTCGCAGTGTGGGAAAATATGTTCCCTTTCGTAGGTGTGGTCAATGTCAAACGAATGACACCCTAATAATGAAATAATTATTGTGTACAAACTGCAGCTCGGATAATTAATTAATATTGTTAGAAATTATTTACTGGGTGATGTATTACATCCGCTTAAGCGTTTGTCCACACCGAACGACCGTAGCCCGGGGAACGTCCCCTCCGCTCAACAAGAGGAAAGGAAGGCGCTCTAATTGGTTAACACCTTGTGATGTCATCACTGATGTAAATAGTCCATGCGCAGTGGAGGCTCTGCACTCAATGACATGCACTTGGCTGCTCCTCAGTGGTGCGGGGCAGGGGTTATTGAGCGCGGACCTTGCACTTTGCCTTTTTGGAGTTAACGAGACTTGTTAGTCTCGTTTTGCGTGTAACAACCCGTGAAACTAGACGTCTGAAAAAAAAAAAAAAAAAAAATAAAAAAAAAACAGGACCTTGTTCAAGCTAGACTTTGGAAATGTAAGTTCTGCGTTCTAAAATTTCCCCGGGGTCAGACAAAAAAATTGGAAATTAGTGAAAGGGAAAAAGGAAATTAATGGTATTTTCAAATTTCTATTTAGTATAAAGCAACCAAGAAAATAAATGCACTGCCGAAAAATAAAATTGCAACCATCTGAATATGGTTGGTTGGTTGGTTGGTTGGTTGGTTTCATGTTATGGTATGTCAACCCTTGTTGGGTTATTTCATGCCGAAGACATGAATACTTATTCTACTTTAAGGTTGGTTGGTTGGTTCGTTCGTTGTATTTACGGAATAAAAACCCTTGTTATTTCTCTGAATGTTTGAGATGAGGCTTGATGATTAGTATTATCTGCGTTATTCGGACTATTGTCCTCATCTTCATAAAATACAATATGAGTCTAGGTAAAAAATCATACGTAAAATGAATAGGTAGATATTCTTGCCAAAACAAGATATTAGGTTTATAAGTTCCCAAAATTCACACTCCAATTGGACACAAGGCCTAGTGGATAAGGTAGTTAGGTTAAGACAGTTCTAAGTGACAGTTATCTCTGGATTCAAGGTTCAATCCTGAGCAGCGTCAGTAACATAGAAAAATAATTTACACTACTCCTACCAGCTATGGTTAGCGGAATGAGAACAGGATACCCCCGTGGACTAAATAAAGGGTTAGGTTCAAAGTTCTGTGATGGCTCCTAATTACGACAAGAAGGTCCCCGATTCCGAAAAGAAGGTTCCCGAGTCCGACAAGAAATACCTGAAGAAGACCGGAGGGCATATCGGCCGAAACGTTATACAGATAACAATGAAGATGAGGACAATAGTCCGAATGACGCAGATAATACTAATCAACCCTTGGGTTATTTTATGCCAACGACGTTTTTGATTTAATTAGTGTTGGGCATTCATTTTTTTTTTAACTCAGCTTTAAAAAAAAAAAAAAGAAGACTTTTTAAAACTTATTTTTGATCTATTTAATTCACAGAGAGGACCTGTCACTCCGTGGTAGTACTTTGTTTCCATGGGAATATCAGTTTATCAAAAAGACCGCAAGGCAATATTTGAATTCTTTGGATATACAATTTTATAAAGATATTATAATTAAGTTGACTAAAGATTAAACGTATTAAATTTACTTGGGCAGCAATAAATAATCTCATATACGGACTTCGATGGTTAAATACACACCATACACACACACACAAACACACACACATATATATATATAAATATATATCTTATTATAATGGAGATTGTGTGTTTTTCTGTCTGAACCGAAACTAAATCACTACTCAAGTCACAATTCCCTTAGTTATTTACGTCACATTCACCATGAATTTATTTTATTTAAACCTCAATTATTGATAAAATTGCTTACTTATTAATACTTTGACTTATCTAATTCTAATAACATGCAATTGTATTTATATATCAACAAAATACCAGTTTCAGTGTAAACGAAAGCTAATTTGCATATTGATATTAAAAAAACTGATTTTTATAAAAAATGCGCTTGGTATTATTGATTTCTAATTGTTTGGTTTTTCTTAATGAATATGAGTAAAAACTCGGGATAAATCTTAAATGAAATTCATTAATAAGAAGAAATAAGTAATTTTATTCTTTACTTCCTAATTTTAACTAAATAGTTAAATTAGGGAAATTTAGCAATTGAAACGAAAGTGATGGAAGACTTAGTTTCAGTTGTTCTATTCTTCGATTATACCCCTCCGTTTCAAATCTTTTTATTGATTTTAATTAGTTTCAAAGCCTTTCTGATTTAACATATTTTATTACATTTAACTTAAATACTTGCACCCGGAGGGCATATATTTGCTAGTATATATATTATATATATATATATATATATATATATATATGAATGCGCGTGTCATATATATATATATATATATATATATATATATATATATATATATATATACATTGAATTCTCATGCTTCCAGATGTGAATATATCCAAATACCAAAATCTTTTAATATAAATTATATATATAAAGTGTGCCAAAAAGTATCGAGATTTTTTGTACTTTTTGACACACCTTGTATTCTGAAAAATTAACGTTCCATTTATTGTTCATTTTTATCTTGGTAAATACAGCTTCAATCTCGATACTTTTATGACACACCTTGTACATATATATATATATATATATATATATATATATATATATATATATATAAATGACCAGATAAGTAATTAGTGCAAATGATTCTATCCCGGACACTTTTCTTAAAATATTGATATTGAATTTGCTGCTCCGCAGTGTGTTTGGAAATTTGGCGCCGCACAGTCTTTCCTTGTGCCAAACTAACCGAACTGAATTAATATTATAAACATCTGTTCCTCTTTTCCATGACCTTGCCCTCAAGGTCCCTCACTCAACCACTCAGCCCTGTCTCTGTTTCATGTACAACTCCACCTCCCCCACCAACACCACCACCCACCCCGAATCTAATTTAATAAACATCACATAACCGAAAGCGACTTAACCGGGTGGCGTTTTGAAATTAACAACCAAACTTAATTAAGTGAATATGCCGAAATAATTACGCACTTGCAAAGGACATCCTCGAAATCATTCCCATGTTTCTCGGTTTTCCTTCTTAATAAAATTTATAATAATAACTAATGAATAATTAATTAATTTTTAATCAGTAATAACACTGCGATCATTACTAATGAATTTACTATTGACGTGTCCGGTTTTTTTTTTGGGGGGGGGTATGAATTACTTGCAACCCGAGTATCAGGTGCTCAGCTTTGATTAACGCTTTTTTTCGCTGATAGGTATTAGCTATTTATAGCATATTTTGCATATACATACAGTGGGGAAATAAGTATTTGACCCCTGCATTTTCTGAGTTTGCCACATCACAAGAATCTTGGGCCCCAATTCAACTTCTTTTTTCCCTCAAACTTGGCGAGTCGAGTTGATGGCAAAAAGCTCAATTTTAGTCTCATCTGACCACAGCATTTTCTCCAACTCTCCCCCCCCCCCACCAGTATCATCATCAAAAAGCAACAGTGGAAAGAAGAAAAGAAAGAAAAAAAGAACGAAAATACAAGGCAAAGAACAGGACAGACAGTAGAAAGAAAAAGAAAAGAAAAGAAAAGAAAAGAAAAGAAAGAAAGAAAGAAAGAAAGAACAAATGAATACAAAAGACAAATGAAGACAAAAAAAGAAAAGAAGAAAAAGTAACCAGAGAGAGAGAGAGTGTGAGAGAGAGAGAGAGAGAGAGAGAGAGAGAGAGAGAGAGAGAGAGAGAGAGAAAGGTGACAGTAGAAAGAAAGAAGAAAGAAAAAAAAACAAAGAAACAAAAAAGGACAAAGGAAAACTTATAGAGAAAGAAAAAGTGACTGTTGAAAGAAGGAAAGAATGAAAGAATGAAAAAAAAGAAAAAGACAAGGAAAAAAGCAAAGTAGAAATAAGAAAGAAAGAAAGAAAGAAAGAAAAAGAGACTAATGAATAAAAAAGACAAATGAAGGCAAAAAAAGGAAAAAAAATGCTCAATTGCAAACTTCAGACTGGCTTGTCCATTTGCCTTCTTGAGTAAGGGGGCCTTGCGAGCACTACATGATTTCAGTCTACACACACACACACACACACACACACACACACACACACACGCAGGCCTTCTGGCTAAGGGTGCAGCCACAGAGCATCCCTTTAAAAAAGCTGTTGTAAACTAGAAGAGCTTATCTACAAAATTATGCATCGTGAATATTACTATCTTAAACAGATTACACACACACACACACACACATATATATATATATATATATATATATATATATATATATATATATATATAAAATCTTTTTAAGATAGATATATTCATGATGCATAATTTTGTAGATAAGTCAAACGACGGTTGTTATGTTTTTCTTTGTGTATGTGTGTGTGTATACCATCACACACACACACACACACACATATATATATATATATATATATATATATAAATATATAGAGAGAGAGAGAGAGAGGGGGGGGCATTCTGGCTAAGGGTGCAGCCACAGAGCATCTCTTTACAAAAAGCTCTTCTAGTTTACAACACCTTTTTTTTAAAGAGATGCTCTGTGGCTGCACCTTTAGCCAGAAGGCATACCCCCTTCTCTCTCTCTCTCTCTCTTTCTCTCTCTCTCTCTCTCTCTCTCTCTCTCTATATATATATATATATATATATATATATATATAATATAATCTGTTCAAGATAGTAATATTCACGATGCATAATTTTGTAGATAAACTCTTCTAGTTTTTTTTAAAGAGATGCTCTGTGACGAGTGCACCCTTAGCCAGAAGGTCTACCTCTAGGCAGCAGTCAATTTGTGGCTAAGCACCCGTTTGAACATATTCATCTACAGTAGCAACAGCTGTTTTGATACGTTGCTTCATATCATCTTACTTAATAGTAAAAAAAAAAGAATCTTGCAATCTCTTTGACACCCCCCCCCATATGAAAAAGTTACAAACTGACACATCTGGACTTACTGGGGTAACCATCTCAGGCGTAACACGTGGGCGGCTGTGGCGAAACCTATCTTGTTCTGCGAAAGATTTGTATCAAGGTAACTGCGAGTTGTAATATTTTATAATATACAGGGTCAGGCAAAATGATCTGATACATCTGTAGGTTTAATAAAATGCAAATGAAGTAAAGAAACAAAAAAGTGTTTTTATTTTTGAAAAGTGCATATAATGCCATTTTGTTTTATTATGTTTTAAAAATTAAATCAGTCAAATGAGATCCATTATTCTGGAGTTCTGGCGGTGCGATGTCGGCCGGTTGGTTTTCGTTTCAATGCAGATCCAGTAGCTCTGAAGTTGGTAACCCATAACAAGATCGTGTTTCGAGCTGGTACGGGATCATGTCTACCAAGATTGAAGTGCAAACGGAACGCTCTTTGTGTTGCAGTTACAGATTCGTTTGTTTTGATAAACGTTTCCACAATGAAAGCGCGATGCTCACCAGTCCAATTCATGGCAGCAACTGAAAAAGAAACAAAACAAAATGGCATTATAAAAAGAAATGGCATTATATGTACTTTTTGAAAATAAAAACACACGCATACCACACACACACACCACACACATATATATATTATATATATATAAATAATATATAATATATATAAGTAAAAGTAAAGTCAACGGGGCGGCCTAAAGTCGGTATCAGCCAATCAGCGAGGGAGTCTATCCGCTTTTCACATGCGCTTGACCAAGGAGATTATTTTAGCATCTGAGGTGGAGGGCCACACCTACCATCAGCTCCTTACTTTACCGCACAGATCCCTGTGCTACTCATACGCTGAGTTGGCGGGGACCGGTATCGAACTAGGAACCTTGTGGCTTCTAGCCGAACGCTCTACCGACTGAGCTAACCCGGTCCAAATTGCACCTGATCTCAAGTCAAACTAGATTTTGAACAATCAAGTATGAGAATGACGTGATCAATTTCAGACATGTTATGTCACGTGATTCGGAAACAGAACTTTAAGGGTGAAACAATGCCGGATTCAATCTATTTCATATTCATTTTATTTTCCTTTTTTGAATCAGACTCAGTTTGTCTACACGAAAGTCTTGATAAAGGGTGGAGGTCACCTGAAATATTGAACGAGATAAAATAGACCAAAGGCAAAACTGCATTCATCTATTAGAATTCTGTTGGGGTTTTTTTTGTTGTTGTTTTTTTTTTCTTTATATTTCCGATACTTCAAATATTACCGGAAACGTTCTCAAGAACAACAGACACGCCACACACATACACAGACACACACGTGGACTCACACACACACACACACACACGTGGACTCACACACACACATACACACACACACACATACACACACACACATACACACAGACACACACAGACACACACACGCGCACTAATACATATACAAGATGTTTAAAAAAGTATCAACATTTTTTGTACTTTTTGACACACCTTGTATTTTGAAAAAAGAATAACGTTCCATCCATTTTTTTCAGAATACAAGGTGTGTCAAAAGTACCAAGTTTAAAGCTGTATTTACCAAGATAGAAATGAAGAAGGAATGGAACATTTTTTTCAGAATACAAGGTGTGTCAAAAAGTACAAAAAAATCCCATACTTTTTGACACACAATATATATATATATATATATATATATATTATATATATATATAATATTATATCATTATTTATTATTATTATTATTATTATTATTATTTATATTTTGCTTGAAGGCAATTACAATGCGTATATCGTATAACAATTATATACGATATACGCATTGTAATTGCTTTCAAGCAAAATATAAATAATAATATATACTTTATTCAACAATTTCTTCTAAAAACAAAATCTTATATAATAATATAAATATATATATTATATATATATGTTTGTGTGTGTGTGTGTTGTGCGCGCGCGCTCGTGTGTGTGTGTGTGTGTGTGTGTGAGAGTAGATCTTTGTAAAATTGTGTATCGCAAAGTGTCAATTAGTCTGTTAAATTGTGACTATATTTCTTTTGTAATCAAGCGATACATCGATTTTATCGTCTTCATTAAAAACTTGACTCTTAAAATATTGATGTTGCAATTAAGTATGAAGTGCTTACCTTTACCTGTTTAATATGTGTGTCAACTTTCCTGATACATTATCTCTTAAAACATTGATATTGCCGCTAAACATGAAGTGTTTACTTGTTTAAAGCAATTGTGAACTTTATTAATACTAGCAAATATATGCACCTTCCGGGTGCAAGTATTTAAGTTTTAATATGATAAAATATCATGTTAAATTAGAAAGGCTAATCAAACTGAATAAGAATTCAGATTAAAAATATTTGGAACAGAGGGGGTATGATTGAAAAATAGAACAACTTTGAAACTAAATCTTCCATCATTTTCCCTTACTCCCGTCTTTCATTGGTAAATTTTCCTAATTTAACTATTTAGTTAAAGTAGGAAGTAAAGAATAATATTACAGTTTTTTCTTCATGTTAATGGATTTCTTTTAGATTTATCCCGAGATTTTTGATCATATTCATTAAGATAAAGCCAAACAATTAGAAATCATAATAAAACATATATTATTAAAATCAAATTCTTAAGATCAATATGCAAATTAGCCTTCCAATTCACACTGTAATCCGCTATTTTGTTGTATATATAAATACAATTGCATGTTATTAGTATGTTGATATGTTCAAAAGTCTTAATGATGTAAAACAATTTCATAATTGAGGTTTAAATAAAAATGAAATCATGGAGAATGTGACGTAAATAACTAAGGGAATTGTAACTTGAATAGTAATATAGTTTCGGTTACAGACATACAAACCCACAATCTCCATTATAATAAGATATTGTCTCTTAAAATATTGATGTTGCAACTAAGTATAAAGTGGTTACTTTTAAAGATGATTAATATATTGACATAGCAACCAAGTATGAAGTATTTATTAATTTTCAAATAATTGTGAACTTTATTAATACATTTGTTCTTAAAATTATCATACTTCTAGCGTCTCTTCTAACGTCTCTGTTCTTGCTGGTTGGTCGTCCTTGATTCATTTCTTCTTCTAGGTCAGTCTTGTTGCTAAGACATTCATCAACCACAAAACCATATTATTTATTTAAACCTTTATTTACTTAACTAAATATATTTCTCTAACTGAACACAACGCCCGTGTGCAAGTGAGCTCCAGCTAGAGAAAATACATCTTATCTGCCTGACGTCCAAGCTGAAAACTGAGAGCCAACCAGGTCCCACGTGACTTCACGTATTTCGCGGGCTTTCTGTAATATTCCATGGAAAGTCCCGCCCGTGATATGAAAAGGGGCCACCCCTTCAGATATACAGGAATTGACAATAATCTATGCATATATTATGTAACAATAGATTTCTGTATTAAATAAAGCTAATTTTGACATGTCTGCATAAATACTTTTTATTCGAGATTTTAAAATTCTTTAATTTTATACAGCGGTCCGTGCATCGGTCTAAAAAAATGTCAACCGGTCTGCAAATTGCAAAAGGGTAGCACTGGTTTAGAGATCAATCAGTGTATACCAACCGGATGACTAGACCCGGTGTTAATTAACTAAAAAAAAAAAAGAAGAAAAAAAGAACTAGTAAAGTTTACTATTTCGACCGACCACGCAGTGAAAATGGAAGAAATCGAAAAAATTGACAAATACCTGTGTTGGATTATTTGATGATATATGTCCTGTTAGTCCTAATAATTACAATTGTTTAAGAAGCAACTTGTGGTATTTGGATTGGGATGAGAGTGTAGTGAATCTTCATGTCCCTCAGCAAGGGAAAGAAAACGAAAAAAAGCAACAGGTGTGAGTGAGTGAGTCAGTGAGTGAGTGAGAGAAAGAGAGAGAGAGTGAGAGAGAGAGAGAGAGAGAGAGAGAGACCTTTATGAAACTGGTCAGAGAAGCCAAGTAATGTATGTCCCTGCTCATAAATAACCCATCAATTGTATATCATACCAAGAAATGAAGTAATAAAAATATCTTTAAAAGGAAAGACTAGAAATTGTAACCTGGTCTATTTAAGGAGTGATGGATTCTAATTACCATTTTATAGTTATCATCTTCATCAAAAAAATTGATAAAATAAAAAAATAATTTTTTTTTTAAAGTATTCAGCAGGAATGTACAAGGTGAGCCAAAAACTATCAAGATTTTTTTGTACTTTTTGACACCTTGTATTCTGAAAAAAATTCCATTCATTAAATTTCATGATATTGCAGCAGAATACGAACTTTGTCCCTGTTCAAAATGATTGTAAACTGAATTAATACCCAGACTCTTAAAACATTAATATTTCATCTAAGTATAAAGTGTTTATCTGTTTAAAATGATTGTAAACTATGATTACACAGGTTCATAACTCTTTGCCTACCAAGTTTGGCCCACGTCTGTATCAACTTTCCCCCACGTCTGTATCAACTTTCCCCCGTCTGTATCAAAATTTCCTCACGTCTGTATCAAATTTTCCCTACGTCTATATTAAATTCCCATGGTATTTTCCCTTTATAATAGAATATTTCAAAGTTCACTATCTATTCATCTCAGAAATTTTATTTAAATAAAGACCTATTATTATTGTAATCTGAGTCCTTCTGCTGAATTATAATGAACTAACCATCAGTTTTTGCATTTTACTTGGATAATGATTTTCCCAACCCTATTGCCCTTATGGCAAGCGCCAACCCCTTTTTTATCATATGGGTGCTAGAAGGCGGTGGCTGAGGGTCTACATGTCTTGGGAATGACGTTAAACTCTATCTGATGGTGAGGTTCCAGTTTTGGAGGTTTGGGGAGTATGGAGCACCCCTTCATTACCATTGCTCCCTGGTCCACTCTGACCCGGAGTGTAGTACCTGTTAGGGTCCCATTTATGTGTTAAATAGAAAAATGTATTTATAAAAAAATGGTATTATTCATTAGGAATTGATTTATTTCAAAACTTTATCGGCATTAAATGACCCACTGAGGTTGATATGCCGTAAAACAAAAACAAAAATATTTACTTGGATATGGTATGCATCGAACCTGTTCTTTGCATAGTGGTGTGAAAGCCTCGCGTTCAAATCCTGGACAAGGCTGCTTAAATTTCACATTGACCTTGCGATAGGCATGAATCCAACAATTCACCAACCAACCTAGGGTAAATTGTGGGACGGATTGGACTCTTTAACTTTAGTATGGCAACCGGACTAGGAGAAGGAAAACCCTTCAAAGCAAAGCGGCTCTTTTCTCGTTTGTCAAAATGACTTTGAGAGCACCTCTCACTCCTTCTCGTCCAGGTAAGCAATATATATATATATATTTATTTACCAACCCCTCCGCACGAGCAGGATGTGACACAAGGTCAATTTCTTTAGCGGAGTTCAACAGGTTTGATTTCAGAGTTTTCCTTCTACTAGACCGGTTGCCTAACCAAGGTTAAATAGCCCAATCTGCCCTGCCATTTATCCATAGCTGGAGGGGGAGTAAGATTCATACCTTTCCCAATGGTATTAGCGCTAAGTGAAATGCAATTTCCATATTCAGGATTTGAACTCGGGGGGCGAGTCCATTTCCCATGACTTTAAGCATTACACCACGTGCTTCCTCTCTCTCTCTCTCTCTCTCTCTCTCTCTCTCTCTCTCTCTCTCTCTCTCTCTATCTATCTATCTATCTATCTATCTATCTCTATCTCTATACACACACACACACACACACACACACACATATATATATATATATATATATATATATATATATATATATAAAAATGTTGTTCTGGTTCCAACGGGAGAAAATTCAATATTTTATTTAAAAAAATTTACAATATTTTATTTTTTTTAAATTACAAATTACAAACACACACACCTGATATATCAAATGAACATCTGATGAACTTTATCAAGACAACCCTAATAAAAAAGTAATAAAAAAAGTTATAAAAATTCAGCTAATGATTTTATTAGCAAACCACCCAAAAAACAAAAACACCTGTTTAAAAGACTAATGTTAAAAATGAAATTCCTTTCCACTCCCACAAAAACAGGAAGAGGAGGTGAAATATTCATGTGTATGTATGTATATATATACACATGCATGTAAAAATTCATTTTCATATTATCAATCAAAGCCTGAAGAAGATACCAGAAGATCTGAAACACGTGTTGCATATGTAAAAGAAAAAGAATTTTTAAAATTTTTCTGAGAACAAAATACATTTTGTGGACCTTCTTTTTTTATAAAATATATATGTATATGTATATATATTTAATATACCAAGCGTGTTGGTAGATCCTTGCGGAGAGAAAAAACCCAGCAGAGAGTTTGATTGTAAAAATATACTACCAAACATCAACCAGGAAGAAAAAAATTTTTGAAAAAAAGAAAAGACCAAGATATTCGTACCAACAAAAAACAATCTATTGGTATAGTATTTGGCCAAAAGAAAAAACAATTTATATGTATATATATGTATATAGATATATATATATTCATATAACCGCTAGGAGAAGCTAATCTGTAAAAAGTGCTCGATACCTAAGTAGAGCCAAGTAATGAAGATAATCTACTGAGTCAGACGAACCTACTATTAGTTTCGCATAAAGCTCTTCAGGGCTGAAGAGCTTTATGCGAAACTAATAGTAGGTTCGTCTGACTCATTAGATTATCTTCATATGTATATGTATATATATATATATGTGTGTGTGTGTGTGTGTGTGAGGTTTGGGTAAATGCATGCAGTCGGAAGTCGATCACCGATATCGGACTCGCTAAGTATCGCGCTACGGTAGGCGCTTTACGGGAGTATTTGTGTGTAGGCGGGGGTGGGGGCTAAGCTCGATTGTAGTCTAAGACGGGTTCAAAATTTGAAAATCGTCAAATGGCTGACGTAATTTGTCCCTCTGACAACAACAACCAGCGCGCGGACGGTGCTGGTTATGGCCCGAGATCGTCGAGATCGCGGCGACTAATTCGGCGCTATAAATCACTCTAAAGCCAACGTTACAATTCCGCTACGCAACACAATGTGCTCGCCTCTGATCACCGCTGGCGAGAAAACCGCATTGATCGCAGACGCTATTCACTTCATCTCTCGTGATGGATGTGCGAGTCAAACGCTAAACAGGGACGCTGGGAAAGCGATGGCGAAAAGGTGTTTGCGAAACGAACGCTATTTATTTCCTTGTCTCGTAATCTTGTGTACTAATAATCTATTAATAATGGAGATTCGCTTCCGGTTATTGTGTGTAACAAAAACTACGTCACTGCTTACGTCACATTACCCAAAATCATCAAATAAATACACTCAAAATTTGAACATACAATATTAGACAGTCCTCATTGTTTTTTAAAACAAGTTTTGATAAATACATGACTGGTATTATATATCTATATATAGTTTGTTTTATTTTAAT
>CM042164.1:10351155-10366155 GCA_023376005.1 Doryteuthis pealeii | reverse complement strand
CTCGTTATTCCGTGATAAAACAATTTTTATCACCTTCCATATACCAACAAATGTCCTGAAGATGATCTAATCAATAGATCGAAACACTGCAGCGTCGGCCAATACTGACACTATGAACTAATAACCTTCAAAGTTATGGTCGTTATTTTTACTAATGGCGACAGAATTTCAAAAGTGTTGCTTCTATTTTCATATCGACTTTCCGAGACGAACAATTTATTACATGACATTATTTGCTCATACTTAAAAGTGGACGCTTAAATATTGGCTTGTATAAATCCGTCGCTGGGTGGGATTTATTTGTCGCCTCTGATATTAGTAACTAAATTATTCAAGTGAACTGCTATCAATTGTGCAAAGTATATGGAATCTTTTCTGTGTACGGACATTTTTAGATGGACGTTAAAAAAGAAAGAAACTGATACCAGCCATAAGATAGTCTTGTCGATTCCAGACATTCGAAAAAGATTTTTTGGGATGAATCAGATTGGCGCCGGTTGTGTAATGGTTATCGTCGCTGGAAATTGACACGGCTAACCGAATCTAAATCTTGGATTTCAGACTCTGTCTCTGTCTCTGTCTCTGTCTCTCTCCTCTCTGTCTCTGTCTCTGTCTCTGTCTCTCTCACACACACACACACACACACACACACACACACACTCTCTCTCTCTCTCTCTCTCTCTCTCCTCTGACTCTGTCTCTCTGTCTCTCTCTGTCTGTCTCTCTCTCTCTCTCACACACACACACACTCTCTCTCTCTCTCTCTCTCTCTCTCTCTCTCTCTCTCTGACTCTGTCTCTCTGTCTCTCTCTCTCTCACACCCACACTCTCTCTCACACAACACACTCTCTCTCTGTCTCTCTGTCTCAATCACTCTCTCTCTCTCTCTCTCTCTCTCTCTCTCTCTCTCTCTCTCTGACTCTGCCTCACTCTGTCTCTCTCTGTCTCTCTCTGACTCTGACTCTCCCTGTCTGTCTCTGTCTCTGTCTGTCTGTCTGTATGTCTGTCTCTCTCTCTCTCTCTCTGTGTCTCTGTCTTTTTTCTCTGTCTGTCTGTCTGTCTGTCTCTCTTTCTCTCGCCACCCGTCATCACTTCTGATAAGTTTGGTTTGGTGTATTGGATTTTATGGCATGTCAAACCTTGATGGGTTATTTTATACCGAAGACGTTTTGTTTTATTCATGCTTGATGGTTATTCAGAATCGTTTTTATACTTAATTTAAAAAAATAAAAATAAAACTCATTTTTTAACCCTCCTGGGAGTAATTGCGATAAATGGGTATCCCAGACTCTTCAGAACTCCAAAATTGTTTAACGTCATTGGGGGGGGGGGCACCGCCTTCCAGCACATATATAAATAGAGTTGGGGGTTGCTATAAGGTCAGTAGGGTTGGGACAATCATATAGGCGCTAGGTTTTGACGTGGCCAACCGATTGATCGGAGGGGGTTCTCTGACCATCTGCTTAGTAGTCTTCTTTGCGGCATCTAGAATCCGCACAAAGCTGATTGGTATATGTTTTTGCTGGTGTGTCCATGTGTAGGTCTCTACTGGAGAACGTCATAATGCGCGGTCATCAGCATAGTTTGCATCTGTGACTGTTTGTGCGGGATATCCTGCTTCTTGCCTTTCTTAATGTGAAACTTTTTTCTTTTATGGTATTTAATGATGTTCGGAGTACATAGACTAGGCATATTATATAATATATATATGGTGCTAATGTATCTCTTTGTAGGACTCCAGTGGATATATATATATATATATATATATATATATATACATTATGGACTCCCTGGTCGATTTTCGACGAATGAGGGTTCACACACACAATGAACACCCACATAGTGATTTGTTTATAGTGGTGAAGGCTTGTGTTGGACCATCCACACTTTTTGGCACAGTCGATAGGACAGAATTGGTGCATCAAGGGTTGCCACAAACCCAATCAACGACCGACCTCAAGAATTTTGAATTCAGAGTTATCAATCTCCTAGACTAGTTACCTACCCAAGGCTGAAGGGCCCAGTCTGCCCTACTATTTAACCCATAGCTGGAGGGAATTTTGAATTCAGAGTTATCCCTCTCCTAGACTGGTTACCTACCCAAGGCTGAAGGGCCCAGTCTGCCCTACTATTTAACCCATAGCTGGAGGGAGAATATATGGATTCATACCTTTCCCAAGGGTATTAGCGCTATGTGAAATGCCAACATATGGAGGCGCGTGGGCTAGTGGTTAGAGACGTTGGAAATGGACTCGTCGATTTGAGTTCAATTCCTAGACGAAGCTGTTGGCATATATATATATATATATATATACATATATATATATATATATATATATATAACACTAAAAGTGGAGGAATCATATGTATTTAGGGGGGTAATATTTTATTATGGAATAAAATATAAAATAAAGGGGTATACGAAGGCCTTTTCGACCGGTACTTTTCAAGTATATACACCGGCGACGAATAAAAGTCAGATTGTATAAGAAATTCATGAACGAATGGGGGTGAGCCAGAGGGGGACAAAAAAAGGAAAATAAAGGGGGTGTATGTTTGAACCCTAGATCGAAAAAGGGTTAGAAATGTCTCCCAGTAAATAAAGAGAGTATTTTGGAGTTTGTCTGCACAGAGTATGTCGAAAAAAAGAAATATTAACAGCTTCGAGGATGGTTAAGTGCTGTTTAGACCTGGCTCTGTGCAAGACGGAGAAGCACTCGTCTGTATAATCGGTTCTACACGCATTTATAGATAAATGTTCAGCTATGGCCGAATCAAATGCTTGGGAATGCCAGGATGTATTATTAGCAATAGCATTGCGAAGTGTTCGAGGAACATGTTGCTTTATTCTAATTTCAAGTCTCTGGGATGTACGCCCAATGTATACCGAACTACACCGGCATTTAAACTTATAAACACACACACACACACACACACACACACAATATATATATATATATATATATATATATATATATATATAAAACATAATATTTGGCATTATTAACCACACATTAAACCGACCAACGAACCAACCGACGAGGAATGGGTGCCAACTAAAGCCGGCTAACTCCTACCTTGTAACCTATCCTGTGTAATTCATTTCTAAGAAACTATTGAAATGTGTTTATAGTTAGCTTGAAATTGTGAGGGAAGAAAAGAGAAAAACACTAGGATGCAGGGATATGATTTTACTGTGTCCTTTTAGATTTTTGTGCGTCAGGGACGCAGGACACATGCCCATCAGCATCTGTATATATATATTATATATATATATATATATATAATATATATATAATAGCAAAATGACCCGGTCCATGACCGGACGAAAAATTTTTAGGAACACCAGGGGTTTCTTAAAAATAAAATTTAAGAAAAAATCACTGAAAATTTATGTATTACAGTGTTTATTTTAGGGATTTGTTTTAAACATTGAAATTATTTTTTTAAATGTAATCCTGTATTTTTTTAGTCTTTTGAAATAATTTTATGTCATAATATTAACATTTTTTAGGTAGAATTCAGAATACGTTTTTTTTATTTTTTTTATATATAATAAAAAAAAATCCCGTATAGAAACTTCAAAAAATCTTTTGATATAATTATTCAGACTATTATCTTTATTGAAAAAAATTAAAAATCGTTTTTTATCAGTTTTTTTTTTTTTTTATTATTTTACGTCATAATATTAACATTTTTTAGGTAGAATTCAGAATACGTTTTTTGTTTTTTTTAATAATAAAAATAAATCCCGTATGGAAACTTCAAAAAATCTTTATTGAAAAAAATTTAAAAAAATTAAAAATCGTTTTTTATCAATTTTTTTTTACAGATTTCATAAAATAAGCGTGGTGGGGGAGACCTCGTAAAAATATTTCCCCTAACATATTTTATGAAAAAAAAAAACAACTTATTTCAGACATATTTTCATTTGGCTGAACTCGTTATTTTTTAATTTTCTTTTGAACTTCTATCAATATTCTAAACTATGTTTTTCCTTCTTTTCTTTAGAATCGTACCGGAGACCTGTCGTCAGGATCTTGGAGTGACTCAAGTTCATTCTCATCTTACCAAAGGCCAAGCTTGTGGCATCGAACTTATTCTGACTTTTATACTTATATTTACAATTTTTGCAACGATTGACCCAAATCGAAAAGAGCTAGGAAGTAAACCCCTGGCGATAGGATTGACAGTGTCCATGTGTCACCTGGTAGGGGTAAGTACAACCTTTTTTTTAGTTTATATATATATATATATGGGAGTAAATATGGAAAATAAATCCGACAATATTAAGAAATTTGAAAAAACAAATGTTCCGAAAATAGGATGAATTTATTTATCGATGTTTAAACATTTCGGTTTCTTTAAACCTTCATCAGGATGTATCTTGGGGTGAAGAAATTGATGGATGTTTTATAGATGACAGGAGATGAAAATCTTCATAAAATCTTTTTTGTTGTGTAACTGTATTTGTTCAGCATTATATTTTGATTGGATCCGACTTGTCTTTCAAAAATATAACGCTGAACAAATATTTAGCTGGGGTGACAACATTCATAAGAAGTAAGAATTTGGTGGATAAGCAACACTAGATAATCACGATTTACATTTTTTTGCATTTCATCTTGGATAATTTGGGGAGACTCATTTGTAACCAGAGAGAGAGTTTACAAAGCGAATTGAATTTTTTAAAAATAAATATGGCCGGACAATTAAAAAAAAAACATTTTGTAATCGTAATCCTGTCTTTGGGCGACTGCAAAATTTTAATAGGGGAAATAAAAAGTTATTTTTGATAAACAAAGGACCCAGGTTGCTTATAGTAACTGCTGTTGCTTAAGTGGTCACCCAATTTAGTATTGAAAATATTATCACTGCTTAACTTCGGTGATCTATCGGGAACCGGTGCTTTCAGTATTGTTGTATACACTTTTCATTACTTCTTTTATTCTTCTTCTGTTCATCTTCTATCTTAGCTTCTTCTTCTGGCGTCTTGGATATCTCTTCTTCGTCTTGGTGACTTCGTCTTGGTGGTCGGTCGCACTTAACTCATTTCTTCTTCTAATCAGTCTTTTTACCAAGACATTCATTAATCACAAGACCGTTGGCCCTATCTTGGGCTAGACGGGCGGTCGGAGATGCCCCCTCCGATCAATCGGCTGGTCACGTCAAGCCCTAGCACCTATATGATTTTCCCAACCCTATTGCCCTTATGGCAAGCCCCAACCACTTTTTATCATATGGGTGGTAGAAGGCGGTGGCTGCGGGTCTACATGTCCTGGGAATGACGTTAAACTCTATCTGATGGTGAGGTTCCAGTTTTGGAGGTTTGGGGAATGTGGAGCACCCCTTCACCATTCACCATTGCTCCCTGGTCCACTCTGACCCGGAGTGGTATTATCTGTTAGGGTCCAATCTATGGGTTAAATAGAAAAATGTATTTATAAAAAAATTGTATTATCCATTAAGAATTGATTTATTTCAAAACTTTGTCGGCATTAAATGACCCACTGAGGTTGATATGCCGTAAAACAAAACAAACCAAACAAATCAAACAATTTTCTTAAACTTTTATTTCCTTAACTAAACATTTCATGTAACTAAATATCTGACTAACATAGGCGCGTGAGTTCCAGTTTTAGGCAGGACATCTTCTCTGCCTGACGTCTATCTGAAAACTGAGGACCAAACCAGGTCCCACGTGACTTCACGTATTTCGCTGGCTTTCTGTACTATTCCATGGAAAGTCTCGCCCGTGATATGAAAAGGGCCATCCCTTTAGAAATACAGGGGATTGACAATAATCTTATGCAACCGCATAGATTATGTAACAGTATGACTTAATAACGTAATACTGTCTTTGGGTGTCTACAGTATTTTAATAGAGAAAATAAAGATAAAAAGATTATTTTTGATAAGCAGAAGATTCAGTTTGCTAATATTACCTGCTGTTGCTTAAGTGGTCACCCAATTAACTATTGGATTTACTCATTGCTGCTTAACTTCGATGATCTATAATTTGGCCGTAATGGTGTGTTTGGGCGACTGCTGTGTTTTAACAGTGAAAATAAACATAAAAATTGACGCATGAAGACCTTCAGATATTTCGTGTTTTCTTTTCGATTGGCTACAACAGAATTGCTGTCTTTGTTATTACAACATTAGTGAATGGCCAAGAAAATTATCGGCAAACGATCTATTTGTTATTTCAAAGTGATAATTAACAGTCAGTTGTGGCGCGATGTTTCAGCTTGAATAACTAATGACCAGTCGGTTGGCATTCAATCATAGCAAATTAAGTTCAACACTAGATTGATTGATTCAATTGAGCGGTTTAAGTTTCGCCTCCAAAAACAAGACATTGGCCGCTATCAAAAGTGTTTGTTTTGCTTGTTTTAATCAAGAAAGAGCTGATGAAGAAATGCTACGCCTAGAGACAGCTTCTGACCGTTTTTTTTTAAATCTCTTGTAATGCTTTACATATGGTTAAATAACCAGTCTAGGAGAAGGAAGGAACATTCTGAATTCAAATCTATTAAACACTGTCCGCTTTTGAAGGTCATGTATTTCTCTATATGTGATATGTAGTGGTGTAGTGGTTAACCTCGTATAAAATGGACACGACGAAACGGGTTCAAATTCGTGGCTTTTCAACTATTTTGAAACCTTTTTTTTATTTAAATTTTCTAAAAACAATTTTTTCTTAAAACTTTTTTCTCCTGATGATGTTTTAAGGTCGAAACTAGTAGACAACAATAAAAACAAAAATAAGATAAAAGAATGATTCTTTTTTGTTTTTTCACATTTGTCCATCTTATATATATATATATATATATATATATATATAATATATATATATATACTAGCAAATATATGCACCCTCCGGGTGCAAGTATTTAAGTTTTAATGTAATAAAATATTGTTTTTAAATTAGAAAGGCTAATGAAACTAAATAAGAATACAGATAAAAAGATTTGAAACAGAGGGGGGTATAATAAAAAATGGAACAACTGAACCTTACTCTTCCATCACTCTCGTCTTTCATTGTTATTTTTTCTAATTTAAGTATTTAGTTATAAGAGGAAGTAAAGAATAAAATTACAGTTATTTTATCTTGTTAATGGATTTCATTTAAGATTCATTGAAGAGATTTTTGCTTATTTTCATTAGAATAAAACCAAATAGTTAGAAATCAATAATACTAAGCACATATTTATTAAATTCGATTTTTTAATATCAATATGCAAATTAGCCTTCCCGTTCAAACTGTAAACCACTATTTTGTTGTATATATAAATACAATTGCATGTTATTAGTATGTAGATATAGTTGACAGTATTGATAATGTAAGACAATTTTATTAATAATTGAGGTTTAGATAAAAATAAAATCATGGAGAATGTGATGTCAATAACTAAGAGAATTGTGACTTGAGTAGGAATATAGTTTCGGTTACAGACAGAAAAACACACAATCTTCATTATAATAAGATATATATACGTGGTGTTATATTTACCACCAAGGGAAATGGATACGATGAGACGAGTTCAAATCCTGGACTAAACTGTTTGGATTATACATAGCTCTAATACCATTTGGGAAAGGTATGAATCCAACTATTTTTCCAGCGGCTATGGGCAAATAGCAGGGCAGACTGGGCCCTTTAACCTTGGTTAAACAACCAGTCTAGGAGAAGGAAAACTCTGAATTCAAACCTATTAAACCCTGTCCCTTTTTAAAGATCATATAAAGCTCTACATATAACATATGGTGGTCAAATTGTTAAGGTCGTTGAAAATGGATACGACAGGACGAGTTCAAATTTGTGGCTTTTCAACTATTTTGAAAACATTTTTTTAAATTTCTAAAAACAATTTTTTTCTTAAAAGTTTTTGATTATTTCCTATTAGTCTGACATAAACAATGGGGAAACACTCTTGACTGATAATTTATTTATTTATTGATTGATTGATTTACTAGGAAAAAAGAAGACGGGTTTAGGGTTAGGGTTTAGGGTTAGGGTTAGGGTTAGTTTAATTGGAAAATAAATAAATAATTCACCAGTCAAGAGTGGTTCCCCTTTGTCTATGTTAAACTTATAGGAAATAACCAATTTTTTTCTCCTGATGATGACTTAAAGTCGAAACTACTAGAGAACAATAAAAACATAAATAACATAAAAGAAGCCATAGAAAAATTTGAAAAGTTCATACATATATACATACATTCTTAAACTAGAATTCTTAGGATACCAAAATAATAAAGTGTTTCAACTTCATGGGCTGATGATCTAATTGAATTAATAGGATCTTTGATTATGTAAATCCTAAAAATGTCAACACTATTTGCAAAATAAAATATTTTCGTCCGCATAAAAGTCATCAGGAAATTTTTCTACTCTGGCTTTAGCACAAATTTTTTGGTACTGGGACCATTTGAATTTCTTTATTTTTTTATTTTTAGAGCTGTAGGTCCAATTTTTTAGGCTAAGGGTGATTTACTATATTGATTATTATATTGATTTGATTCAACCAACTTGTTTGTCTTATCATTTTCGTTCATTTTCATATGCATATGTCCGTGCTGTGATGGTTACCGTCGTGGGAAATGGACACGGCGAGACGAGTTCAAATCCTGGACGAGGCTGTTTGGATTTCACATAGCTCTAATACCATTGGGAAAATTCAACTATTCTCCCTCCGGCCATGGAAAAATAGTAGGACAGACTGGGCTCTTTAACCTTGGTTAAACAACCAGTCTAGGAGAAGGAAAACTCTGAATTTATGTCTTAAACACTGTCCATTTTGAAGCTCGTGTAATGCTCTACATGCGATATGTGGTGGTGTAATGGTTAAGTTCGTAGGAAATGGATATGACAAGACTAGTTCAAATTCTGGACGAGGCTGTTTGGATTTCACATAGTGCTAATACTCTTTGGAAAGGTATTCATATACCTAAAATCAAGGCTTAAAAACACCTTGAAAAAGACTTCAAAACAGGCGATTTTTCACTTTGTTTTGACGCGTGTAAAAAAAACAACAACTTAAAAACGCCTGTAGAACACCTTAAAATTATGAAATCAAAATTCCAACTGTTGTTTCTAGCAAGGTGCCATGCCCGTACACTTTACCTGATACTTAGGTAACCAATTTAGGAAAACGAAAACTATAAATTCATACCTATGAAACTCTGCTTAAGAAATTGACCTTGTATCGCATCCTGCACGTCCAGAGGAATTAGTAAATATCGACATATGATATCTTTCCGTGATGGGTTCGCCATTAATCCCAGGTCCACCCTTCTCTTTGGCGATTAAGGGGTACTCCACACTCCCCATAGGTTTAAAATTGGAACCTCACCATTAGATGCAGTTTAACGTCATACCCAGGACACTTAGACCCTCAGTCACTGCCTTTTAGCACATATATGATATAAAGTCAGGGGTCGTGGTCTTGGAATAACGGTGATGAACAATAGGACTGGAACAATCGTATAGGTGCTAAGGCTTGATGTGAGCAAACGAGTGATCGAAGGGGGCCTCTCCGGTGGCCCGTCTAGCCTAAGTAAGGACCAGAGTGGAGTGATGCATGTCATTGACTTCTCAGCCACCACGATTCTGTCCTTAAGCATCACGAGTCGCCACCCACGTCAGGGCACTTTGGGGGTTTCTTAGTCCTCTGAAATGAATGCAGATGGCCTATTCTAATCTCTGCAAAGACCGTTAAATTGTTGTGGACTAGCCTAGCTTACCTTTCGTCGAGAGTAAATGAACTGGTCCAAGACTATTTGGACACTGCTGTTTTAGAACATAGGGATGATTGCTCAGTCTATTTCAGAGTGCTTCGGCCTCTGGAGCGGCTAAGTATAATTAACAGTCTTGATCCCAGGGGTCTATCCCCCAGGCAATACCTGCCCCCTTGATTTAAAGGGACAGGACTGGTTTTATTTCCCAGCACCCGTGGCGCCCCCTTGAGGGGGAATGCCGACGGAATCAACGCATTTTTTGTGCCTACCACCCATGAGCTTCGGCTTGTGGATGAGCCTACATAAAAGTGGGGTGAGAAGCAAATACCTGAGACTGTGAAGATTACGGACCATTACGCGAACCGTCTACCTCGATGTTTTAGCACTCTGTTGTGAGTTACTCTATGTCTGGCGCAAACTGTATTTGGATGTACTAGTATATTGAATATTGTATCATCCAGTATACAACTGGTTAAACTCAATTTTTAACAATTTTTGGTACCATTATAGTATGTGGCCTACGTTTTGAATGTGGCCTAAGAAATCATATCTCTCTTACAGTATGTGACCCACCAGAAAAAGTATACTATAAGGTTATAATAATAACTGCTAACCCTAACCCTAAACCTAACCCTAACCCTATTTCAAAATTTTAGAACATTTTAGAATTAAATAGATCTCTGATTCATGTAAATTATGGATAACTTCTTTTTTAATTATTCTTAATTACTATATACAATTTATGACTGAATTGCATTTCTTGAAATTGAATATATGGGAAAAATGATTAGTTTCAATTAATTGCCTACTACTTATATCTATAAATATACTCTTACTGAGGTAGGACACATTCAAACCGGGTAGGCCACATACTATAACAGAATCAGAAAGGTAGGCCACATATTATAACAGAATCAAAAAGGTAGGCCCCATACTATAACATAATCAAAAAGGTAGGCCCCATACTATAACATAATCAAAAAGGTAGGCCACATACTATAACAGAATCAAAAAGGTAGGCCACATACTATAACAGAATCAAAAAGATAGGCCACATACTATAACGGCACCCAATTTGTTTCTATTTAACCATGAAATGGAGTCTCATTATCAGATACAGTGCCCTAAAGCTCTTCAGGGGATACAGTCTGCGTATTCGAAACCCTACCAACGTGGCACATTTTCTGAGGAAGGTGGGTCTTACCCTCTGAAATGAATGTATTCGACGTATTCTAAGCTATGCAATGAGGGTGGAATAAGACCGGTAAATTCTTTGGAATAAATTCTGTCTGAAAAGGGTTAGAGGAATTAAATCTGTTTTTGCCAAAGTCGAGTCCTTTGTCGGAACTGGGTCTGCTGGTCTTGCGCCAAGCGATTTTCGGCATTATCGACTTTTCATCAATTCCTTTTGATCTTGTTTTCAGCTGAATTACCTTGTTTAATGTTCCATCTGTTTAGCCTATTAAGAAACGATGGATTAAGTGCGTTGACAAGGAAGGGGATTATGGTAAAAAAAAAACAGTATATGTAGTATAAAATGAATCTTTACAGGACAGATTCCTTGAGTTGGATTGATTGATTGCTTCCATTTCTGCGGCATGTCAACTCGGATAGGGTTATTTTATGTCTAACCCACTCCCCTCTAAAATGAATGCCTATTTTAAGCTCCGCAGAGAAGGCGGTGTATATATATATATTTACCAACCCTCCAAGAGCAGGATGTGACACAAGGTCAATTTCTTAAGCGGAGTTTTACAGGTTTGAATTCAGAGTTTTCCTTCTCCTAGACCGGTTACCTAGCCAGGGTTAAAGAGCCCAGTCTACCATGCTATTTACCCATAGCTGGAGGGAGAATTGGATTCATACCTTTTCCAAGGCTATTAGCGCTATGTGAAATTCAAACAGCTTCGTCCAGGAATTGAACTCGGGTCGACGAGTCCATTTCCCATGACTTTAATCATTTGACCATGCGCCTCCATAGAGAAGAGAGAAGGCGGTATAAGTAAAGTAAGTAAAGTCGACGGGGCGGCCTAAAGTCGGTATCAGCCAGTCAGCGAGGGAGTCTATCCCCTTTTCAATAGCGCTAGACCAAGGAGATTGTTTTAGTATCTGAGGTGGAGCGCCATACCTACCATCAGCTCCTTACTTTACCGCACACTGTGCTACTCATAAGCTGAGTTGGCGCGGACCGGTATCGAACTAGGAACCTTGTGGTTTCTAGCCGAACGCTCTACCGACTGAGCTAACCACCGGTAAATTCTTTAAATCTGTTTTTGTCCAAATTTGAGTCTTTTGAATGGCCCTGTGCCAGCTGGTCTTGCGTCAAACGATTTTTCGTCATTATCGATTTGTCATCAATTCCTTTTCATCTTTGTCGTTGTTGTTGTTGTTGCTTTTTCATTTTGCACACATTTTTTCCGGGTCGACTTTGCGAGGGTGGATCAATAAGCTGACATAGTTTTCGGCTGAATTTCTTTGTTAAATGTGTTCTACTTCTGTGACCCATTAAGAAACGATGGATTAAATGCGTTGACAAGGAAGATAATTATGGTTAGAGAAAAAAAAAAAAAAAACAGTATATGTTGTATAAATTGAATCTTTTTATTTCATCATAAGGTTACAGATTTATTAGGACGCACACTCGCACGTGCACGGACACACACACACACACAGACATACATCCATACAGACACACACACACAAATATATATATATATATATATACATATATATATATATACATGTATATATCCTAGTATGTTTGTGAGCATCTATCTATCTATCTATCCCAATATTTTTTTAACGATATATCAATCTATCTATCTGTCTATCTATCTATTTCAGTGTGTTTATGTCTATCTCTGAATGGAGCAATCTGTGACGGCCTTTACACACAAAGCGATGTGTGTATTAAAACAGTTAAAACCCCCTTCTCATTCTGTAAGTGAAGACAGCCTAATGGTTAAGGTGCCGGACTGACACCCAACCGACCGGAGTTCAATTCCGGCTGTTGGTAGCTAACAAAATGTCTAGCCACACTGAAGAGACTTAATAAGTCGAAACACGTCTCTGTGGATGACCATATATATATATATATATATATATATATATATGTGTGTGTGTGTGTGTGTGTGTGTGTGTTTGGATTTAAAATAACATCGGCGAGAAATTGTCAGTTAATAAGCGCCGTTGACTTCATGTCAACGCTAACCTAACTTACATATGTATATATCTATATATATATATGTGTGTGTGTGTGTCTCTCTCTCATATATATATATATATATATATATATATATATATATATATATATATATATATATATGGAAATACGGTGAGGAAATTAATCCGACAATATGAGAAGAAAATATTTTAAAAATATAACAAACACAGGATGTTATGATTAGGGGAAACAATTTTATGTGTCAATACTTAAGCATTTTGGTATATTGTACCATCTTCAGGACACTGTTAAGTAATGTTTATGTGAGGGACAAAATGAAAGATGTTAAGTGTATAGTGAATGTGTGAATATGAATATTTAACATCTTTCATTTTGTCCCTCACATAAACATTACTTAACAGTGTCCTGAAGATGGTAGAATATACCGAAATGCTTAAGTATTGACACATAAAATTGTTTCCCTTAATCATAACATCCTGTGTTTGTTATATTTTTTAAATATTTTCTTCTCATATTGTCAGATTAATTTCCTCACCGTATTTCCATATATATATATATATATATATATATATATATATATATATATATATCATCGTTTGTCTGAATTTATGAGATGAGGTTTGATATTTCGTATTAATTAGATTTTTTAGACTGTTGTCATCATCTTTATTATTATATACACAACGTTTCGGTCGATATGCCCTCCGGCCTTCTTCAGGTGTTTATTGTTATTTTTCCTATGAGATTTGATATTTAGTATTATTTAGATTTTTTTTTTATTTCTTAAAGATGTATAACACATACGTCATGATTTTAAATGTGTTAACAATGTGGGCAGTTTTAAATAATGGCTATTTTATAATCGTTGAGAATATAACTTGAATACCTAAGGAAATTGTGACGTCTGTGATGACGTAGTTTCAGTTACAGACAGACAGTCACACAATCTCTATTATTGTTGTTGTTGGCATCCTTCCGTCTACTAAAGACGATGACGTAGTGTCCAGTTTTTTCTTTCTTTTTTTTCCTGCAACTGCGTGAGTGGTTGAGCGGCACAATTTTTGAATGGCAATATCTGGAATCTCTGGTGCAGTGACTGCGAACTCTTCGGGTGGCCAGGCTGGATGCCTTCGTTAGGTCTGTCAGTGCGGTGCAGAGTGGCATCCGCTCTCCCGGGCACCCATCCTGCAGTTGGTTGCTCGGACGTCACACTGTGTTCCTGGATAGGTGCAAGATGCAAAGTCTGCAGACGCGCCAGTGTAACATGCGCACGACCTATCAAGCTATGCTGAAGTCGCTCCGATCTCTTTTGTCCCTGTTTAAGGGGACAATGGTAGCGTCCAGCTTGTCCTGGGGGATGTGTCCATGTTCCCTGCAACTGCAGAGTCGCTAGTGTAGTGGTTGAAGCAGTGCTGCACCACGCCTTCAAGATATTTGCTGGTATGCCGTCACTCCCGGTTGCTTTCTTGTCAGCGAGGCAGTCCTCTCCAGTTTGTAGTGGAAAACTACATAGCCTGGGCAGGTTGTTATGGAGGATGAGCTGTTATATCATAATAAGAAGATATAAGATACATATATCACAGGAAAAACAATGCTACAAACACAATTTGTCCATCTGATATAAATTGGCCGGATTTGAACTCAGGTCACCATGTCCATTTTCCACTATGATAACCATTACACCACCAGCATTAAATTCTAAAATATATTTTTAATCTGAATATTTTTCTTTCATTTGTTTCTTTAAATAAATTTATAAATATACAAATAATTATGAATATATAAATTATAATATATAAATATATTATATATTATTTATTGCTTTAGTCGGTAGAGCGTTCGGCGAGAAATTACAAGGTTCCTAGTTCGATACCGGTCCTCGCCAACTCAGCGTATGAGTAGCACAGGGATCTGTGCGGTACAGTAAGGAGCTGATGGTAGGTGTGGCGCTCCACCTCAGATGCTAAAACAATCTCCTTGGTCTAGCGCTATTGAAAAGGGGATAGACTCCCTCACTGACTGGCTGATACCGACATTAGGCCGCCCCGACGACTTTACTTTTTTTACTTTTT
>CM042164.1:10323655-10346155 GCA_023376005.1 Doryteuthis pealeii | reverse complement strand
AGGGCTTGACGTGCCCAGTCGATTGATCGGAGGGGGTCTCTCCTACCGCCCGTATAGCCCAAATGAGCGTCAGTGGTGCATATCATGTACTGCTCAGTCACCAGGGTTCTGTTCTTAAGCATTACGGGTCGCAACTCACGACCAACAGGACGCCCCATTGGGGGGATTATACTCCCTGAAGAGGTACGGTCGGTGTATTCTTCTGCCTCAGCCAACAGAACGGCTTACGAAGGTATCGAGCGCTTCAAAAGCTTCAAAATTGGAACTTCATCATTAGATGCAGTTTATCGTCATACCCAGAACACTAAGACCCTCAGCCACTGCTTTTTAGCACATATATGATAAAAAGTCAGGGGTCGTGGTCTTGGAATGACGGGGATGGGCTAAACGAAGCAGAGATGTGTGGTTAAAGAAAGGGAGAATTTTATAAAGGCAAAACAGTTATTAATATTTTATAACAGTTTGGTAACCTTGTTTAATGACATTAAACTCCCTGGGTTATTTAATGTCAAAACCAACCTTCTAGATGAATAGCATTTGTAATAATTTAACCCATAGCTGGAGGGAGTTTAGGGAGATACATACCATTGTCAAGTATATTAGTCTGAAAATGAACGTAATACATTATTTTTTTAATTAGTGAAATAGATCAATAATTAATACTGAGCCTATTCCAGCAGTGACCACCCCAAGCGGAGTTTAACAGATTTACAGTTTTCCTTCTCCTAGACTGGTTACCTAACCAAGGTTAAAGACTCCAGTATGCCCTACTATTTACGATAGCTGGAGAGAGAGAGAGAGAGAGAGAGAGAGAGAGAGAGAGAAGTTGGATTTATACCTTTCCTAGGGATATTAGTGCTACTAGCAAATATATGCACCCTCCGGGTGCAAGTATTTAAGTTTTAATGTAATAAAATATTGTATTAAATAAGAAAGTCTAATGAAACTAAATAAGAATACAGATAAAAAGATTTAAAACAGAGGGAGTATAATAAAAAATGGAACAACTGAAACTTACTCTTCCATCACTCTCATCTTTCATTGTTATTTTTTCTAATTTAAGTATTTAGTTATAAGAGGAAGTAAATAATAAAATGACAGTTATTTTATCTTGTTAATGGATTTCATTTAAGATTCATTGAAGAGATTTTTGCTTATATTCATTAAAATAAAACCAAACAGTTAGAAATCAATAATACTAAGCACATATTTATTAAATTCGATTTTTTAATATTAATATGCAAATTAGCCTTCCCGTTCACACTGTAAACCGCTATTTTGTTGTATATATAAATATAATTGCATGTTGTCAGTATGTCGACATAGTTAACAGTATTAATAATGTAAGACAATTTAATTAATAATTGAGGTTTAGATAAAAATAAAATCATGGAGAATGTGATGTCAATAACTAAGATAATTGTGACTTGAGTAGGAATATAGTTTCGGTTACAGACAGAAAAACACACAATCTCCATTATAATAAGAAGTGAACTGTAGCATCGTCCATGATTTGAACTCGCGTCCATTTCCTGTAGGAAATGGACTCGTCCATTACACCACGCGCTTCCAAGTAATATCGCGACTTGAGTTCGAACTCGCTTACTATGATGTCGCACTGCACCACGTTAGCCACTACTCAACGGAGACTCTCTCCCCATATAACTGTATGCAAACTAATGATTTTAGACAAATAGAATTGCAGTTTTTAAAAGTATACAGTGATTACAATATTGAATGACCCATAAAGGTGTTGATCTACCGTTAGTCAAATATACCAAACGAAAACATCTAAAGAGATGCAGACATATTTAAAATAAGGTGAGAACAAAGCTGGAATTATAATAATTATTTTGTTCATTTAAAGGAAAACTTTCTTGGCTGTAATTAAATGTAATTATTTAATTATAGAATGAAAATGAATATAGGGAAAAACATCCGATAGAATTGAAGTGAAAATTAAGCAAAATATTTGTTTATTATAATATTTTATCCTATGTATCATCATTCCTTTTATCTGAATGGTGAATCTGTGTATTTAATTTCTATATATAAGGTGATTATTTATGCCGCCCTGTCGGCTGGGGCGTTAGAATGCACTTACTGCACCTCTGCAGAGGGGTAAGACTCCCCCAATAAAACTGTTAATTTTTCAAGTGACACCGCTTCAGCTACGGACTTCAATCGTAGCTGGGTTTTTTTTTCAGCAGCCACCGGCTAGCGGTTTTTGAGACAAGAGGCCGGGACGCGACTCTACGAATATTACCCCCATACTTCTGGCCTTGTGCCATATCTAAGCTAAGCTTAGTAAATAACTATATACATTGACTGTATCCTCTACAGAGAGGCAATACTTTTTTTTATGTAATCAAGAGTAAAGAAATGTTTTGAAATAAATAGATTCTGAGAATTTAAATATTTTTACTTTAGTATGAATTTTTCTCTTTTGTGTCCGCCCTGTCGGTGGAGCGATAGAATGCACCGACTGCACCTCTGCAAAGGGGTAAGACTCCCCCAATGGGGCCACCTGTTGGCCGTGGGTGGCGACCCGTGATGCTTAAAGATAGAGCCCAGGTGGATGAGCAGTTCATGACGTGCAATACACCACTTTGGCCCTATCTTGGACTAGACGGGCGGTCGAAGAGGCCCCCTACGATCAATCGGCTGGTCACGTCAAGCCTTAGCACCTATATGATTTTCCCAACCCTATTGCCCTTATGGCAAGCGCCAACTCCTTTTTATCATATGGGTGCTAGAAGGCGGTGACTGAGGGTCTACATGTCCTGGGAATGCCGTTAAACTCTATCTGATGGTGAGGTTCCAGTTTTGGAGGTTTGAGGAATGTAGAGCACCCCTTCATTACCATTGCTCCCTGGTCAACTCTGACACGAGTGGTGGTACCTGTTAGGGTCTCATTTGTGGGTTGAATAGAAAAACATGAGTTTATAAACAAAATTGTATTATGCATTAAGAATGAATTTATTTCACAACTTGGTCGGCATTAAGTGACCTACTGAGGTTGATATGCCGTAAAACAAAACAATCCAAACCATTATTTATGCAATACATAACATGAAGTCTTATTTAAAATTCTATATGGACTGAACCTGTTTGCATTTCACATGGCGCTAATACCCTTGGGAGAGGTATGAATCCAATTCTCCCTCCAGCTATGGGTAAATAGCAGAACAGACTGGGCTCTTAACCATGGCTAGGTAACCAGTCTAGGAGAAGGAAAACTCTGAATTCAAACCTGTTAACCTCCGCTTAAGAAATTGACCTTGTGTCGCGTCCTGCTGGTGCGGAGTGGTCGGTAAATATATATATATATATATATATATATATATATATATGGACATGATTATGAACATATATAATGTAACTTTTATGGTGTGAATGTTACGTTTCTTTTGAAGTCATGGTCTTTGGGCCTGAAATCTTGTTCCATTGTGAGTTGTTTATTATAATATATATATATATATATATATATATATATATATATATATATATATATATATGTGTGTGTGTGTGTGTGTGTGTGTGTGTGTGTGTGTGTGTGTGTGTTTATTAAACTTGGATTCATAAATAATTACTTGGTGTTATTGATCTCTAATATCATTGTTTTATTCAACAAAGAATTAAAATCAAACCTCTGAATAATTTTAGATAGAAACCTATTAGAATATAATTAAGATAAGTTTCATTCTTTTTATATGCCTTCATATCTAATTTCTTTATTCTTTCTAATTTAATACATTTTATTACATTTAAACTTAGATACCTTCGCTCGGGGGCGCATATTTTTGCTAGTAATTCTCATTCATTATCATTCTGATAACTCCATTGCAATCTATTAGATTTCCAAATGCCACAGTTAAATGAGATGTATATCTTTATTAAATTCTAAAATGAATTGATTAGTTAAGTTGTGTTATAGTTAAGGGCCGGGTTAGCTCAGTCGGTAGAGCGTTCGGCTAGAAACCACAAGGTACCTAGTTCGATACCGGTCCCCGCCAACTCAGCGTTATGAGTAGCACAGGGATCTTTGCGGTAAAGTAAGGAGCTGATGGTAGATGTGGCGCTCCACCTCAGATTCTAAAACAATCTCCTTGGTTTAGCACTATTGGAAAGGGGATAGACTCCCTCGCTGATTGGCTGATACCGACTTTAGGCCGCCCCCTCGACTTTACTTTTACTTTTATAATAAATTATCTTAATTTACTATGTAGACTAGCAAAACAAAAAAAAACACCCTCCGGTTGGTGTAAAAAATAATTTTAAAAAGATATAGCCTGAAGGGGGTGTAAAAATACAATGATTGTATTATAAGTAAATTTATTAAAGGAGTAAAAAAAATAAAACGATTTGAAATGGAAACTTTGTTCTGTGCCCCTCAAATAAAATGTTGCTTGATGAGTAGCGGCAAGACTATTGATACTAGGTTGAAAATTGGTAAGCTTAAGTCTTAAATCACCACGGTTCTCCAGGTTAAATCTATTTCTCTGTTTTGTCAAAATTGTGTTAGCATGGCTAAAACCAGCTTCAACCATATACGACATTGGGAATGTAAGTAAGAAAGGCTCAGCTGCTGTCTTGACCTTCGACTTCCATTTTATCCTCCTATATTTAATCGACCCCCAGAGAGCTCTCATCGACCCCAAGGGGTCGATATCGACCCCTTGGGGTACCACTTTGGAAAACCAAATGATCTTTTAAAATCAGTCACCGTTCGTCTATACTATAGACGAAAAATGACTGATTTTAAAAGATCTTTTCGTTTCCATATTTTTGTTCTTTAAGTCTAGTGAAGGCTGAAGCAGCTAAACGCTATCCTGTGTCTTATATCAAATGAGCTTCCTGGTACATCTGATCCCCAAAATGTAACCTCGTTGACCTTTTTGGAAATAGCGTCATTGTCAATGACGTTATCGTTTTCACCAGTGATTATCTTGCACTTCTCAGCATGTATTTTCATAACCAATTGAGAGGATGACTTACCCAATTCCTCATAATAGAATAGTAAATTATTATTCCTGTAGAATTTGACTCCATTTTTTAACGAAAAAAAAAATAGGTCTCCAAAAATTTGACCTATACATAATTATATATGTTGTTACACAGACTGTCTAAAAAAATATACACTGCTTGGCAGTAGAGGCTATGATTATTTATGAAAAACAAAGGTTTGAAATCTAGTAGAGGCATTATTATTATTATTATTATTATTATTATTATTATTATTATTATTATTATTATTATTGTTGTTGTTGTTTACTCCTTTTGAGTTTTCACACCAGTGTTAGCTGATGGTCTTTAACTGGAGTCTGAGTGACAGCAAGTCTCCTCGGGTCTCCTGGACTCTTCTGAGTATTCTGGCAGATTGCAGCAGTGCAGTGTTCTGAATGGTTTCAATACTTCCTCTGATATCCAAACTTTCAAAACCCTTTTCCAATCCTTTTGGGACCGTTCCAAGTGCACCACCTACAATTGGTATCACTTTGACTTTCATATTCCATAACTTTTTCAGTTCTCTGGCAAGGTCCAGATATTTATCCATTTTTTCATTTTCCTTTAGCTTCACCCTGTGATCTGCTGGCACTGCAAAATCCACCAGTTGACAAGTTATTTCTTTTTTGTTAATCAACACTAGGTCTGGCCTTCTTGCTGGGATAAGGTGATCCGTTTTTATTTCAAAGTCCCAGAGAATTTTGTGCGTTTTGTTCTCAAGAACAGATTCTGGTTTATGCATATACCATTTTGTTGTGTGGTCAAAAATTAATTTTTTGCATAATTCCCAGTGGATCACCTTCCCAACCCAGTCGTGTGTTGTTATTATTATTATTATTATTATTATTATTATTATTATGAGGTTTTCACATCTATAGTAGCCGACGGTTCACTGGAGGCTGAGTGACAGCAAGTCTCCTCAGGTCTCCAGGACTATTCTGAGCATTCTAGCAGATCTTAACAGTGATATACCTTGGATGATTTCGATTCTTCCTCTGATTTCCAATTCACCTAAATTATTTTCCAGAGCTTTGGAGACCATTCCGAGGGCACCAATTACAATTGGTACGACCTTCACCTTCATGTTCCACAGTTTCCACAGTTCTCTGGCAAGGTCCAAATTATTATTATTATTATTATTATTACTAGCAAAAATATGCACCCTCCGAGTGCAAGTATTTAAATTTTAATATGATAAAATATCATATTAAATTAGAAAGGCTACTGAATAAGAATGCAGATAAAAAGATTTGGAACAGAGGGAGTATGATTGAAAAATAGAACAACTTTGAAACTAACTCTTCCATCATTTTCCATTACTCCCATCTTTCATTGGTAAATTTTCCTAATTTAACTATTTAGTTAAATTAGGACGTAAGGAATAATATTACAGTTATTTCTTCTTGTTAATGGATTTCTTTTAAGATTTATCTCCGAGATTTTTGCTCATATTCATTAAGATAAAACCAAATTAGAAATCAATAATACCAAGCATATATTTATTAAAATCAAATTTTTAAGATTAATATGCAAATTAGCCTTTCCATTCACACTGTAAACCGCTGTTTTGTTTTGCATGTCATTAATATGTAGATATGGTCAACAGTCTTAATGATGTAAAACAATTTTATTAATAATTGAGGTTTGAATAAAAATAAAATCATGGAGAATGTGATGGAAATAACAAAGGGAATTGTGACTTGAGTAGTGACATAGTTTCGGTTACAGACAGACTAACCCACAATCTCCATTATAAAAAGATTATTATTGTTGTTGTTGTTGTGTCCTGGGTAGGACATTAAACGGCATCAACAATCTTCTACATAATGACAAGGCTCCCCGTTGCTTAACTTGTTACTTTCTTGTTATTTACTTAGCTGAGTTCGATACATAGGCTTTAGGTTGCATACAGTACTTGTCGTTACTAAGGGGCCACCCATCTAAATACTGTTTAAGCATATGGTTGCTTAACTTATTTTCTTGCTATTTAATAACTTTGTTGATTGGTTCGATTTTACGGCATGTCAACCCTTGTTGGGTTATTTTATGCCGAAGACGTTTTGTTTTTTTTATTCTTGTTGAGTATTCAATTTTCTTTTCAAATTAAAATTTTAAACAGATTAAACACCCTTAGCCACCGCCTTCTAGCAAATATATTATAAAGTGATTGGGGGTTGGCCATAAGGGCAACAGGGTCGGGACAATAATATAGGTGCTAGGACTTGATGTAATTAAGAGGGCGTGTTTCCAACCGCACGTTTAACCTTTAAGTTAGAGCCAAATTGGATTGTTGCATAACATGGACTGCTCAGCCTCAAGGACCCCGTCCTAAATAACATGGTGGTCTCACTGGGGGGTTCTTAATCCCATGTAGAGGTTCAGTCGGCGTATTCTACAGCACCAGCCAACAGGGTAGTATTTACTAAGTTCTTCTAAATCTAACACAGACGGACGTTTTGTTTTTTGTTTTTTCTTGGTATTATCTGCGTTATTCGGACTATTGTCCTCATCTTCATTGTTATCTATACAACGTTTCGGCTAATGTGCCCTCCGGTTGCAGGGCATATCGGCCGAAACGTTGTACAGATAACAATGAAGATGAGGACAATAGTCCGAATAAAGCAGATAATACTAATCATCAAGTCTCATCTCAAACATTCAGAGAAATAGTATTTCTTGTTGGGTATTCAATTCTTTTTTTTCAAATTTGAATTTTTAAACACATTAAACACCCTCAGCCATCGCCATCTAGCACATATATGATAAAATGATTGGGGGTTGGCCATAAGGGCAATAGGGTCGGGGCGATAATATAGGTGTTAGGGCTTGAGGGGTTTAGTCGGCGTATTCTACAGCAACAGCCAATGGGGTGGTATTTACTCAGTTCTTTTATAAATCGAGCACACAGACGGACCTTTTGTTTTATTTTTTTTCGTTGGGTATTCAATTTATTTTTCAAATTTGAATTTTTAAACAAATTAAAACCCTCGGTGGTCGCCATCTAGCCCATATATTATAAAATGATATTCTCCCTCCAGCTATGGATAAATAGTAGGGTAGACTGGGCTTTTTAACCTTGGTTAGGCAATCGGTCTAGGAGAAGGAAAACTCTGAATTCAAACCTGTTAAACTCCGCTTAAGAAATTGACCTTGCGTCACATCCTGCTCGTGCGGAGGGTTGGTAAATATTTATTTTATAAAATGATTGGGGGCTGGCCATAAGAACAATAGGGTCGGGACAATAATATAGGTGCTAGGGCTTGACGTATCTAGGAGGGGGTGTCTTCAGCCGCACGTCTAACCTAAGTGAAGGCCGAAGCGGATTGTAGCATGCCATGGACAGCTCAGCCACGAGGATTCCGTCCTTAAGTAACATGGATCACCACCCACGGCCAAGAGGTGGTCTCACTTAGGGTTCTTACCCCCCCCCCCTGCAGAGACTCAGTCGGCATATTATACAGCCCAAACCAACAGGGTGGCATTTACTGTGTTCTTCTATAAATCGATCATAAAGACCTAATATTGCTTAAAGAACATGCAATTACTGCGTGGTCACCCATCCACTAACTGATCAATCTCATTAATGCTTAACTTATTTGATCTCGCAGAAACTTTAAATTAGCGAAACGTACCGATTCGAAGAGTTTGCATGTGGCATCACGTGATCGCTGAAGAGGCGGGTGTTGGGGAGGGGTGACGAAGACCTCTATTCGCGTTGTGTTCCGATTCGTCAAAATCTTCTTTGGCACTGCCTTTATTGTGTGCTTGTATCTGTGAATGCGCCACAGAGAGAGAGAGAGAGAGGCGGGGGGGGGGGGAGATTGGAGAGACTGCGCATGCGCCAACGCAAAGAGGAAGTTAAACCCAACGTTTTCTCTCGGGCTAGTAATCGATATCCATGCCTACACTTCCGTTCTCATTAAAACAATGACTTCATGTCCGACTTTCAGTTTCTCTAAACTGTGACCTCCCCGACGATTTATCATACAATACACGCAACCAAATGAATAAACTTACACACACACACACACACACATATATATATATATATATATATGTGTGTGTGTGTGTGTGTGTGTGTGTGTGTATTTATATATATATACAAGGTGTATCATAAAAGTATCGAGATTGAAACTGTATTTACCAAGATAGAAATGAACAATGAATGGAACGTTAATTCTTTTCAGAATACCAGGTGTGTCATAAAAGTATCGAGATTGAAGCTGTATTTACCAAGTTAGAAATGAACAATGAATGGAATATTAATTTTTTTCAGAATACAAGGTGTGTCATAAAAGTGCCGAGTTTTAAGCTGTATTTACCAAGATAGAAATGAACAATGAATGGAACGTTATTTTTTTTTCAGAATACAAGGTGTGTTAAAAAGTACAAAAAATATCGATACTTTTTGACACACCTTGTATATATATATATATATATATATATATATGAGAGGTATCCAAAACTTGGTAGTAAGGGATGATTCTATATGTGATATCTAAGACACACTGTATTATTATTGTATGATCCAGTATGTATAAATACAGTGAATCTTTAAATCACTAAAGAGAGCTCAATGTATAATAAACTTTTTAGATTATATACAGAGCAATATCTATCTTAGAAAGGAAGGAAAAACTCAACACCGTAATTCCATAATAAATTTATTTCGACCAAAATTGGGGCCTATATAAATCTAAGTTGATTTAATATAGCTCCCCAAAATCTAGTCTCATCAGATGGTAGATCAGGTTATTTGAATTGCATGACATGAAAAATTTTACTTCTCAAAATTTTATAAAATAAAAAAATAAATTAAAAAATTTTTTTTTAACTTTTAAAAATCTTTTTTAACTTTTAAAATTTTTTTACATTGTAAGACTGTCACCATGGTGACAGGAAGTCAAATGAGAAAAAAGGATACTTTTCGAGTTCTGGCTTCTTGTGGGGATGGTAGTCAGACAAAATTAAACTATGAATTAAACTATTAAATGAATCTGAACAAGTATAGAGAAGAATAAAACAAAAAAATATATAAAAAATAATAAAATATCAATAGAGAAATATATAAAAAAAATGTATATTTAAACCTTAGAATATATTAGATAATATAATGTTGTATAAATATACTATTGATAAAGATGACATTTAACAGCTACCTCTAGCCGGGATCGAAACCCGAGAAATCTCTCGTCTGCCATGTTCCTTACCCTTGCAGCAATCAACGGCTGTCAGTCTGGGGTGAACAATTAATTGATACATACTTTACAAGGGTATGTTTTTACAATCACCAGAGATATTCATTATCATCATCATTGGCAACATGGATATCCGTGATTGTCTTTCTCTTCAACCGTCCCAATCAATCATGGCCTCTGTAAGGTCATCCGCGCAGCATCCAGAATTCGCACAGAGATGACTGATCTAGGTGTTTGCTGTTCGGCCTACACTTATGTGTACATGAGATTGTATCCTCAAGAGAACATTACTCATGTAACCGTTCTTCTTTCTCCAGCAATGTCTTGTTCATTTTACTCGGGAGCTTTGTGTCATAGAGATTAAGTGGCCGTATAGCTGCTTTTAGGGGGAGGATGCTGCTTCAACAATCCAAACTACAGCATTGTTAAGATCGGACAGAATACTCCGAAGAGTCAGGGAGTGCTGAGGAAACTTGCTGTCACTCAGCCTCCAGAGAACTACCGGCTAAGGTGGGGGTGAAAAACTCTAATGGAGTGAAATAATAATAATAATAATGATAATAATAATAATAATAATAATAATAAACTATATAAAAGCGAAAATTGATAAGGCCCAACAAAATAGTAAATGTAAACTTTGTGGTAATAGAGATGAGACTATAAACCATATACTCTGCGAATGTAGCAAACTAGTACAACGAGAATACAAAACTAGACACGACTGGGTTGGGAAGGTGATCCACTGGGAATTATGCAAAAAATTTAATTTTGACCATACAACAAAATGGTATATGCATAAACCAGAATCTGTTCTCGAGAACGAAACGCATAAAATTCTCTGGGACTTTGAAATAAAAACGGATCACCTTATCCCAGCAAGAAGACCAGACCTAGTGTTGATAAATAAAAAAGAAAGAACTTGTCAACTGGTGGATTTTGCAGTGCCAGCAGATCACAGGGTGAAGCTAAAGGAAAATGAAAAAATGGACAAATATCTGGACCTTGCCAGAGAACTGAAAAAGTTATGGAATATGAAAGTGAAAGTTATACCAATTGTGGTTGGTGCACTTGGAACGGTCCCAAAAGGATTGGAAAGGGGTTTGGAAAGTTTTGATATCAAAGGAAGGATTGAAACCATTCAGAACACTGCACTGCTGCAATCTGCCAGAATACTCAGAAGAGTCCTGGAGACCCGAGGAGACTTGCTGTCACTCAGACTCCAGTGAAAGACCATCAGCTAATGCTGATTTGAAAACTCAAAAGGAGTAAATGATAATAATAATTTGGTATCTGTCAATCTGTGACCGAAACTACGTCTCTGCTTACGTCACAATAACCTCAGAAATTAAGTAAGTTTGTCAATAAGTATTTAATCTATAGTAAAAATCATTAGTACATTTAACACATCTTATATATTAACGATGTCTCAGATGAAAATCTGAGTTAGATTTGCCTCAAAAGAGCACATAGTATTAGTATGTTTAAAATCCTCCAATGTGTCTTATATATCACTAAGAAATAAAGTTTATTATATATGGAGTGGTTAATTTGCACACTGGTTTTAACAAAACCGGGATTAATAAATAATTACATGGTGTTATTGATCTATAATATAATGTTTAATTCTCCAACGTATCAAAATCAATCCTATGAATAATTTTATATAGAAAACAATTAAATAAGTGTAATCCTTTTATATGCGTTCTTATTTAATTTCGTTCTTCTTTCTAATTTAATATATTTGATTACATTAAATAATTACGCCCGGAGGTCGTATATTCTTGTTAGTATATATAATTATATGTATATATATATATATATATATATATATATATATATATATATAGTCGACGGGGCGGCCTAAAGTCGGTATCAGCCAGTCAGCGAGGGAGTCTATCCCCTTTTCAATAGCGCTAGACTAAGGAGATTGTTTTAGCATCTGAAGTGGAGCGCCACACCTACCATCAACTCCTTACTTTACCGCACAGATCCCTGTGCTACTCATACGCTGAGTTGGCGATATATATATATAATTTTTTTTTCTGTAGTTAGGATCTTTCCATGTGTGGTTTAACCAAGGAGAGCTCAATGTGCCTAATACCAGTGAGTGGAAGAACAGAGCAAGATATTCAATAAATGAAGGAAAACACTCTAAACTTGCTTCATTACAATTATTTATTTCAACCGTATTACTACGGCATCTTCAGGTAATCACAAGGACATGACTCTTACTTTGTGAAATTCTCAGTAAGAGATGTCCTTGTGATTACCTGAAAATGCCGTAGTAATACGGTTGAAATAAATTTTTGTAATGAAGCAAGTTTAGAGTTTTTTCCTTCATTTACTGTATATATCTCTATCTCTCTATCTCTCTCTCTCTCTCTCTATATATATATATATATATATATATATATATATATATAATATATATATATTTGATATATATAATGATGTGTACATAACAATCGAAAACGTTTTAACGTAGCCAATTTATTTTTCAAATATCGATAAATCATCTTCACGTTTCTTATTTTTCCCTTTTATTTATTACTTTACCAAATTATAAAACAAACAAAAACATATATGACAAGGAAAACTATAATATAGATGTTTTCATTTCTTAATTTTAATTTTCTTTTTTCTTTTTTTGTTGATTATTTCACGTCATACAATCTTGAAATAGAACGTTGTCTCGTTAGCTAATATCACAGTTTTTAAAATAGGACGATAACGAACTAACATAACAAACTCTTGAAATCAAACGATAAGTAACGACTAAAAGACTGCTTAGTGCTCTGCCTCTGCTTCTGTTTCTGTCTCACTGTCTGTTTGCCTCTCTCTCTCTCCTCTCTCTCTCTCTCTCTCTCTCTCTCTCTCTCTCTCTCTCGTCTATGTTTCCATGTCCTTATTAAGAACTATACGGAGGTTTGCAGCATCTGTGACAATACTCAGTTTGCATACGCTGAACCTTCGTTGCACAATGTCTATGGCCCCAACGTTGTGATATCTTGTGTTGGCTGATTCGAAGATCACGAGTCAGAGACAGGTTCACAATGATTAAAAAAAACAAAACAAATCATAACCTAAAGTCTGATAAAAGGGCGCAGATGGAAGAGGAAGTTGTGACACTTGTGCAGTTTGAGGTTGAGTAGTGTATACTTGTACACTACAGGTTTATGTCAGCTGGCAAGAAAGTTGTTATGTCTAAGTCGATTACTGGCTTCACTGATGTGGGTGCCTGTCTATTTTTTTTTTAAATCTCTGCAGCTACTGAGACGATATTATCACCCCGAATGCCGGTTGAAAATTCACTAAGGGCTGGAGCTTGGCTGAATATATGTAAAATTCCACCCCACATATCCCCACGCACCCGACCACCCAGATGCTTCCAATTAATTTAATCTCAGACTTTTTGTTTGCGATTTCCCTTAGAATTAAAGCAATTACTTTTTTCTTCAGATGTTACATAATTATTAGATCCCTAATACTTATATAAGGTAGTATAGAAACATAATGGCCATTAGTGCAGCTGATGGCCTTGAGACTGAGTGAGGGCGCTTGACCTCACTCTCACCTTGCCTTCCGGGGATAAATCGTGAGAATCGGAAGGCATAGAGGACCCTGTCTTCCGGTTTAAGGATAGTAAGTAAGTCTCAGTCAGTTAATCAGGTAGGAGCCGAGCCCGATAGGATGTAAATCGATCTGCGCAGATGTCTGGTGGTGATTTAACAATAAAATAAGATCAAAAGTAAATCGAAGTCTTGTGTTTATTATCTAAAATCTAACAATGACACAGGGCTTCTGATAACGAGAAATCCCTAACAGATAACCAGACCGAAGTCCCCAAGTCAACTCCAGACGCAAGATCTTAGAGGATATCCAAGATAGATGATAGAAATACCAAAGACGATCAGAATAGCAAAGCCGACCAGAAGAAAATACGACCAGAAGTAAGAAATAAAGAAAAGGGTATGCAACACAGACTCAGTGTCCCCAATATTCCGAACATTGATTTTCTCAAAGGAGATTTACTCATAAAAACAGCTTTTTCCTCTTAACACTTAGATACCTAAAGATATTACCGCTTAGTGGTTTAACTTCACGGTGGCAGTTCAATTCCCTTAAACTTTACTGCCCAATCTTTTGTGTCCGTAAAAGACACCCCATACCTATATACATATGACTGGGCTTACACATTCTATTTTTTTCTGACCATGTTCCCACTTAACCATAGTGTCACACATCCGATGGACACAAACTGTCTGCCGGTACAAGTACAGCTACATATATAAAGTTTGACGAGGATATAAAAATTTGAAACACGTTTAACACATTCAAAATATCAGAATTGGTGAACAATTGTTAAACTGATAATATTGAAGGTATTAAAAATCAACAACTACTTACTCCTACTGCTACTCCGTTTAAAAACATCTCACTACTCTATACCTGACGATGGCACTAAGTAGTGCCGAAAGTGATAGAACCGTGATAGAAGCTTCGGTGGATTCATTGACCATTTCCATCCAGACATAAAAAAGCTGGCCAGACAATTGTAAAAGGTCGAAAAGAAACTCGCCAGACATGAAATGTCTGTCACGTTCAACCAAACATATATAAAGGAATTATATATATTATATATATATATATATATATATAATATATATATATATGATGTGCGTAATTTTCATATTTTCGTTTACACAGTTTCATATATATATATATATATATATATATATATATCTGTGTGGTGTGTGTGTGTGTGTAATATATGAAAAATTTGAAAGAACACAGGTTCAAATAAAAAGAGTGATATTTATTCAGCCAACGCTGCAGTGTTTCAATCTGTTTAATAGATCTTCTTCAGGGCTTTTGTTAATATAAGGAAAAGTAAGATTTATCAAGTAAAATTTCCTCATATCAACAAAAGCCCTGAAGAAGATCTACTAAACAGATTGAAACACTGCAGGGTTGGCTGAATAAATATCACTCTTTTTATTTAAATCTGTGTTTTTTCAAATTTTTCACTATATTACATACCGTCGGATTCACTTCTATTTTTCTCTTCACACACACACACATACACACACACACACACACACATATATATATATTATATATATATATATATATATAATAATATATATAGATAGATAGATAGATAGATAGATAATGCTAGATGGGAACTACAAAATGATACTGTGTGCTGTTTGAACAAATCCTGGTAGCACGCCCTACAAAACACCAGCTATACGGCCACATACCTCCCATCTTGCAAACCATCCAAGGAAGAATAAACAAGACACGATAGGCAGTGCTCGAAGAGGTAAGGACAAAATCAAAAGCAACATTCACTATGGAATCTTACGGAAATGGTCTGATATACCGTAAAACAAGTAAACCAAACCTTGACGCAATACAATCTTCTTGATTCCTATGTTCACACATTTGTAGGGCGATAACCCATTCTTTGTATGTTGAATATCTCGAAAATTACTGGGGACCTCTGTTAACGAGGGGGAATTCGGTGAAACTTCGTAGGAGGTTTTTTTTGGGGTGTTTTTGGAGGGGGATGATTTTTTTTGTTTTTTGTTTTTTCTGTAGCGACAGGAAGTGGTGGAAGTCATTTGCGAGGGGGGGGGGGTAACAGAGTGAATGTTGTTTGTTTTTTCTGAGTTGATTCCCTGTTTTCATTTATTTTTTTAATTTTATTTTATTATTTTTTTTATTTTATTTTATCTTATTTTATTTTTTATTTTTTGAAAGATACGTTTCTCAGAGGAAAGTCCAGTCTCCGGTTTCTTCAAATTTTTTTTCAATTTTAATTCAATTTCTTTTTATCTCAATCTTTTTTTTTTTTCTTAATTTTTAATTCACAAACATTTTTTCATTTTCTTTTTCATTTCCTCATTGGGCAACGCACGTGTTCTAATTATTTGGTTTGGTCTGGTGTCTATGTTAACGGCATACCAACCTTCGTGTGTTATTTAATGCCACATTTATACTTGTAGAAAAACATTAGTAGTATTAGTTAACCAATAGCTGGGTGGTGAGGTGTTTTATACCTTTCCCAAGGATATTATTCTGAGAATGGTTGGTTTGGTTTGGTTTTGGTTTGGTTTATTTCGTTTCTTTTGTTTAATGGCATATCAACCTTCGTGAATATTTAATGCCAAGGCCACCGCTTCCTAGCACATATATGATAAAAAGTGTCGAGATTTTCCATAAGGAAAACAGCTGTACGGCACACCTGCCACATATCACCCAAACCATCCGAGTAAGACGGACAAGACACGCAGGACACGCTGGAGAAGCGGGGACAAACACATAAGTGACGTCCTTATGTGGAAGCCAGCAAAGACGTACATTGACCAACTCTGTACGGATACAGGATGCTGCATAGAAGACCTCCAAGAATGATGAGTGATAGGGACGGATGATAGGGACATGAAACATCGAACGTTGCGTATTAGTGTTTAATTACTCATACCAAATATTAGGTCTTGAACTTGCCAAATTCGTTTTTTTTTTTTTGTTTGGCATCAAATATCATAAGAAACAATACACTGAAGAATCCTTAGTTTGCAATAAATGGGGTTTGGGCGGAGGGCATATTTTTAAATTTGAACTTTAAATTATATTCGTCAATTTAATTTCAATTTTGATAAAATAAAATGACAACATTCCCTGGTTTGGAATATTGAAATTGTTAGAATTTCTTAATCATTTTTTTGGCCAAATTTTGTAAAACCGAGATTTTTCAATGCATTTTTTGTCTAATGATCTTTATGCCATTTCCTCAAAATAGTACAAGTCTAGATTTGATTTTTGGTATTAGTACTATAATAGACCAAATAACACAACTTTAGCTGCTTTATATAATTTAAATATTTCAAAATAAGTGAAATATCGACATAATCCTAATATACAACACACACAACACACACACACACACACACACAGACAACATAATATATATATATATATAATATAATATATATAATATATATATATATAATATTGGGAGTAATATGGAAATAAATCCGACAATATTAAAAATTTCAAAACGAAGTGTTCTAAAAATAAGATGAATTTATTTATCGACGCTTAAAAGTTCGGTGTATTTAAAACCTTCATCAGGATAGATTATGGGGTGAAGAAATTGATGGATGTTTTGTTGATGACAGGAGTTAGAAAAATCTTTATAAAAAGTTTGTAACTGTAGTCTTGTCCAACTTTTTTTTGTAAAAATACAGTTATAAACTTTTTATAAAGATAATAATCTATCCTGATGAAGGTTTAAATAAACCGAAACGTTTAAGCGTCGATAAATAAATTAATTTTATTTTGGAACACTTCGTTTTTAAAATTTCTTTATATATATATTATATATATATATATATATATAATATATATTCCTAACTTCCAGAGTCTGACAAGAAATACCTGAAGAAGGTCAGAGGGTATATCGGCCGAAATGTTATTTATAACTATAAAATGAGGACAATAGTCCGAATAATCCAAATTAAACAAACTGGAGACTGACATTGAAAAATCATTTTTAAGCGGAGTTTAACAGGTTTGAATTCATGATTTTTCCTTCACCTAGACTGGTTACCTAACCAGGGTTACCCTACTATTTATCCATAGCTGGAGGGAAAGTAGTTGGATGCATATATTTCCTAAGGGTATTAGTGTTACGAGAAATGCAAACTGTCTCGTCCAGTTTTGTATCTAACAATAAAGATGAGGACAATTGCCCCCAAAATACAAATAATACAAGTCTCATCTCCAAAATTCCTTTTAATTGTTTATTTATAACAACCTTAGTTTCTTTTTAGTTCTTTGTTATATCTGTTGATCTGAGATTAATCCAAGATGTCTATAAATTCAGGCTTAATAATTCCATAAGGTTTCAATGTCAACCGATATTTCCTCATGTGGGCGTTCCACATTTGCTGGATCGAGAACTGTTGATCCCAATAATTCATTAGATTTTCTGGTTCTTTTCTTACTAGAATGATATCTCTTAAGATCACACCATCAAAGAAAATATATATCTAGCTGGTTGGTTACAATGTTTGTTTGTTTTGTTTTACGGCATATCAACCTCAGTGGGTCATTTAATGCCGATAAAGTTTTGAAATAAATTAATTCTTAATGGGTAATACAATTTTTTTATAATACATTTTTCTATTTAACCCATAAGATGGGACCCTAACAGGTACTACCACTACGGGTCAGAGTGGACCAAGGGAGGCAATGGTGATGAAGGGTGCTCCACATTTCCCCAACTCCAGACTGGAACCTCACCATCAGATAGAGTTTAACGTCATTCAGGACATGTAGACCACAGCCACTGCTTCTATGCACCCCATATGATAAAAGGGGTTGGGGCTTGCCATAAGGGCAATAGGGTTGGGAAATCATATAGGTGCTAGGGCTTGACGTGACCAAAGCCGATTGATCGGAGGGGGCCTCTCCGACCGCACGTCTAGCCATGATTGTGCCAAAGTGGAGTATTGCATGTCATGAACTGCTCATCCACCCTGGGCTCTATCCTTAAGCATCACAGGTCGCCACCACGCAACAGTGGTTCCTATTGGGGGAGTCTTTACCCCTACTGCAGAGGTGCAGTCGGTGAATTCTAACGCCCCAGATGAACATGGGGGGACTAACAATGCTGGCTGTTGGTAGTAGATAGTCGTAATCATCATGGTTTTTACAGTGCTATATGAGTTTGGGGGGGTCCACATGTAGTACAATTCCCTGCTAACATTTTAATATATTAAAAACTATTAATAATTGTTAAACTGTTTAATTTGGTCTCTTTATTGTTCTTATTTTTATTTTTAATTTTAATGTATCGATACACAAGTTATCTTTAAATCCAGCCCGATCGTTGGGACGCCGCTTTGTGACGAAATAGATGGAATAGCCACTGGGTAAGTAAACAAATTTTTCAAACTTTGAGGAGCATACAAAAGAAGAGTTAAAAACTAATAAAAAAAGAAGTTTAAAAAAAGATTACAGGGAAGATTAGGATTAACTAAAGAATGAGATGAGAGGTTATCAAAATTGAAAAGTTTGGAATAAATGGAATTACTATTACCGTTTTACAAAAAAATATTTTTTGAGTCTGATGCAAGTACGATTTAAACTATTGGGGGGGGGGGGCATACAAAGAAGAGTTACAAACTAAATTAAAAGAGCAAAAGATACAGGTGAGGATAAGGATTAACTAATAGAATAAGAAAATAGAGGTATCAAATTGAAGTTTTAGAATAATGGAAATGGACTCGTCACCCCGAGTTCAATCCTGATGTGATAATTGCATTTCACTTTGCGCTAATACCCTTGGGAAAGGTATGAATCCTAACTCTCCCTCTCAGCTATGGATAAATAGGTAGTGGCAGACTGGCTCTTTAACTGATTAGCAACAACATCTAGGGAGACGGAAACTCTGAATTCAACCTGTGAAACTCCGCTTAAGAAAATTTGACCTGTGTCACATCCTGCTTTTTTCAAGTGTTTACAATGTCTTTTTGCAATTTAAAAATACTTTAGTTCTTGCTGTTGTTTTGATGCTACTTTTTTTTTAAAATTTTCCGTTACTTATCGAGGCTGGGATAAGCAGAGGGTATGTGTAAAAAATTTTGAGAAGGAATCAATTATCTCGAATGGTTGTTTAGACCTATTGATTAAGTTATTTTGAGATACCTTCAATAAAAAAGCTTAAAAAAACGTAAAACGCCTAAGAAAATTGGACCTTGTGTCACATCCTGCTTCGAATGCGGATATATTATATATATATATAATAAATAAAATGAATTACTAACTTACACCTGGTACAAAAAAATTATTTTCACATGATCCAAATTTATAAAACAGTTTTGCTCTAATGCACCTCTAGCTTTTTTTCTGTCTTTTTAAATAGTCCTCATTTTAGTATATTACTCTCAGAGTATATACGTGCTTATTTCAACAGTTGCATGTCAGGGCTTATTACAGATAAACAGGGATAGATTAAAGAAACATTGACGGAATAAAATATACTTGGATGACACAATGTACAAGAAACAAATTAAGTACCCTGTATTGGCCCATGAACCCCATTTAGAAATGTGTTTAATAAGTTCTGTAATAGCTAAAAACATTTAGGATTAATTTGATGATTTAAAAAAATAAGAAATAGAAAAAATAGATAGTATAAGAATAGGAAAAACGAACATATTCCCGATTAAGTATTAATATACAAAATCTTGAAGATATATGTTTGAAAACACATAATAGAATATCGTCTCGATGCTGGCGTTCGAGTAAACATCGCAATTTTTTCCTCTTCCCTGTTTCCGGTTGTAAAAGTAGCGGAGCGGTTCTATTATAAGTAGATCACAACAAATGCGGAAGCAGCAAGGGAGTCCCTATTCTCTAGTTTTCGCTAGGGGATTGTTTGTGGGTCTGACAGTGGAGCGCTACACTTACCGTCAGCTTCCATTTTAACACACCAGATATCCAAGCTGGTGTATTTTAATTTAATCAGCGGCTTACACAAGTTGGCGGAGGGCCCGGTACGAAATCTGGAATCTTGTGGTTCCAACGTGGATGATTAACCGACTGAGCTAAACGGGTGCAACATATCATTCGTTTTTTCCCTCTGCTGTCTTTATATATTATATATTATAGTATATGTTATATTATTATATATATATAATTATTATATATATATATATCTGAAACACGTGTTGCAATAACGTAAGAATAAAAAAAAGCAATTAAAAACAATTTTTTTCTGGGAAAACATAAATACATTTTGGTGTACCGTTCTTTTTATAATATAATAATATATATATATACTATATATATATCAACATCAGGACACACAAACAATCTCCCTTGTATAGCGCTAGTGCATTAAAGGTGCNNGCTACACCTAACACCAGTTTCCCATTTGATCACACAGATCCAAGCAGAGTTGGTGAGGACCGGTAACGAAACCGGGACCTTGCGGTTCATACGGGGTTGCTCTACTCACTGTGCTAAACCAGTGCAAAATATCCTTTGCTTTTTGTTGGGTTTTTGGGGGGGGTTTTTCTTTTGTTTTTTTTTTGGGGGGGGGGAGTTGTGTTTGTAATAACAAACATAACCTGCCCGGCAATCAAAAGAAATATCGAGTCTTTGATGTGATCTTAGTATGGGTTCGTGATTTCTCGACGGTTTTTCTTTACGTTTTTTTTTAATGTATTTATTTATTTTTTTTATTTTATTTTTTTTATTATTTTACTTATTTATTTATTTTTTTGCTTGTTTGGCACATAGTGAGCGAGAATGAAGTGAGCTGAACGAGGACTGTAAAAGCAACATTCACACACACACACATAGATGTACACACTTACATATAGACACAAAGACTTAATTTTATCCACACCACTCACACACACACACACACACACACAGAAACACACACACACACACACACACACACCACATATATATATATACATATATATATATATGAGAGGTAAATAAACAACGATGTGTTTGGATATGGCTTTTTCAGCCGACAATTTTTGGGAGAATATGTGCTTAATTGAAGTCGTACCTAATTTTGAAAAATTAATTAATTAATAATTAATTAATTGAGTGGGCATACCTATTCAAATGTAAGGCTAAACAAATCGAGAAAAACCAATCTCTGTATGTACATTTCGGCCTATTAGGCCATATCAGCAGAGCTATAGACAGGAAGACCTGAATATATATATTATATATATATATATATATATATATACATTTGGTCTTAGTACATGGTAAGCGAGAATTAATGACGGTGAACGCGGAAGGTAAAAGCAAAGTTCACACCCACACACACATAGATACGCACACGCACACGCACACGCGCACACACACGCATATAAACACACACACACACACCACACACATACATACATACATACATACATATAAATATATACAGCACAACACAAACGCACAGAGAGCAAGTGTCAGACAGGGTCACACGCATCCGAGCTTATGGTGTAACGAGTGGAAATCTGGCGAGCAGTGTTACGGAACTTATTAGAATGAGGCTGTCAGCCGGAAGTGATACATTGCACCACTGTGGCGTCGACGGATGTAATCAAGGAGGAAGTATACGGCGCCATTTAGTGACTGGTAATGTCGCCCATACGGGGCTTTGTCGCCAGAGAGTGGGGGGGGGGCGATAAAGGCTCCAACTCGCTTGATTTCTCTCTGTCTCGTTTGTTCTCTTTCTATATTACTTGCCTTAACTTTT
>CM042164.1:10313655-10318655 GCA_023376005.1 Doryteuthis pealeii | reverse complement strand
ATTGCCCGTGCCTGAGGCGCCCCAACAGGCAGGGGAATGCCGATGGTATTCACGCACTTTTTGCACTACCCACTGAATGAGCTTAGGTTCGTGCTTGAACTCCCCTCGTTAAAAAGAGCTTGTGTCAATCTGCCTGTTGGGATGTCAGGAAAATAATTACTAGTTTCTTTGGTTTGGCTTCTTTTATGACTCGGCTTTAAATGACCCAAAAAGTGTTGATATGCCGTAAACTAAAACAACCAACCAACCTGTGTCATTTGTTTATCAAAATGACTTGATTTGGCATTAAATGACCCGAAAAGGGTTGATATGCCGTAAACCAAAACAACCAGCTAACTCGAATCCTTTGTTTATTAAAATGACTTGACTCGGCATTAAATGACCCGAAAAGGGTTGATATGCCGTAAACTAAAACAACCAGCTAACTGCGAATCCTTTGTTTATTAAAATGACTTGACTCGGCATTAAATGACCCAAAAAGTGTTGATATGCCGTAAACTAAAACAACCAACCAGCCTGTGTCATTTGTTTATCAAAATGACTTGATTTGGCTTTAAATGACCTGAAAAGGGTTGACATGCCGTTAAACAAAACAACCAACCAACCAATGGCATGATAAGGATTTAGCCATTATCACCGTTTCTGGAACTGTTACCTCAATGTGGTTTTATTAATAAATGGTTTGGTGGGGTAGGGGACGGGCTGTGATAATAAATTCAATTAACATTTCGGTTTAGCTCAGTCGGTAGAGCGTTGGGCTAGGATTCACGCAGGTTCCTGGTTCGATACCGGCCCTCGCCAACTCAGCGTATGAGTAGCACAGGGATCTGTGTGGTAAAATGAGGAGCTGATGCTAGGCGTGGCGGTCCACCTCAGTCGCTGAAATAATCTCCTTGGTTTAGCCCTAGTGAAAAGGGGATAGCGCTAGTGAAAATCGGTCATAGTCTGGATGGTCTCGATCCTTCTTTGATTTCCAATTCATCCAGACTCTTTTCCAAACCCCTGGGGATTGTTCCAAGGGCCCCAATTACAATTGGTACGGCCTTCACCCTCATGTTCCACAGTTTTTTCAGTTCTGTGGCAAGGTCCAAGTATTTGTCGATCTTTTCCTTCTCTTTTATTTTTACTCTGTGATCGGCCGGGACAGCAAAATCCACGTCTTCCTCTTCTTGTCTATCAAAATTAGGTCCGGTCTCCTGGCTGGGATTAGGCGATCCGTCTGTACCTCAAAGTCCCAGAGAATTTTGTGTGTCTCGTTCTCCAGGACAGATTCAGGCTTGTGCATATACCATTTATGTGAAGGGTGAAAATTGAATTTCTTGCACGGTTTCCAGTGAATCACCTTTCCCACCCAGTCGTGTCTATTCTTGTACTCTCTTTGTGCGAGTTTACTGCATTCGCTTATTATGTGATTGATAGTTTCGTCTCTTTCCCCACACATTCTACATTTGCTGTTCTGTTGTGTCTTATCTATTTTTGCTTTTTTTATAGATAAGATTATTATTATTTACTCCTTTTGAGTTTTCCCATCAGCATTAGCTGATGGTCTTTCACTGGAATCTAAGTGACAGCAAGTCTCCTCAGGTTTCCAGGACTCTTCTGAGTATTCTGGCAGATTGCAGCAGTGTAGTGTTCTGAGTGGTTTCAATCCTTCCCCTGATTTCCAAACTTCCAGACCCTTTTCTAATCCCTTTGGGACTGTTCCAAGTGCACCAACTGCAATTGGTATCACTTTCACTTTCATATTCCATAACTTTTTCAGTTCTCTGGCAAGGTCCAGATATTTGTCCATTTTTTCATTTTCCTTCAGCTTCACCCTGTGATCTGTTGGAACTGCCAAAATCCACCAGTTGACAAGTTCTTTCTTTTTTGTTTATCAATACTAGATCTGGTCTTCTTGCTGGGATAAGGTGATCCGTTTTCATTCAGTCCCAGAGAATTTTATGCGTTTCGTTCTCAAGAACAGATTCTGGTTTATGCATATACCATTTTGTTGTATGGTCAAAATTTAATTTTTGGCATAACTCCCAGTGGATCACCTTCCCAACCCAGTCGTGCCTAGTTTTGTATTCTCGTTGTGCTAGTTTGCTACATTCGCAGAGTATATAGTTTACAGTCTCATCTCTATTACCGCAAAGTCTACATTTACTATTTTGTTGGGCCTTATCAATTTTCGCTTTGATATAGTCTGTCCTTATGGCATTATTTTGTGCAGCAATTATAAGTGATTCAGTTTCTTATTTGAGGTTTCCTTTTCTTAACCATGTCCAAGTCTTTCCATGTGCAACCTCTTCAATTTGTCGTTTGAAGTGTCCATATAATTGTTTTTCTTCCCATTTTTGTTTTCTAGTCTTTGTTGTTTTTCTTTTTGTCCATCGGTCGCCTCTACAATTGTTGGCCGCCATTAGTTGTTTGTCTTTGCTCTTTCTTATGTAATCTTCAAGTTGTTGGATTGTGGTTTCTACGCAGTCCTCTATGTTGGCAAGACCTCTTCCTCCTTCCTTTCTTGACACATATAATCTATCTCTATCATCTCTAGGGTGGAGAGCCTTGTGCATGGTCATTAATTTTCTCGTCCTTTGGTCAATCTGCCTGAGTTCTTCTTTTGTCCATTTTAAGAATGATCCTGAGTATCTTATAATAGGGACAGCCCAAGTATTGATTCCTTTAATCAGATTTCTGCTGTTAAGTTTGGTTTCTAGAAGTTTTCTAGTTCTCCTGAGATATTCTTTTTTAACTTTTCCTTTCATTTCTGCTTGCATGATATTGTCCGCTTTTAAAATTCCTAAGTATTTGTAACTTTCATTTTCATCAAGTGATTGTATGGTGTCCTGATTTGGTAGTTGTATTCCATTCATTAGTTTTCTTTCACCCCTTTTATTACAAGCATAACACATTTTTCGATTCCAAATTCCATCCCTATATCCTGGCTATATATTCTAATAGTTTGTACTAGGCTCTCCAATTCTTTTTCATTTTTTGCAAAAATTTTAATGTCATCCATGTACATAAGGTGGTTTATCTTCTCTTGTGAATTACTAAATTTGTATCCACCGGTACATTTTTTTCAGTATATGGTTTAGCGGCATCAATTGCAATAATAAAGAGTAGTGGTGATAATGAGTCTCCTTGGAAGATACCTCTTTGGATTTTTACTTCTGCCAGGGATCGTTTTCCAGCTTTTAATTGAACTCGCCAGTTTTCCATTGCTTTTTTAATGAAGTTTTATTATTATTATTATTATTATTATTATTACTAGCAAATATATGCACCCTCCGGGTGCAAGTATTTAAGTTTTAATGTAATAAAATATTGTATTAAATTAGAAAGGCTAATGAAACTAAATAAGAATACAGATAAAAAGATTTGAAACAGAGGGAGTATAATAAAAGATTTGAAACAGAGGGAGTATAATAAAAAATGGAACAACTGAAACTTACTCTTCCATCACTCTCGTCTTTCATTGTTATTTTTTCTAATTTAAGTATTTAGTTATAAGAGGAAGTAAGAGGAAGTAAAGAATAAAATTGACAGTTATCTTTTCTTGTTAATGGATTTCATTTAAGATTCATTGAAGAGATTTTTGCTTATATTCATTAAAATAAAACCAAACAGTTAGAAATCAATAATACTAAGCACATATTTATTAAATTCGATTTTTTAATATTAATATGCAAATTAGCCTTCCCGTTCAAACTGTAAACTGCTATTTTGTTGTATATATAAATACAATTGCATTTGTCAGTATGTAGACATAGTTAACAGTATTAATAATGTAAGACAATTTTATTAATACTTGAGGTTTAGATAAAAATAAAATCATGGAGAATGTGATGTCAATAACTAAGAGAATTGTGACTTGAGTAGGAATATAGTTTCGGTTACAGACAGAAAAACACACAATCTCCATTATAATAAGATTATTATTATTATTATTCAATTTTCCTCTGGGGCTTTTATACGCACAGAAAAAAAGTAGGAAAATATTTTTCGATGCAAATGTTTTCGTCTGTTGACACTTGCGAATACTTTTAGAGTTTTGTTCATATTACCTTTCGGGTGACCCCCTTTTTTGTGCTTTTTAAAAGGTCCCCCCTGCCCTGTTTTGCCCTTTTGTAAAATGTGCACTCTTCCCACAGTGATAGATTAGCCTGAATGTTGGCGCGCGGAATTGGGGACGGACTTGATTTGACATTTATGGAAAAATATCGTAAGTTTCGCGCTGAAATATTTCGGGTGATGGGAGAGACGGGGGAGAAGGAAAGAAAGGAGGGAAAGGGAGGGGGAAAAGAAAGAAAGAAAGAAAGAAAGAAAGAAAGAGAAAGAAAAGAAAGAAAGGAGGCTATAGAAAGAAGGAAATAAAGATATAGGAATTAAAATAAGAACGAAAGAAAGAAAGAGGAAAAGGGTAGGAAAGAAAGAAAGAAAGAAAGAAAGAAAGAAAGAATGAATGAATGAATGAATGAAAGAAATGGTACGGAAAGAAGGAAAGACAGAAAGAGAACAGAACAGAACAGAAGGAACGAAAGAAAGAAAGAAATAAAGAAAGAAAGAGAACAGAAAGAAAGAAAGAAAGAACAAAATAGAACGGAAAGAAAGAAAGAAAGAAAGAATGGAAGAAAGAAAGAAAGAAAGAAAGAAAGAGAACAGCACAGAACAGAACAGAAGGAACGAAGAAAGAAAGAAAGAAAGAAAGAAAGAGAACAGAAAGAAAGAAAGAAAGAACAAAATAGAACGGAAAGAAAGAAAGAAAGAAAGAATGGAAAGAAAGAAAGAAAGAAAGAAAGAATGGAAGAAAGAAAGAGAACAGAAAGAAAGAAAGAAAGAAAGAAAGAGAACAGAACGGAAAAAAAGAAAAAAAGAAAGAAAGAAAGAAAGAAATAAATAAAGAAAAGAGAACAGAAAGAAAGAAAGAAAGAACAAAATAGAACGGAAAGAAAGAAAGAAAGGAATGGAAGAAAGAAAGAGAACAGAACAGAAGAAAGAAAGAAAGAAAGAAA
>CM042164.1:10286268-10313555 GCA_023376005.1 Doryteuthis pealeii | reverse complement strand
TCTATCTATTTCGTTGTTTATGTCTATCTCTGAATGGAGTACTCTGTGACGGCCTTTACACACAAGCGATGTGTGTATTTAAACAGTTAAAATCCCTTCTCATTCTGTAAGTGAAACAGCCTAATGGTTAAGGTGCCGGACTGACACCCAACGACCGGAGTTCAATTCGGCTGTTGGTAGCTTGCAAAATGTCTAGCCCACTGAAGAGGCTTGATAAGTCGAAACACGTGTCTGTGGATGACCCTATATATATATATGTATACATATATGTGTGTGTGTGTGTGTGTGTGTGTTTGGATTTAAAATAACATCGGCGAGAAATTGTCAGTTAACAAGCATCGTTGACTTCATGTCAACGCTAACCTAACTTACATAGGTATATATATATATATATATATATTATATATATATATATATATATATATATATATGTGTGTGTGTCTCTCTCATATATATATATGGAAATACGGCGAGGAAATTAATCCGACAATATGAGAAGAAAATATTTTAAAAATATAACAAACACAGGATGTTATGATTAGGGGAAACAATTTTATGTGTCAATACTTAAGCATTTCGGTATATTGTACCATCTTCAGGACACGTTAAGTATTTTATGTGAGGACAAAATGAAAGATGTTAAGTGTATAGTGAATGTGTGAATATGATGTTATTAACCGTTATCGGCTTTCGTAAACAAACGCGCATATAAAAATTCACGGTTAATAACATCATATTCACACATTCACTATGTTATAATTAATTATATAAATATAATTATAAATATATAAATTATAATATATAAATATGAATATGTAAGAATGGAAATTGGAAATGAATCCGACAATATGAGGAAGAATGAATAAAGAAAATGTGTTTCGGTCAGTTCATCTGTGTGAAAATATTTCGCGCACAGAGAAGATTCGACCTTCATCAGAGTGAGATTTTATTTTGAATGATATTAATGATATTTCAAAATAAAATTTCACTCTGATGAAGGTCGAATCTTCTCTGTGTGCGGAATATTTTCACACAGATGAACTGACCGAAACACATGTGTAAGAGATATTGATTAAATTCATCTTTTATTATTCATTTTATTCTTTCTTTTCTTTATTCATTCTTTCTCAAATATAAATATATAAATATATTTTTAATCTGAATACTTTTCTTCATTTGTTTCTTTTTGGCATGATATCTACAATGCAGCAACCAGATTACAATATATAATTCAATATATAAACCGTTACATTAAAAAGAATAACTTTAAATTGGTAATCCTATAATGTTAACCTCGGTATTCACAGGGGGACCCCTAGATCAACCATGTTAATGAAGTTCTGCTCAGAACTAATAAATAATAATTCCCACAAAAAAATGCTGTCATCATCTTTATTGGCATTTAAACAATCTTTCGGCCATTATGCCCTTCGGCTTTCTTCGGGTATTTCTTGTCGAACTCTGGAACTTTCTTATCGACCGGAAGTTTTCCGAGTTCAAAACGAAACATCCGGAAAAGACCGGAAGTCACATCAGCCGAAAAACGTGGGTCATCATGCAACAATAAAAATGACGAAAATAAAACAATAAATCACTTACCTATTCTTACAGTCCGCCCTAACTTTGACACCTTTGCGCAAGTTCAGTTCGAGCAGTTCTGATATGGGGATCGATTTACTATAAACTTATACGGGAAATGAGCACCCCTGAAAACTAAAAAAAAAATAAGAATTTTTAAGGATTTAAAAAAAAAATCTGATTGATTGGTGTGTGTAATCCATAATAATCCATTGAAAGAAAAAAAAACTTTTAGCGGTTCCGATATGGGGGATCGATTTACGATAAACTTATAGGGGGAACTGAGCACCCCTGAAAACTTTTTTGAATTTTTTTTTATACAATCTGATAGATTGGTGTGCAATCGATAATCCATTGAAAGAAAAAAAAATCAAAAACAAAAATTTTCATCTTTTCATTATGTTCGATTGAAACTGATTAGCACACTTTTTTTATTTTCTGTGTAGCATGTCCATTTTTCTTCCCTTTCTTTATATAGAAAATAAAGAAAAGTACATTATCCGAGGTGCCGACACTCATAAGAATTCGGCAGATAAGCAACACCAGATAATAAGGATCTCATTTTTAAGCAAGGAATGTTGCAAAATAAGTAAAAGTAAAGTCGTCAGGGTGGGCTAAAGTCGGTATCAGCCAGACAGTGACAGAGTCCAGATGCTCAGGTCCGCCCCAAAAAAGAAACACTACAATCCCCTGATGATGACCGAAGAAATGGAGCATATTTTGTGTTTCAAGAAACATCTAAAGAAGGCCGAGGGGTACATCGGCCGAAAACGTTGGTCATGCAACAATGATGACGAAAATAATCATGTACCTATTTTTACAGTCCGACACCATTGAGGCCAATTTTGTATTTTAAGAAACATCTAAAGAAGGCCGAGGGGCACATCGGCCGAAACATTGTGTATATACCAACTAAGATTAGAACAAAAGAACGAAAAATCTAAAGGATATAAATGATATTTATTATTTAGATATTTCGGACTGTTGTACTCGTCTTTATGGTGGTATTAAAAACGGGTCAAGCTCCCTCTGGCAGCTTTCACATATTTACATATGTATGTATCTAAAAGTTATATTCACTTCCGGGCTGATAGCCATGTTTATAGACACATTGATTGATGAAAAATCGGCCGAGTTTCGATCTCGGCAGGAAGTAGCTTGTTAAGTCTAGCTGCACTGAAAGACGTATACGTCGAAACGGACTGTATGGGGATGACTATATATATATAGAGAGAGAGCATCTCACGTGTGTAATTTTAGCAAGCTAGATTCGCAGACCATTTGTCAATGAGTTCGATTCTCATTTTTTGCCCCATAATTCTGACCTTGTGCCACATCTAAGCTAAGCTTAGTAAATAACTATCCCCCTCTCTCTCTCTCTCTCTCTCTCTCTCTCTCTCTTCTCTCTCTCTCTCCTCTACATATATATATATATATATATATATATATATATTATCGTTTATATTTTTTGAAGGCAATTACAATGCGTATATTGTATAAAATTCGATAATTATTGAAAATAATCATGACAAGCAAACCCGGCGAATAACGTGCGCCACATGGAACAGCGTACAGCTGTTTTAACTTTATTAAGTCTCATCAGCGGTGTATACCTACGATTTCCCTCCGACGGAAATCGAAACCGGGAACTCAGCACGCAGATTCTGCATTACTTGTCATGATTATTTTCATAAAATATAAACAATAAAATATTTTACTTGACAATGCTCCAAAAAGCAAATTTTCAAATTCTCTCTCTCCCTCTCTCTATCTCTCTCTCTGTATATATATATATATATATATATATATATATCGTTTCGATCCCAGCCTGAAGAAGCCTTGTCTAGTCACTCTAATGAACCGTGAAACGGCGAAACAAAACTGTTTGTGTTTGACTATATATATATATCTTATTATAATGGAAATTGTGGGTTTGTCTGTCTGTAACCGAAACTATATTACTATACAAGTCACATTTCCCTTTGTTATTTACATCACATTCTCCATGATTTTATTTAAACCTTAATTATTAGTAAATTTGTTTTACAACATTAAGACTGTTAACAATATCTACATACAAATAACATGCAATTATATTTATATATTCAACGAAATAGCGGTTTACAGTGTGAATGGGAAGGCTAATTTGCATATTGATCTTAAAAAATTTGATTTTAATAAATATATGCTTAGTATTATTGATTTCTAATTGTTTGATTTTATCTTAATAAATATGAGCAAAAATCTCGGGGATAAATCTTAACAGAAATCTATTAACATAAAGAAATAACTGTAATTTTATTCTTTTCTTCCTATTTTAACTAAATAGTTAAATTAGGGAAATTTACCACTGAAAGACGGAGTAAGGGAAAGTGGTGGAACAGTTAGTTTCAAAGTTGTTCTATTTTCCGATTATACCCCCTCTGTTCCAAATATTTTTATCTGAATTCTTATTCAGTTTCATTAGCCTTTCTAATTTAACATGATATTTTATTATATTAAAACTTAAATACTTGCACCCGGAGGGTGCATATATTTGCTAGTATATATAAATGATTAATGAATAATGTAACAACTTTCGTTCTTTTTTGCAGTATTAGGGTTTTTTGTTTGTGAACTGATTTGACATTCTTCTCCGACCCAAACAACCACGAAGTGAATGAGCTCTGATGATGATTTTTGTAAAATCGAAATATTGATCAGTATCAGCTATGATTATATTATAAATTGTTTTCTCTTTAACAGCATTGTGTGATTTTCATTCCACCTTTTCATACTCATATATATATAATATATATATATATATATAATATATATATATGAATAACTATATATACATATATATATGAATGTGAATAACTATATATATGAATGTGAATAACTATATAATATATATATATATATATATATATATATATATATATATGCAGGATATTAAAATTATTTTAGTATGCATTAGTATAACGGAAATCTCTTTTATACAGCCTGGATTTCATGATGTAATCCTTGTGCTCACCTCATCGGGATTTGAAACCGGATCGTATCATTTAAATTCTGTCACTTGTTTTCGTTTGATGTCAGTAATTTTCTCTGGGTCGGGCCAAACGACTGATTTCACTCCTCTCTCGTTTCGAGCCCTCTTCGAAGGAAGAGACACCATCCAATTAGTGTCAACAATGATTTGAATTAAATTTATGAACCCCCAATTATGAATCATTTTCACATCAGTTATAACTTCCCGTTCATTTCGGGGGGGGGAAGGGGAGGAAGGGGGGCGAGGAAGGGGGCGGGAGAGGAGGGGGAGGATTTAATTTTCTCATGGATCAGGTTACGAAGAATGCCTTTTGAAACAGATTCTGGACGCCATTTGAAAGTGAGTTGTTTCTGGATATCTGGGAGTGTGGAGTACCTCTTCATTTCCATTACTCCCAGATCCACTCTGACCCGGAGTACCTGTAAGAGTCACATCTATGAAAGAGAGAGAGAGACAGACAGACAGACAAAGTGACCACTAACCAAAATAGATCAGTCAAAATAACAAAGCTGATTCAAATTATAACTTGCGTCCCATTGAAGGGTAATGATTAGCAACCTAGTCTCGCAGATCCATTACTACTAAAACGGGAGTTCCAGCCACACTTGCGACCTTGTGTTTAATTTTCTCATGTTCCAGATTACGAATAAGGCTTTTTCTAGAGTTTCTGGACGCAATTTAATGGTTGGTTGGTCGATTGGTTGGATTTTACGGCATGTCAACCCTTGTTGGGTTATTTTATACCGAAGACATTTTCTTTTATTCATTCTTGATGGGTATTGAAAATTCTTTTTTTTTAAATCAATTTTTTTAAACACATCTTTTAAAACTCATTTTTTTTCTATTTAACCAATAGATGGGACCTAACAGGTACTACCACGCCAGGGAAGGGTGGACCTGGTATTAACGACGATAAAGGGGTACTCTACACTCCCCATAGCTTAAAAATTGGAACTTTACCATTATATGCATTTTAACGTCCTACCCTGGACACTAAGACCTTCAGCCTCCACCTTCTAGCATATATATGATAAACAGGGATGGGGGGTTGGTGTCGGGACAATCATATAGGTACTAGGGTTTGACGTGCCCAGTCGATTGATCGGAGGGGGTCTCTCCTACCGCCCGTATAGCCCAAATGAGAGTCAGTGTTGCATATCATGTACTGCTCAGTCACCAGGGTTCTGTTCTTAAGCATTACGGGTCGCAACTCACGACCAACAGGTATCCCCATTGGGGGGATTATACTCCCTGAAGAGGTACGGTCGGTGTATTCTTCTGCCTCAGCCAACAGAACGGCTTACGAAGGTATCGAGCGCTTCAAAAGCTTCAAAATTGGAACTTCATCATTAGATGCAGTTTATCGTCATACCCAGAACACTAAGACCCTCAGCCATTGCCTTTTAGCACATATATGATAAAATATCAGGGGTCGTGGTCTTGGAATGACGGGGATGGGCTAAACGAAGCAGAAATGTGAGAAAAGGGAGACTTCGATGAAGGCGAAACAGTTATTAATATCTTATAACAGTTTGGTTACCTTGTTTAATGACATTAAACTCCCTGGGTTATTTAATGTCAAAACCAACCTTCTAGATGAATAGCATTTGTAATAATTTAACCCATAGCTGGAGGGAGTTTAGGGAGGTACATATCATTGTCAAGTGTATTTGTCTGAAATTGAACGTAATACATTATTTATTTTTTAATTAGTGAAATAGATCAATAATTTATACTGGGCCTATTCCAGCAGTGACCACCCCAAGCGGAGTTTAACAGATTTACAGTTTTCCTTCTCCTAGACTGGTTACCTAACCAAGGTTAAAGACTCCAGTATCCCTACTATTTACGATAGCTGAGAGAGAGAGAGAGAGAGAGAGAGAGAGAGAGAGAGGTTGGATTTATACCTTTCCTAGGGATATTAGTGCTACTAGCAAATATATGCACCCTCCGGGTGCAAGTATTTAAGTTTTAATGTAATAAAATATTGTATTAAATAAGAAAGTCTAATGAAACTAAATAAGAATACAGATAAAAAGATTTAAAACAGAGGGAGTATAATAAAAAATGGAACAACTGAAACTTACTCTTCCATCACTCTCATCTTTCATTGTTATTTTTTCTAATTTAAGTATTTAGTTATAAGAGGAAGTAAATAATAAAATGACAGTTATTTTATCTTGTTAATGGATTTCATTTAAGATTCATTGAAGAGATTTTTGCTTATATTCATTAAAATAAAACCAAACAGTTAGAAATCAATAATACTAAGCACATATTTATTAAATTCGAGTTTTTAATATTAATATGCAAATTAGCCTTCCCGTTCACACTGTAAACCGCTATTTTGTTGTATATATAAATATAATTGCATGTTATCAATACGTAGACATAGTTAACAGTATTAATAATGTAAGACAATTTTATTAATAATTGAGGTTTAAATAAAAATAAAATCATGGAGAATGTGATGTCAATAACTAAGATAATTCTGACTTGAGTAGGAATATAGTTTCGGTTACAGACAGAAAAACACACAATCTCCATTATAATAAGAAGTGAACTGTAGCATCGTCCATGATTTGAACTCGCGTCCATTTCCTGTAGGAAATGGACTCGTCCATTACACCACGCGCTTCCAAGTAATACCGCGACTTGAATTCGAACTCGCTTACTATGATGTCGCACTGCATCACGTTAGCCACTATTCAACGGAAACTCTCTCCCCATATAACTGTATGCAAACTAATGATTTTAGACAAATAAAATTGCAGTTTTTAAAAGTAAACAGTGATTACAATATTCGGAATTGAATGACCCATAACGGTGTTGATCTACCGTTAGTCAAATATACCAAACGAAAACATCTAAAGAGATGCAGACATATTTAAAATAAGGTGAGAACAAAGCTGGAATTATAATAATTATTTTGTTCATTTAAAGGAAAACTTTCTTGGCTGTAATTAAATGTAATTATTTAATTATAGAATGAAAATGAAAATAGGGAAAAACATCCGATAGAATTGAAGTGAAAATTAAGCAAAATATTTGTTTATTATAATATTTTATCCTGCGCATCATCATTCCTTTTATCTGAATGGTGAATCTGTGTATTTAATTTCTATATATAAGGTGATTATTTATGCCGCCCTGTCGGCTGGGGCGTTAGAATGCACTTACTGCACCTCTGCAGAGGTGTAAGACTCCCCCAATAAAACTGTTAATTTTTCAAGTGACACCGCTTCAGCTACGGACTTCAATCGTAGCTGGGGTTTTTTTTTCAGCAGCCACCGGCTAGCGGTTTTTGATACAAGAGGCCGGGACGCGACTCTACGAATATTACCCCCATACTTCTGGCCTTGTGCCATATCTAAGCTAAGCTTAGTAAATAACTATATACATTGACTGTATCCTCTACAGAGAGGCAATACTTTTTTTATGTAATCAAGAGTGTAGAAATGTTTTGAAATAAATAGATTCTGAGAATTTAAACATTTTTACTTTAGTATGAATTTTTCTCTTTTGTATCCGCCCTGTCGGTGGAGCGATAGAATGCACCGACTGCACCTCTGCAGAGGGGTAAGACTCCCCCAATTTGGCCGTGGGTGGCGACCCGTGATGCTTAAGAATAGAGCCCATGTGGATGAGCAGTTCATGACTTGCAATACTCCACTTTGGCCCTATCTTGGGCTAGATGGGCGGTCGGAGAGGCCCCCTCCGATCAATCGGTTGGTCAAGTCAAGCTCTAGCACCTATATGATTTTTCCAACCCTATTGCCCTCATGGCAATCCCCAACCCTTTTTATCATATGGGTGCTAGAAGGCGGTGGCTGTGGGTCTACATGTCCTGGGAATGACGTTAAACTCTATCTGATGGTGAGGCTCCAGTTTTTGGAATGTGGAGCACCCCTTCATTACCATTGTTCCCTGGTCAACTCTGACCCGGAGTGGTAGTACCTGTTAGGGTCCCATCTATGGGTTGAATAGAAAAACATGAGTTTATAAACAAAATTGTATAGACCAGGGGTCCCCAAACTTTTCAACTCGTCAACCCCTTTATGACATACTTACCTTATCATCGACCCCTACTTAAGTTTAGTGAAAACATTCAATCATTTTTTAAATAAGTTAATCTACTTTTTTATTTAAATACTTAAAAAAAAGTTCGCTGACATGAAAAATACTTATTTATTATAATAATCCACATTAATCAGATGGTGTGCTTGATGAGCAGCGGCAACACTATTAATATTAGGTTGAAAATTGGTAAGCTTAAGTCTTAAATCACCACGGTTCTTCAGATTATTTACCTCGTACCCCACTTGTACGGGTTAGGCACAAGGCCCTATTAACGTAGTACCACCCACAAGCCGAGACTCATGGGTGGCAGGTGGAAAAATTGCGTCGATCCCGTCTGCATTCCTCCACAAGGGGGGCGCCTCAGGCGCTGGGCAATAAACCCAGGCCTGCCCCTTTAAATCAAGGGGGCAGGTATAGCCCCCTGGGATTGACGCTATTATTTTACTAAATCTGATCCAGTGGCCGAAGCTCCCCGCTGGGGAGTTATAAATCCAGGTTTCATCTATTTCTCTGTTTTATCAAAATTGTGTTAGCATGGCTAAAACCAGCTTCAACCATATACGACGTTTGGAATGCAAGTAAGAAAGGCTGAGCTGCTGTCTTGAGCTTAGACCTCCATTTGATCCTCCTATATTTAATCGACTCACAGAGAGCTCTCATCGACCCCAAGGGGTCGATATCGACACCTTTGGGTACCACGTTGGAAAACCAAATGATCTTTTAAAATCAGTCACCGTTCGTCTATACTATAGACGAAAAATGACTGATTTTAAAAGATCTTTTCGTTTCCATATTTTTGTTCTTTAAGTCTAGTGAAGGCTGAAGCAGCTAAACGCTATCCTGTGTCTTATATCAAATGAGCTTCCTGGTACATCTGATCCCCAAAATGTAACCTCGTTGACCTTTTTGGAAATAGCGTCATTGTCAATGACGTTATCGTTTTCACCAGTGATTATCTTGCACTTCTCAGCATGTATTTTCATAACCAATTGAGAGGATGACTTACCCAATTCCTCATAATAGAATAGTAAATTATTATTCCTGTAGAATTTGACTCCATTTTTTAACGAAAAAAAAAATAGGTCTCCAAAAATTTGACCTATACATAATTATATATGTTGTTACACAGACTGTCTAAAAAAATATACACTGCTTGACAGTAGAGGCTATGATTATTTATGAAAAACAAAGGTTTGAAATCTAGTAGTGGCATTATTATTATTATTATTATTATTATTATTATTATTATTATTATTCACTCCTTTTGAGTTTTCACACCAGTGTTAGCTGATGGTATTTCACTGGAGTCTGAGTGACAGCAAGTCTCCTCAGGTCTCCAGGACTCTTCTGAGTATTCTGGCAGATTGCAGCAGTGCAGTGTTCTGAATGGTTTCAATCCTTCCTCTGATATCCAAACTTTCCAAACCCTTTTCCAATCCTTTTGGGAGCGTTCCAAGTGCACCACCTACAATTGGTATCACTTTGACTTTCATATTCCATAACTTTTTCAGTTCTCTGGCAAGTCCAGATATTTATCCATTTTTTCATTTTCCTTTAGCTTCACCCTGTGATCTGGTGGCACTGCAAAATCCACCAGTTGACAAGTTCTTTCTTTTTTATTTATCAACACTAGGTCTGGTCTTCTTGCTGGGATAAGGTGATCCGTTTTTATTTCAAAGTCCCAGAGAATTTTATGCGTTTCGTTCTCAAGAACAGATTCTGGTTTATGCATATACCATTTTGTTGTGTGGTCAAAATTTAATTTTTTGCATAATTCCCAGTGGATCACCTTCCCAACCCAGTCGTGTGTTATTATTATCATTATTATTATTATTATTATTATTATTATTATTATTAGGTTTTCACATCTGTAGTAGCCGACGGTTCACTGGAGGCTGAGTGACAGCAAGTCTCCTCGGGTCTCCAGGACTATTCTGAGCATTCTAGCAGATCTTAACAGTGATATAGCTTGGATGGTTTGGATTTTTCCTCTGATTTGCAATTCAACTAAATTATTTTCCAGAGCTTTGGAGACCATTCCGAGGGCACCAATTACAATTGGTACGACCTTCACCTTCATGTTCCACAGTTTCCACAGTTCTCTGGCAAGGTCCAAATTATTATTATTATTACTAGCAAAAATATGCACCCTCCGGGTGCAAGTATTTAAATTTTAATATAATAAAATATCATATTAAATTAGAAAGGCTAATGAATAAGAATGCAGATAAAAAGATTTGGAACAGAGGGGGTATGATTGAAAAATAGAACAACTTTGAAACTAACTCTTCCATCATTTTCCATTACTCATATCTTTCATTGGTAAATTTTCCTAATTTAACTATTTAGTTAAATTAGGACGTAAAGAATAATATTACAGTTATTTCTTCTTGTTAATGGATTTCTTTTAAGATTTATCTCCGAGATTTTTGCTCATATTCATTAAGATAGAACCAAACAATCAGAAATCAATAATACTAAGCATATATTTATTAAAATCAATTTTTTAAGATTAATATGCAAATTAGCCTTCCTATTCACACTGGAAACCACTATTTTGTTGTATATATAAATACAATTGCATGTTATTAGTATGTAGATATGGTCAACAGTCTTAATGATGTAAAACAATTTTATTAATAATTGAGGCTTAAATAAAAATAAATTCATGGAGAATGTGATGGAAATAACAAAGGGAATTGTGACTTGAGTAGTGATATAGTTTCGGTTACAGACAGACTAACCCACAATCAAAATTATAATAAGATTATTATTGTTGTTGTTGTGCTCTGGGTAGGACATTAAACGGCATCAACAATCTCCTGTATAATGACAAGGCTCCCCGTTGCTTAACTTGTTACTTTCTTGTTATTTACTTAGCTGAGTTCGATACATAGGCTTTAGGTTGCATACAGTGCTTGTCGTTACTAAGGGGCCACCCATCTAAATATTGTTTAAGCATATGGTTGCTTAACTTATTTTCTTGCTATTTAATAACTTTGTTGATTGTTGGATTTTACGGCATGTCAACCCTGGCTGGGTTGTTTAATGCCGAAGACGTTTTTTTTTTTTATTATTCTTGTTGGGTATTCAATTTTCTTTTCAAATAAAAATTTTAAACAGATTAAACACCCTCAGCCACCGCCTTCTAGCACATATATTATAAAGTAATTGGGGGTTGGCCATAAGGGCAACAGGGTCGGGACAATAATATAGGTGCTAGGACTTGACGTAATTAGGAGGGCGTGTTTCCAACCGCACGTTTAACCTTTAAGTGAGAGCCAAATTGGATTGTTGCATACCATGGACTGCTCAGCCTCAAGGACCCCGTCCTAAATAACATGGGTCACCACCCACAACCAGAAGGTGGTCTCACTGGGGGGTTCTTAATCCCCCGTAGAGGTTCAGTCGGCGTATTCTACAGCACCAGCCAACAGGGTAGTATTTACTAAGTTCTTCTAAATCTAACACAGACGGACGTTTTGTTTTTTGTTTTTTCTTGGTATTATCTGCGTTATTCGGACTATTGTCCTCATCTTCATTGTTATCTGTACAACGTTTCGGCTGATGTTCCCTCCGGCTGCAGGGCACATCGGCCGAAACGTTGTACAGATAACAATGAAGATGAGGACAATAGTCCGAATAAAGCAGATAATACTAATCATCAAGTCTCATCTCAAACATTCAGAGAAATAGTATTTCTTGTTGGGTATTCAATTCTTTTTTTCAAATTTGAATTTTTAAACACATTAAACATCCTCAGCCGTCGCCATCTAGCACATATATTATAAAATGATTGGGGGTTGGCCATAAGGGCAATAGGGTCGGGGCGATTATATAGGTGTTAGGGCTTGAAGGGTTTAGTCGGCGTATTCTACAGCAACAGCCAATGGGGTGGTATTTACTCAGTTCTTTTATGAATCGAGCACACAGACGGACCTTTTGTTTTATTTTTTCTCGTTGGGTATTCAATTTATTTTTCAAATTTGAATTTTTAAACAAATTAAAACCCTCAGTGGTTGCCATCTAGCACATATATAATAAAATGATACTCTCCCTCCAGCTATGGATAAATAGTATGGCAGACTGGGATCTTTAACCTTGGTTAAGCAGCCGGTCTAGGAGAAGGAAAACTCTGAATTCAAACCTGTTAAACTCCGCTTAAGAAATTGACCTTGCGTCACATCCTGCTCGTGCGGAGGGTTGGTAAATATTTATATTATAAAATGATTGGGGGCTGGCCATAAGAACAATAGGATCGGGACAATAATATAGGTGCTAGGGGTTGACGTAACTAGGAGGGGTGTCTTCAGCCGCACGTCTAACCTAAGTGAGGGCCAAAGTGGATTGTTGCATACCATGGATAGCTCAGCCACGAGGATTCCGTCCTTAAGTAACATGGATCACCACCCACGGCCAAGTGGTGGTCTCACTTGGGGTTCTTACCCCCCACCCCTGCAGAGACTCAGTCGGCATATTATACAGCCCAAACCAACAGGGTGGCATATACTGTGTTCTTCTATAAATCGATCATAAAGACCTAATTGTGCTTAAAGAACATGCTGTTACTGCGTGGTCACCCATCCACTAACTGATCAAGCTCATTGATGCTTAACTTATTTGATCTAGCAGAAACTTTAAATTAGCAAAACGAAGAGTTTGCATGTGGCGTCACGTGACCGCTGAAGAGGCGGGTGTTGGGGAGGGGTGATGAAGAGCTCTATTCGCGTTGTGTTCCGATTCGTCAAAATCTTCTTTGGCACTGCCTTTATTGTGTGCTGGTATCTGTGAATGCGCCAGAGAGAGAGAGAGAGAGGGGGGAGATTGGAGAGACTGCGCATGCGTCAATGCAAAGAGGAAGTTAAACCCAACGTTTTCTCTCGGGCTAGTAATCGATATCCATGCCTACACTTCCGTTCTCATTAAAACAATGACTTCATGTCCGACTTTCAGTTTCTCTAAACTGTGACCTCCCCGACGATTTATCATACAATACACGCAACCAAATGAATAAACTTACACTTATATATATACATATATATATATGTGTGTGCGTGTGTGTGTGTGTGTGTGTGTGTGTGTGTATGTGTATTTATATATATATACAAGGTGTATCATAAAAGTATCGAGATTGAAACTGTATTTACCAAGATAGAAATGAACAATGAATGGAACGTTAATTCTTTTCAGAATACAAGGTGTGTCATAAAAGTATCGAGATTGAAGCTGTATTTACCAAGTTAGAAATGAACAATGAATGGAATATTAATTTTTTTCAGAATACAAGGTGTGTCATAAAAGTGCCGAGTTTTAAGCTGTATTTACCTAGATAGAAATGAACAATGAATGGAACGTTATTTTTTTTCAGAATACAAGGTGTGTTAAAAATTTAAAAAAATATCGATACTTTTTGACACACCTTGTATATATATATATATATATATATATATATATATAGAGAGAGAGAGAGAGAGAGAGAGAGAGAGATGTGAGGTATCCAAAACTTGGTAGTAAGGGATGATTCTATATGTGATTTCTAAGATACACTGTATTATTATTGTATGATCCAGTATGTATAAATACAGTGAATCTTTAAATCCCTAAAGAGAGCTCAATGTATAATAATATTTTTAGATTATATACAGAGCAATATTTATCTTAGAAAGGAAAGAAAACCTCAACACCGTAATTCCATAATAAATTTATTTCGACCAAAATTGGGGCCTATATAAATCTAAGTTGATTTAATATAGCTCCCCAAAATCTAGTCTCATCAGATGGTAGATCAGGTTATTTGAATTGCATGACATGAAAAATTTTACTTCTCAAAATTTTATAAAATAAAAAAATAAATTTAAAAAATTTTTTTAAATTTTAAAATTTTTTTACATTGTAAGACTGTCACCATGGTGAAAGGAAGTCAAATGAGAAAAAAGGATACTTTTCAAGTTCTGGCTTCTTGGGGGGATGGTAGTCAGACAAAATTAAACTATGAATTGAAATATTGAATGAATCTGAACAAGTATAGAGAAGAATAAAACAAAAAAATATATAAAAAATAATAAAATATAAATAGAGAAATATATAAAAAAATGTATATTTAAACCTTAGAATATATTAGATAATATAATGTTATATAAATATACTATTGATAAAAATGAAAATAAAAATAAAACTGCGGCTAGACATTTAACAGCTACCTCTAGCCGGGATCGAAACCCGACAAACCTTTCATCTGCCAAGTTCCTTACCCTTGCTGCAATCAACGGCTGTCAGCCTGGGGTGAACAATTAATTGATACATACTTTACAAGGGTATGTTTTTACAATCACCAGAGATATTATCATTATCATCATTGGCAACATGGATATCCTTGATTGTCTTTCTTTTCAACCGTCCCTATCAATCATGGCCTCTATAAGGTCATCCGCGCAGCATCCAGAATTCGCACAGAGCTGACTGATCTAGATTTTTGCTGTTCGGCCTACACTTATGTGTACATGTGATTGTATCCACAGGGGAACATTACTTAAGTAACCGTTCTTCTTTCTCCAGCAATGTCTTGTTCGTTTTACTCGGGAGCTTTGTGTCATAGGCGGTAAGTGGCCGCATAGCTGCTTTGGGGGAGGGGATGCTGCTTCAACCGTCCAAACTACAGCATTGTTAAGATCGGCCAGAATACTCCGAAGAGTCAGGGAGTGCTGAGGAAACCTGCTGTCACTCAGCCTCCAGTGAACTACCGGCTAAGGTGGGTGTGAAAAACTCTAATGGAATGAAATAATAATAATAATAAAAGAAAGAACTTGTCAACTGGTGGATTTTGCAGTTCCAGCAGATCACAGGGTGAAGCTGAAAGAAAATGAAAAAATGGACAAATACCTGGACCTTGCCAGAGAACTGAAAAAGTTATGGAATATGAAAGTGAAAGTGATACCAATTGTAGTTGGTGCACTTGGAACGGTCCCAAAGGGATTGGAAAAGAGATTGGAAAATCTGGACATCAGAGGAAAGATTGAAACCATCCAGAATACTGCACTGCTGCAATCTGCCAGAATACTCAGAAGAGTCCTGGAGACCCGAGGAGACTTATTGTCACTCAGACTCCAGTGAAAGACCATCAGCTAATGCTGATTTGAAAACTCAAAAGGAGTAAATGATAATAATAATTCGGTATCTGTCAATCTGTGACCGAAACTACGTCACTGCTTACGTCACAATAACCTCAGAAATTAAGTAAGTTTATCAATAAGTATTTAATCTATAGTAAAAATCATTAATGCATGTAACACATCTTATATATTAACGATGTCTCAGATGAAAATCTGAATTAGATGTCAATAAGTATTTAATCTATAGTAAAAATCATTAATACATATAACACATCTTATATATTAACGATGTCTCTATGAAAATCTGAATTAGATTTGCCTCAAAAGAGCACATAGTATTAGTATGTTTACAATCCTCCAATGTGTCTTATATATCACTAAGAAATAAAGTTTATTATATATGGAGTGGTTAATTTGCACACTGGTTTTAACAAAACCGGGATTAATAAATAATTACATGGTATTATTGATCTCTAATATTATTGTTTTATTCTCCAACGTATCAAAATCAATCCTATGAATAATTTTATATAGAAAACAATTAAATAAGTGTAATCCTTTTATATGCGTTCTTATTTAATTTCGTTATTCTTTCTAATTTAATATATATCATTACATTAAATACTTACGCCCGGAGGTCGTATATTCTTGTTAGTATATATAATTATATATATATATATATATATATATATATATATATATATAATTTTTTTTCTGTAGTTAGGATCTTTCCACGTGTGGTTTAACCAAGCTGGTGCAGGTAGACCATAAGGAGAGCTCAATGTGCCTAATACCAGTGAGTGGAAGAACAGAGCAAGATATTCAATAAATGAAGGAAAACACTCTAAACATGCTTCATTACAATTATTTATTTCAACCGTATTACTACGGTATCTTCAGGTAATCACAAGAACATGACTCTTACTTTGTGAAATTCTCAGTAAGAGTCATGTCCTTGTGATTACCTGAAAACGCCGTAGTAATACGGTTGAAATAAATTATTGTAATGTAGCAAGTTTAGAGTTTTTTCCTTTATTTACTGTATATATAAATATATTATATATATATATATATATATATATATATATATATATATATATATTATGTGTATATATATATATATATTTGATATATATAATGATGTGTACATAACAATCGAAAACGTTTTAACGTAGCCAATTTATTTTTCAAATATCGATAAATCATCTTCACGTTTCTTATTTTTCCCTTTTATTTATTACTTTACCAAATTATAAAACAAACAAAAATATATATCACAAGGAAAACTATAATATAAATGTTTTCATTTCTTAATTTTAATTTTCTTTTTTCTTTTTTTGCTGATTATTTCACGTCATACAATCTTGAAATAGAACGTTGTCTCGTTAGCTAATATCACAGTTTTAAAATAGGACGATAACGAACTAACATAACAAACTCTTGAAAGCAAACGATAAGTAACGACTAAAGACTGCTTAGTGCTCTGCCTCTGCTTCTGTTTCTGTCTCACTGTCTGTTTGCCCCTCTCTCTCTCTCTCTCTCTCTCTCTCTCTCTCTCTCTCTCTCTCTCTCTCTCTCTCTCTCTCTCTCTCTGTTTCCATGTCTATTAAGAACTAGACGGAGGTTGCGGCATCTGTGACAATACTCAGTTTGCATACGCTGAACCTTCGTTGCACAATGTCTATGGCCCCAACGTTGTGATATTCTGTGTTGGCTGATTCGAAGAGCACGAGTCAGAGACAGGTTCACAATGATTAAAAAAAACAAAACAAATCATAACCCAAAGTCTGATAAAAGGACGCTGATGGAAGAGGAAGTTGTGACACTTATGCAGTTTGGGGTGAAGTAGTGTATACTTAGGTTTATGTCAGTTGGCAAGAAAGTTGTTATAAGTCTAAGTCGATTACTGGCTTCACTGGTGTGGGTCCCTGTCTATTTTTTTTTATCTCTGCAGCTACTGAGGCGATATTATCACCCCGAATGCCGGTTGAAAATTCACTAAGGGCTGGAGCTTGGCTGAATATATGTAAAATTCCACCCCACATATCCCCACGGACCCGACCACCCAGATGCTTGCACTTTATTTAATCTCAGACTTTTTGTCTGCGATTTCCCTTATAATTAAAGCAATTACTTTTTTCTTCAGCTGTTACATAATTATTAGATCCCTAATACTTATATAAGGTAGTATAGAAACATAATGGCGATTAGTGCAGCTGATGGCCTTGAGAGTGAGTGACGGCGCTTGACCTCACTCTCACCTTGCCTTCCGGGGATAAATCGTTAGAACCGGAAGGCGTAGAAGACCCTGTCTTCCGGTTTAAGGATAGTAAGTAAGTCTCAGTCAGTTAGCAGGTAGGAGCCGAGCCCGATAGGATGTAAGTCGATCTGCGCAGATGTCTGGTGGGGATTTAACAAAAAATAAGATCAAAAGTAAATCGAAGTCTTGTGTTTATTATCTAAAAACTAACAATGACACAGGGCTTCTGCTAACGAGAAATCCCTAACAGAAAACCAGACCGAAGTTCCCAAGTCAGCTCCAGACGCAAGATCTTAGAAGATATCCAAGATAGATGATAGAAATACCAAAGACGATCAGAATAGCAAAGCCGGCCAGAAGAAAATACGACCAGAAGTAAGAAGTAAAGAAAAGGGTATGCAACACAGACTCAGTGTCCCCAATATTCCGAACATTGATTTTCTCAAAGGAGATTTACTCATAAAAACAGCTTTTTCCTCTTAACACTTAGATACCTAAAGATATTACCGCTTAGTGGTTTAACTTCATGGTGGCAGTTCAATTCCCTTAAACTTTACTGTCCAGTCTTTTTGTGTCCGTAAAAGACATCCCCTACCTATATACATATGACTGGGCTTACACATTCTATTTTTTTTCTGACCATGTTCCCACTTAACCATAGTGTCACACATCCGATGGACACAAACTGTCTGCCGGTACAAGTACAGCTACATATATAAAGTTTGACGAGGATATAAAAATTTGAAACACGTTTAACACATTCAAAAAATATCAGAATTGGTGAACAATTGTTAAACCGATGATATTGAAGGTATTAAAAGAACAACAACTACTTACTCCTACTGCTACTCCGTTTAAAAAGAACCACGAAAACATCTCACTACTCTATATCTGACGATGGCACTAAGTAGTGCCGAAAGTGATAGAACCGTGATAGAGCCTTCGATGGATTCATTGACCATTTTCATCTAGGCATAAAAAAGCTGGCCAGACAATTGTAAAAGATCGAAAAGAAACTCGTCAGACATGAAATGTCTGTCACGTTCAACCAAACATATATAAAGGAATATATATATATATATATATATATATATATTATATATATATGATGTGCGTAATTTTCATATTTTCGTTTACACAGTTTCATATATATATATATATATATATATATATATATATATATGTGTGTGTGTGTGTGTGTGTGCGTGCGTGCGTGCGTGCGTGTGTAATATAGTGAAAACATTTTAAAAACACAGGTTCAAATAAAATGAGCCATTTATTCAGCCAACGCTGCAGTGTTTCAATCTGTTTAGTAGATCTTCTTGAGGGATTTTGTTAATATAAGGAAAAGGAAAATTTATCAAGTAAAATTTCCTTATATCAACGAAAGCCCTGAAGAAGATCTACTAAACAGATCGAAACACTGCAGCATTGGCTGAATAAATATCATTCTTTTTATTTAAACCTGTGTTTTTTTCAAATTTTTTACTATATTACATACCGTCGGATTCACTTCCATTTTTCTCTTCACACACACACACACACACACACACACACACACACATAATATATATATTTATATATATATATATATATATATATATAAGATTTTTGGATGTTTGTTTATTTTAGAAACGTTGCTGAATAAAGTATATATTAAATTTTTACTTGAAGGCACTTACAACGCATATATCGCATAAAATTCGATACTTTTTCTTATAGAAAATGAAATTGACAAGTGTAATCCCGGCAAAGGATCGCTCGGTGTTTGTCAATTTCATTTTCTATAGGAAAAAGTATCGAATTTTATGCGATACATGCGTTGTAAGTGCCTTCAAGTAAAAATTTAATATATATATTATATATATATATATATATATATATATATATATATAATATAAAGCTAGATGGGAACTACAAAATGATACTGTGTGCTGTTTTGAACAAATCCTGGTAGCAACGCCCTACAAAACACCAGCTATACGGCCACATACCTCCCATCTTGCAAACCATCCAAGGAAGAATAAACAAGACACGATAGGCAGTGCTCGAAGAGGTAAGGACAAAATCAAAAGCAACATTCACTATGGAATCTTACGGAAATGGTCTGATATACCGTAAAACAAATGAACCAAACCATGACGCAATACAATCTTCTTGATTCCTATTTTCACACATTTGTAGGGCGATAACCCATTCTTTGTATGTTGAATATCTCGAAAATTACTGGGGACCTCTGTTAACGAGGGGAATTCGGTGAAACTTCGTAGGAGGGTTTTTTTTGGGTTTTGTTTTTTTGAGGGGGATGATTTTTTTGTTTTTTTGTTTTTCTGTAGCGACAGGAAGTGGTGGGAAGTCATTTGCGAGGGGGGGGGGGGTAACAGAGTGAATGTTGTTTGTTTTTTCTGACTTGATTCCCTGTTTTCATTTATTTTTTTTTATTTTATTTTTATTTTATTTTTTTTTATTTTATCTTATTTTATTTTTTATTTTTGAAAGATAACGTTTCTCAGAGAAAGTCCAGTCTCCGGTTTCTTCAATTTTTGTTTTCAATTTTAATTCAATTTCTTTTTTATCTCAATCTTTTTTTTTTTTTTCTTCATTTTTTAATTCACAAACATTTTTTCATTTTCTTTTTCATTTCCTCATTGGGCAACGCACGTGTTCTAATTATTTGGTTTGGTCTGGTGTCTTTGTTTAACGGCATACCAACCTTCGTGGGTTATTTAATGCCACATTTATACTTGTAGAAGAACAGTAGTAGTATTAGTAAGCCAATAGCTGGGTGGTGAGGTGTTTTATACCTTTCTCAAGGATATTATTCTGAGAGTGGTTTGGTTTGGTTTGGTTTTGGTTTGGTTCGGTTTCTTTGTTTAATGGCATATCAACCTTCGTGAATTATTTAATGCCAAGGCCACCGCCTTCTAGCACATATATGATAAAAAGTGTCGAGATTTTCCATAAGGAAAACAGCTGTACGGCCACCTGCCACATATCACCCAAACTATCCGAGTAAGACGGACAAGACACGCAGGACACTGCTGGAGAAGCGGGGACAAACACATAAGTGACGTCCTCATGTGGAAGCCAGCAAAGACGTACATTGACCAGCTCTATGCGGATACAGGATGCTGCATAGAAGACCTCCCGAGAATGATGAGTGATAGGGACAGATGATAGGGACATGAAACATCGAACGTTGCGTATTAGTGTGTTAATTACTCATACCAAATATTAGGTCTTGAACTTACCCAAATTGTTTTGTTTTTTGTTTGGCATCAAAGATCATAGAAAAAATACACTGAAGAATCCTCAGTTTTGCAATAATGGGGGTTGCATATTTTTAATTTGAACTTTAGTTATAATTTCGTCATTTAATTTCATTTTGATAAAATAAAATGACAACATTTCCTGGTTTGAATATTGAAATTGTTAGATTTTCTTATCAATTTTTTGGCCAAATGTTGCAAAACTGAGGATTTTTCAATGCATTTTTGTCTATGATCTTTGATGCCATTTCCTCAAAATTAGTACAAGTCTAGATTTGATTTTTGGTATTAGTACTTAATAGACCAATACACAACTTTAGCTGCTTTATATAATTTAATATTTCAAATAAGTGAAATATCGACATATCCTTAATATAAACACACACACACACACACACACACACACACACACACATATATATATATATATATATATATATATATATATATATGAGAGTAAATATGGAAATAAATCCTACAATATTAAGAAATTTGAAAAACGAAGTGTTCCAAAAATAAGATGAATTTATTTATCGACGCTTAAAAGTTTCGGTTTATTTTAACCTTCATCAGGATTGATTATGGGGTGAAGAAATTGATGGATGTTTTGTTGATGACAGGAGTTAGAAAAGTCTTTATAAAGAGTTTGTAACTGTAGTCTTGCCCAACTTTTTTTTAGAAAAGATTTTTCTAACTCCTGTCATCGACAAAACATCGATAAATTTCTTCACCCCATAATCTATCCTGATGAAGGTTAAAATAAACCGAAACGTTTAAGCGTCGATAAATAAATTCATCTTATTTTGGAACACTTCGTTTTTCAAATTTCTCAATATTGTAGGATTTATTTCCATATTTACTCACACACACATATATATATATATATATATATATATATATATATATGTGTGTGTGTGTGTGTGTGTGTGTGTGTGTGTATGTGTGTGTGTGTGTGTGTGTGTGTGTGTTTATATTAAGGATATGTCGATATTTAATGTCGATGTATATATATATATATATATATTCCAGAACTTCCAGAGTCTGACAAGAAGTACCTGAAGAAGGTTAGAGGGTATATCGGCCGAAATGTTATTTATAACTATAAAATGAGGACAATAGTCCGAATAATCCAAATTAAACAAACTGGAGACTGACATTGAAAAATCATTTTTAAGCGGAGTTTAACAGGTTTGAATTCATGACTTTTCCTTCACCTAGACTGGTTACCTAGCCAGGGTTAAAGAGCACAGTCTACCCTACTATTTATCCATAGATGGAGAGAAAGTAGTTGGATGCATATATTTCCTAAGGGTATTAGTGTTACGAGAAATGCAAACTGTCTCGTCCAGTTTTGTATCTAACAATAAAGATGAAGAAAATTGCCCCGAAAAATACAAATAATACAAGTCTCATCTCTAAAATTCCTTTTAATTGTTTATTTATAACAATCCTCAGTTTCTTTTTAGTTCTTTGTTATATCCTGTTGATCTGAGTTTAATCCAAGATGTCTATTAATTTCAGGCTTAATAATTCATAAGGTTTTAATGTCAACCGATATTTCCTCATGTGGGCGTTCCACATTTGCTGGATCGAGAACTGTTGATCCCAATAATTCATTAGATTTTCTGGTTCTTTTCTTACTAGAATGATATCTCTTAAGATCACACCATCAAAGAAAATATATGTCTAGCTGGTTGGTTACAATGCTTGTTTGTGTGTTTGTTTTATTTTACGGCATATCAACCTCAGTGGGTTATTTAATGCCGATAAAGTTTTGAAATAAATCAATTCTTAATGGATAATACAATTTTTTTATAAATACATTTTTCTATTTAACCCATAGATGGGACCCTAACACGTACTACCACTCCGGGTCAGAGTGGACCAGGGAGCAATGGTGATGAAGGGGTGCTCCACATTCCCCAAACCTCTAGAACTGGAACCTCACCATCAGATAGAGTTTAACGTCATTCCCAGGACATGTAGACCCGCAGCCACCGCCTTCTAGCACCCATATGATAAAAAAGGGTTGGGGCTTGCCATAAGGGCAATAGGGTTGGGAAAATCATATAGGTGCTAGGGCTTGACGTGACCAGCCGATTGATCGGGGGGGGGGGCTCTCCGACCGCGCCCGTCTAGCCCAAGATTGTGCTAAAGTGGAGTATTGCATGTCATGAACTGCTCATTCACCTGGGCTCTATCCTTAAGCATCACAGGTCGCCACCAACGGCCAACAGGTGGCCCCATTGGGGGAGTCTTACCCCTCTGCAGAGGTGCAGTCGGTGCATTCTAACGTCCCAGCCGACAGGGCGGGACTACAATGCTGCTGTTGGTATAGATAGTCGTATTCATCATGGTTTTTTACAGTGCTATATGAGTGTCCACATGTAGTACAATTCCCTGTTAAAATTTAATATATCAAAACTATTAACAAAATTATTATTGTTTGATTTGGTCTCTTTATTGTTCTTTTTTTATTTTTATTTTTAGTATCGATACACAAGTTCATCTTTAAATCCAGCCCGATCGTTGGGACCCGCTTTTGTGACGAATAGATGGAATAGCCACTGGGTAAGTACGATTTTAAACTATTGGGGAGCATACAAAGAAGAGTTACAAAACTAATAAAAAGAGTAAAAGATTACAGGGAGAGATTAGGATTAACTAATAGAATGAAGAATGAGAGGTTATCAAATTGAAAGTTTTAGAATAAATGGAATTATTAATTACACTGGTTTACAAAAAAATATTTTTTGTCTGATGCAAGTACGATTTTAAACTATTGGGGGGGGGGGCATACAAAGAAGAGTTACAAAACTAATAAAAAGAGCAAAAGATTACAGGGAGAGATTAGGATTAACTAATAGAATGAAGAATGAGAGGTTATCAAATTGAAAGTTTTAGAATATGGGAAATGGACTCGTCACCCCGAGTTCAAATCCTGAATGTGATAATTGCATTTCACTTTGCGCTAATACCCTTGGGAAAGGTATGAATCCTACTCTCCCTCCAGCTATGGATAAATAGTAGGGCAGACTGGGCTCTTTAACCTTGATTAGGCAACCAGTCTAGGAGAAGGAAAACTCTGAATTCAAACCTGTTGAACTCCGCTTAAGAAATTGACCTTGTGTCACATCCTGCTTTTTTCAAAGTGTTACAATTCTTTTTGCAATTTTAAAATACTTTAGTTCTGCTGTTGTTTTGATGCAACTTTTTTTAAAAATTTTCTTTTCGAGGCCGTAGCAGAGATATTTAATTTTGGGAGGAATCATTATCATTCGAATGGTTGTTTAGACTATTGATTACATTATTTGAGATACCTTCAATAAACCTGTTAAACTACGCCTAAGAAATTGACCTTGTGTCACATCCTGCTCGTGCGGATATATATATATATATATATATATATATATATATATATATATATATATAAATGGAATTACTAATTACACTGGTTTACAAAAAATATTTTCAATTCAAATTTATAAACAGTTTTGCTCTATCACCTCTAGTTTTCTGTCTTTTAAATAGTCTCATTTTAGTATATACAGAGTATATACGTGCTTATTTCAACAGTTGCAGCAGCTTATTACAGATAAAACAGGATAGATAAAGAACATTGACGGAATAAATATACTTGGATGTCACAATGTACACAATTCATAGTACCGCAGACAGTTAGAAATGTGTTTATATCGTAATAGCGTAAAAACATTAAGGATTAATTTAGATGATTTTTTTAAAAAAAGAAAGAAAATAGAAAGAAGAATGGGAACTATCCGATTATTATTATTATATATATCTGAAAGAAAGTATTGAATGGATAAAATAGGATTATTTTAATTGATTTAACTTACGCGTGTTTCGGTCAGGAGTTTTATTCTTGTGTACATTATTCTATCTATTATTATTTATAAATAACAAAATGAAATGAAATAATAATAATAGGTTGCTTTGAAAAAAGAAGGGCTCCAAGGAAACATAATAAAGCCTTGTGCCAGACTTGACCTAATGAACGAGTAAACTCGGAATTTTTTTTCCTCTTCCTTGTTTCCGGTTGTAAAGTAGACGGAGCGGTCTATTGTCGGTATCAATCGGACAGCGAGGGAGTCTATCCTCTTTTCGCTAGCGGAGATTGTTTGGTATCTGACGTGGAGCGCTACACTTACCGTCAGCTTCCCATTTTAACACACAGATCCAAGCTGTGTTAATCACGCACCAAGTTGGCGAGGGCCGGTATCGAATCTGGAATCTTATGGTTCCAACTTGGATGCTCTACCGACTGAGCTAAACGGGTGCAACATATCAATCGTTTTCTTGTTTTATATATATATATATATATATATATATATATATATATATATCTGAAACACGTGTTGCATATGTAAGATAAAAAGAATTAAAACAAATTTTTTCTGAAAACATAATACATTTTGCGTACCTTCTTTTATAAATATATATATATATATATATATATATATATATATATATATATATATATATATGTGCGTTTGTGATAACAAGCATAACTTTCCCAGCACCTTTATCACTAGCGCTATACAAGGGAGATTGTTTGTGTGTCTGATGTTGACCGCTACACCTAACACCAGTTTCCCATTTGATCACACAGATCCAAGCAGAGTTGGTGAGGACCGGTAACGAAACCGGGACCTTGCGGTTCATACGGGGTTGCTCTACTCACTGTGCTAAACCAGTGCAAAATATCCTTTGCTTTTTGTTGGGTTTTTGGGGGGGGTTTTTCTTTTGTTTTTTTTTTGGGGGGGGGGAGTTGTGTTTGTAATAACAAACATAACCTGCCCGGCAATCAAAAGAAATATCGAGTCTTTGATGTGATCTTAGTATGGGTTCGTGATTTCTCGACGGTTTTTCTTTACGTTTTTTTTTAATGTATTTATTTATTTTTTTTATTTTATTTTTTTTATTATTTTACTTATTTATTTATTTTTTTGCTTGTTTGGCACATAGTGAGCGAGAATGAAGTGAGCTGAACGAGGACTGTAAAAGCAACATTCACACACACACACATAGATGTACACACTTACATATAGACACAAAGACTTAATTTTATCCACACCACTCACACACACACACACACACACACAGAAACACACACACACACACACACACACACCACATATATATATATACATATATATATATATGAGAGGTAAATAAACAACGATGTGTTTGGATATGGCTTTTTCAGCCGACAATTTTTGGGAGAATATGTGCTTAATTGAAGTCGTACCTAATTTTGAAAAATTAATTAATTAATAATTAATTAATTGAGTGGGCATACCTATTCAAATGTAAGGCTAAACAAATCGAGAAAAACCAATCTCTGTATGTACATTTCGGCCTATTAGGCCATATCAGCAGAGCTATAGACAGGAAGACCTGAATATATATATTATATATATATATATATATATATATACATTTGGTCTTAGTACATGGTAAGCGAGAATTAATGACGGTGAACGCGGAAGGTAAAAGCAAAGTTCACACCCACACACACATAGATACGCACACGCACACGCACACGCGCACACACACGCATATAAACACACACACACACACCACACACATACATACATACATACATACATATAAATATATACAGCACAACACAAACGCACAGAGAGCAAGTGTCAGACAGGGTCACACGCATCCGAGCTTATGGTGTAACGAGTGGAAATCTGGCGAGCAGTGTTACGGAACTTATTAGAATGAGGCTGTCAGCCGGAAGTGATACATTGCACCACTGTGGCGTCGACGGATGTAATCAAGGAGGAAGTATACGGCGCCATTTAGTGACTGGTAATGTCGCCCATACGGGGCTTTGTCGCCAGAGAGTGGGGGGGGGGCGATAAAGGCTCCAACTCGCTTGATTTCTCTCTGTCTCGTTTGTTCTCTTTCTATATTACTTGCCTTAA
>CM042164.1:10276268-10281268 GCA_023376005.1 Doryteuthis pealeii | reverse complement strand
TTATTGCCCGGTGCCTGAGGCGCCCCAACAGGCAGGGGAATGCCGATGGTATTCACGCACTTTTTGCACTACCCACTGAATGAGCTTAGGTTCGTGCTTGACTCCCCTCGTTAAAAAGAGCTTGTGTCAATCTGCCTGTTGGGATGTCAGGAAAATAATTACTAGTTTCTTTTGGTTTGGCTTCTTTTATGACTCGGCTTTAAATGACCCAAAAAGTGTTGATATGCCGTAAACTAAAACAACCAACCAACCTGTGTCATTTGTTTATCAAAATGACTTGATTTGGCATTAAATGACCCGAAAAGGGTTGATATGCCGTAAACCAAAACAACCAGCTAACTCGAATCCTTTGTTTATTAAAATGACTTGACTCGGCATTAAATGACCCGAAAAGGGTTGATATGCCGTAAACTAAAACAACCAGCTAACGCGAATCCTTTGTTTATTAAAATGACTTGACTCGGCATTAAATGACCCAAAAAGTGTTGATATGCCGTAAACTAAAACAACCAACCAGCCTGTGTCATTTGTTTATCAAAATGACTTGATTTGGCTTTAAATGACCTGAAAAGGGTTGACATGCCGTTAAACAAAACAACCAACCAACCAATGGCATGATAAGGATTTAGCCATTATCACCGTTTCTGGAACTGTTACCTCAATGTGGTTTTATTAATAAATGGTTTGGTGGGGTAGGGGACGGGCTGTGATAATAAATTCAATTAACATTTCGGTTTAGCTCAGTCGGTAGAGCGTTGGGCTAGGATTCACCAGGTTCCTGGTTCGATACCGGCCCTCGCCAACTCAGCGTATGAGTAGCACAGGGATCTGTGTGGTAAAATGAGGAGCTGATGCTAGGCGTGGCGGTCCACCTCAGTCGCTGAAATAATCTCCTTGGTTTAGCCCTAGTGAAAAGGGGATAGCGCTAGTGAAAATCGGTCATAGTCTGGATGGTCTCGATCCTTCCTTTGATTTCCAATTCATCCAGACTCTTTTCCAAACCCCTGGGGATTGTTCCAAGGGCCCCAATTACAATTGGTACGGCCTTCACCCTCATGTTCCACAGTTTTTTCAGTTCTGTGGCAAGGTCCAAGTATTTGTCGATCTTTTCCTTCTCTTTTATTTTTACTCTGTGATCGGCCGGGACAGCAAAATCCACGTCTTCCTCTTCTTGTCTATCAAAATTAGGTCCGGTCTCCTGGCTGGGATTAGGCGATCCGTCTGTACCTCAAAGTCCCAGAGAATTTTGTGTGTCTCGTTCTCCAGGACAGATTCAGGCTTGTGCATATACCATTTATGTGAAGGGTGAAAATTGAATTTCTTGCACGGTTTCCAGTGAATCACCTTTCCCACCCAGTCGTGTCTATTCTTGTACTCTCTTTGTGCGAGTTTACTGCATTCGCTTATTATGTGATTGATAGTTTCGTCTCTTTCCCCACACATTCTACATTTGCTGTTCTGTGTGTGTCTTATCTATTTTTGCTTTTTTTATAGATAAGATTATTATTATTTACTCCTTTTGAGTTTTCCCATCAGCATTAGCTGATGGTCTTTCACTGGAATCTAAGTGACAGCAAGTCTCCTCAGGTTTCCAGGACTCTTCTGAGTATTCTGGCAGATTGCAGCAGTGTAGTGTTCTGAGTGGTTTCAATCCTTCCCCTGATTTCCAAACATTCCAGACCCTTTTCTAATCCCTTTGGGACTGTTCCAAGTGCACCAACTGCAATTGGTATCACTTTCACTTTCATATTCCATAACTTTTTCAGTTCTCTGGCAAGGTCCAGATATTTGTCCATTTTTTCATTTTCCTTCAGCTTCACCCTGTGATCTGTTGGAACTCCAAAATCCACCAGTTGACAAGTTCTTTCTTTTTTGTTTATCAATACTAGATCTGGTCTTCTTGCTGGGATAAGGTGATCCGTTTTCATTCAGTCCCAGAGAATTTTATGCGTTTCGTTCTCAAGAACAGATTCTGGTTTATGCATATACCATTTTGTTGTATGGTCAAAATTTAATTTTTGGCATAACTCCCAGTGGATCACCTTCCCAACCAGTCGTGCCTAGTTTTGTATTCTCGTTGTGCTAGTTTGCTACATTCGCAGAGTATATAGTTTACAGTCTCATCTCTATTACCGCAAAGTCTACATTTACTATTTTGTTGGGCCTTATCAATTTTCGCTTTGATATAGTCTGTCCTTATGGCTTTTTGTGCAGCAATTATAAGTGATTCAGTTTCTTATTTGAGGTTTCCTTTTCTTAACCATGTCCAAGTCTTTCCATGTGCAACCTCTTCAATTTGTCGTTTGAAGTGTCCATATAATTGTTTTTCTTCCCATTTTTGTTTTCTAGTCTTTGTTGTTTTTCTTTTTGTCCATCGGTCGCCTCTACAATTGTTGGCCGCCATTAGTTGTTTGTCTTTGCTCTTTCTTATGTAATCTTCAAGTTGTTGGATTGTGGTTTCTACGCAGTCCTCTATGTTGGCAAGACCTCTTCCTCCTTCCTTTCTTGACACATATAATCTATCTCTATCATCTCTAGGGTGGAGAGCCTTGTGCATGGTCATTAATTTTCTCGTCCTTTGGTCAATCTGCCTGAGTTCTTCTTTTGTCCATTTTAAGAATGATCCTGAGTATCTTATAATAGGGACAGCCCAAGTATTGATTCCTTTAATCAGATTTCTGCTGTTAAGTTTGGTTTCTAGAAGTTTTCTAGTTCTCCTGAGATATTCTTTTTTAACTTTTCCTTTCATTTCTGCTTGCATGATATTGTCCGCTTTTAAAATTCCTAAGTATTTGTAACTTTCATTTTCATCAAGTGATTGTATGGTGTCCTGATTTGGTAGTTGTATTCCATTCATTAGTTTTCTTTCACCCCTTTTTATTACAAGCATAACACATTTTTCGATTCCAAATTCCATCCCTATATCCTGGCTATATATTCTAATAGTTTGTACTAGGCTCTCCAATTCTTTTTCATTTTTTGCAAAAATTTTAATGTCATCCATGTACATAAGGTGGTTTATCTTCTCTTGTGAATTACTAAATTTGTATCCACCGGTACATTTTTTCAGTATATGGTTTAGCGGCATCATTGCAATAATAAAGAGTAGTGGTGATAATGAGTCTCCTTGGAAGATACCTCTTTGGATTTTTACTTCTGCCAGGGATCGTTTTCCAGCTTTTAATTGAACTCGCCAGTTTTCCATTGCTTTTTTAATGAAGTTTTATTATTATTATTATTATTATTATTATTACTAGCAAATATATGCACCCTCCGGGTGCAAGTATTTAAGTTTTAATGTAATAAAATATTGTATTAAATTAGAAAGGCTAATGAAACTAAATAAGAATACAGATAAAAAGATTTGAAACAGAGGGAGTATAATAAAAGATTTGAAACAGAGGGAGTATAATAAAAAATGGAACAACTGAAACTTACTCTTCCATCACTCTCGTCTTTCATTGTTATTTTTTCTAATTTAAGTATTTAGTTATAAGAGGAAGTAAGAGGAAGTAAAGAATAAAATGACAGTTATCTTTTCTTGTTAATGGATTTCATTTAAGATTCATTGAAGAGATTTTTGCTTATATTCATTAAAATAAAACCAAACAGTTAGAAATCAATAATACTAAGCACATATTTATTAAATTCGATTTTTTAATATTAATATGCAAATTAGCCTTCCCGTTCAAACTGTAAACTGCTATTTTGTTGTATATATAAATACAATTGCATATTGTCAGTATGTAGACATAGTTAACAGTATTAATAATGTAAGACAATTTTATTAATACTTGAGGTTTAGATAAAAATAAAATCATGGAGAATGTGATGTCAATAACTAAGAGAATTGTGACTTGAGTAGGAATATAGTTTCGGTTACAGACAGAAAAACACACAATCTCCATTATAATAAGATTATTATTATTATTATTCAATTTTCCTCTGGGGCTTTTATACGCACAGAAAAAAAGTAGGAAAATATTTTTCGATGCAAATGTTTTCGTCTGTTGACACTTGCGAATACTTTTAGAGTTTTGTTCATATTACCTTTCGGGTGACCCCCTTTTTTGTGCTTTTTAAAAGGTCCCCCCTGCCCTGTTTTGCCCTTTTGTAAAATGTGCACTCTTCCCACAGTGATAGATTAGCCTGAATGTTGGCGCGCGGAATTGGGGACGGGACTTGATTTGACATTTATGGAAAAATATCGTAAGTTTCCGCTGAAATATTTCGGGTGATGGGAGAGACGGGGGAGAAGGAAAGAAAGGAGGGAAAGGGGAGGGGAAAAGAAAGAAAAGAAAGAAAGAAAGAAAGAAAGAGAAAGAAAAGAAAGAAAGGGAGGCTATAGAAAGAAGGAAATAAAGATATAGGAATTAAAATAAGAACGAAAGAAAGAAAGAGGAAAAGGGTAGGAAAGAAAGAAAGAAAGAAAGAAAAAAGAAAGAATGAATGAATGAATGAATGAAAGAAATGGTACGGAAAGAAGAAAGACAGAAAGAGAACAGAACAGAACAGAAGGAACGAAAGAAAGAAAGAAATAAAGAAGAAAGAGAACAGAAAGAAAGAAAGAAAAGAACAAAATAGAACGGAAAGAAAGAAAGAAAGAAAGAATGGAAGAAGAAAGAAAGAAAGAAAGAAAGAGAACAGCACAGAACAGAACAGAAGGAACGAAAGAAAGAAAGAAAGAAAGAAAGAAAGAGAACAGAAAGAAAGAAAGAAAGAACAAAATAGAACGGAAAGAAAAAGAAAGAAAGAAAGAATGGAAAGAAAGAAAGAAAGAAAGAAAGAATGGAAGAAAGAAAGAGAACAGAAAGAAGAAAGAAAGAAAGAAAGAGAACAGAACGGAAAAAAAGAAAAAAAAGAAAGAAAGAAAGAAAGAAATAAATAAAGAAAAGAGAACAGAAAGAAAGAAAGAAAGAACAAAATAGAACGGAAAGAAAGAAAGAAAGGAATGGAAGAAAGAAAGAGAACAGAACAGAAGAAAGAAAGAAAGAAAGAAA
>CM042164.1:10247856-10270356 GCA_023376005.1 Doryteuthis pealeii | reverse complement strand
CAAATATCGGACATATTCTGCCAAAATAATAACTCAATGCCTAAAGAAGACAACAGATTAGAAACACGTGTCGCATATGAAAAAGATAAAAAGAATAATAAAAAAAATTTTTCTGAGAACATAATACATTTTGCGGACCTTCTTCTTTTTTATAAAATATTAAATTTTCTCCCGTTGGAACCAGAACAACATTTTATATATATATATACATATGTGTGTGTGTATGTGTGTGTGTGTGTGTGTGTGTGTGTGTGTATCTGTCTGTCTGTCTGTCTCTATGTATCTATTTGACTTTCTTCATCCCTCTCTATCTCTCATATGTATGTATATATATATATATATATATATATGTGTGTGTGTGTGTGTGTGTGTGTGTGTGTGTGTGTGTCCGTTTGTCTCTGACCCTATCTATCTATCTATCATTCTCTGTTCATACCTCCCTCCGTTCTTACATATACATACATGTATCAGAGGTGGAGCAAAAAAATGTTCTGACTAACCCACCCATAGACGAAAGTGGTCGACTTATTTTTTTTCTCTCTCTCTCTTTTTTGTTATTTTTTCCGTATAAATTAGCTCACAGACAGACAGGCGATTGAACAAGCAGACTTTATCCAATAGTAAATCGCGCCAGTCCTTAGCTTCGTTTTATTCGCTAACATACCTCATTCGAATGAATGCTGTTAATTTCCACTCGAACAGATAAAGAAATAACGTTTCTTTCTTTTGATGACTATTGGTATTTCCCAAGATTTTGGCGGGAGACCAAAAGTGAAGGGCACCCAGAGAGAAGGCAACTCACCCCTTTCGTAATAGACCGGCCTCAGTGGCACCCAACCGTATGCATTTTGGGCATTCCGAAATTTGGTAAACTTATCGTATTCTCTCAAGTTATTTTTGAGTTACTTAGACGAAATATCATCATTACTAGCAGGACATGTCGATATACTACTATTGCTAAATGCTTCAATATGTAAAAAGTATAATAATTTTGACTAGGAGGACCTGTCGATATACTACAGTAGGATAATTTAATTATTACAGCATTTGATGTTTGCTTAAGAGCTATTTCAAAATGCTTCAATATGTAAAAAGTATAATAATCTTGACTAGGAGGACCTGTCGATATACTACAGTAGGATAATTTAATTATTACAGCATTTGATGTTTGCTTAAGAGCTATTTCAAAATGCTTCAATATGTAAAAAGTATAATAATTTTGACTAGGAGGACCTGTCGATATACTACAGTAGAATAATTTAATTATTACAGCATTTGATGTTTGCTTAAGAGCTATTTCAAAATGCTTCAATATGTAAAAAGTATAATAATTTTGACTAGGAGGACCTGTCGATATACTACAGTAGGATAATTTAATTATTACAGCATTTGATGTTTGCTTAAGAGCTATTGCTAAATAATTCAATATGTAAAAAGTATAATAATCTTGACTAGGAGGACCTGTCGATATACTACAGTAAGATAATTTAATCATTACAGCATTTGATGTTTGCTTAAGAGCTACTGCTAAATAATTCAATATGTAAAAAGTATAATAATCTTGACTAGGAGGACCTGTCGATATACTACAGTAGGATAATTTAATTATTACAGCATTTGATGTTTGCTTAAGAGCTATTTCAAAATGCTTCAATATGTAAAAAGTATAATAATTTTGACTAGGAGGACCTGTCGATATACTACAGTAGGATAATTTAATTATTACAGCATTTGATGTTTGCTTAAGAGCTATTTCAAAATGCTTCAATATGTAAAAAGTATAATAATCTTGACTAGGAGGACCTGTCGATATACTACAGTAGGATAATTTAATCATTACAGCATTTGATGTTTACTTAAGAGCTATTTCAAAATGCTTCAATATGTAAAAAGTATAATAATCTTGACTAGGAGGACCTGTCGATATACTACAGTAGGATAATTTAATCATTACAGCATTTGATGTTTACTTAAGAGATATTTCAAAATGCTTCAATATGTAAAAAGTATAATAATCTTGACTAGGAGGACCTGTCGATATACTACAGTAGGATAATTTAATTATTACAGCATTTGATGTTTGCTTAAGAGCTATTTCAAAAATGCTTCAATATGTAAAAAGTATAATAATCTTGACTAGGAGGACTGTCGATGTACTACAGTAGGATAATTTAATTAGTACAGCATTTGATGTTTGCTTAAGAGCTATTTCAAAATGCTTCAATATGTAAAAAGTATAATAATCTTGACTAGGAGGACCTGTCGATATACTACAGTAGAATAATTTAATTATTACAGCATTTGATGTTTGCTTAAGAGCTATTTCAAAATGCTTCAATATGTAAAAAGTATAATAATTTTGACTAGGAGGACCTGTCGATATACTACAGTAGGATAATTTAATTATTACAGCATTTGATGTTTGTTTAAGAGCTATTTCAAAATGCTTCAATATGTAAAAAGTATAATAATCTTGACTAGGAGGACCTGTCGATATACTACAGTAGGATAATTTAATTATTACAGCATTTGATGTTTGCTTAAGAGCTATTTCAAAATGCTTCAATATGTAAAAAGTATAATAATCTTGACTAGGAGGACCTGTCGATATACTACAGTAGGATAATTTAATTATTACAGCATTTGATGTTGGCTTAAGAGCTATTGCAAAATGCTTCAATATGTAAAAAGTATAATAATCTTGATTTAAATGTCTCACTCTTTTTTTCCTTTTTTTTTTCCTTCTTTTCATCTTTTCATTATTGTTCGATTGAAATATTTTTGCGTTATCGCTTCCGTACACTCACCCCCTCTCTATATTTCCCCTATTCTCTTTCTTTCTTTCTTATATTATTTCTGTGTAGCATGCCCTTTTTCTTTCCTTTCTTTCTTTATAATCAAAACGGAATAGTCTATTTAGCTATGGTGACGACACTGATAAGAAATAAGAATTCGGTGGATTAGCAACACTAGATAATCGGGATTTACATTTTTGCATTTCATCTTAGACGATTTGGGCGGTCTCATCGTTAACCAGCGGGTGTTTCAAGATAATAACGGTCGTTCAAATAAAGAATACCAGTATATATATATAGACGGGTGGATGGACCATTTAGACGGTCTTATTTTAATTAGAGGGTGTTGTGAGATATTAACGGTCATACAATTAAGGAACACGAGTATTAATATATAGATGGATAGATGGATGATTTTGACGATCTCATCTTTAAGCAGAGGGTATTGCAAGATGATAACGGTCATACAATTAAGGAACACGAGTATTAATATATAGCAGGATTGGTGGATGGTTTAGATGGTCTCATGTTTAACCAAAGGGTGTCGCAAGATGATAACGGTCGTTCAAATAAGGAACATGTGTATTAATATATAGAGGGATGGATGGACGATTTGGACGGTCTCTTTTTTTAACCAGATAGTGTTGCAAGATAACAACAGTCGGACGATTAAGGAACAACCGTATTTATATATAGATACTAGTTACAAGATTTTTACTTATCTGATAAAAGGGATTCGGCTACTGTGTCCAGTAGCTTCGGATTCTGGATCGGTAAGATATAATTAAGTCACGTGATCCTAGTGGGCCACCCCAGGACAGCACCTGCTTCTTCGTCTTAAATGGACAGGGCCGGATTTATTGCCCGGTGCCCGAGGCGCCCCAACAGTGGAATGCCGATGGTATTCACGCACTTTTTGCACTGTCCACTGAATGAGCTTAGGTTAGTGCGTGACTCGCCACGTTAAAAAGAGCTTGTGTCAATCTGCCTGTTGGGAGGTCAGGAGAATAATTACTAGTTTGTTTTGGTTTGGCTTCTTTTATGACTCGGCTTTAAATGACACAAAAAGTGTTGATATGCCGTAAACTAAAACAACCAACCAGCCTGTGTCATTTGTTTATCAAAATGACTTGATTTGGCATTAAATGACCCGAAAAGGGTTGATATGCCGTAAACTAAAACAACCAGCTAACACGAATCCTTTGTTTATCAAAATGACTTGACTCGGCATTAAATCACCCGAAAAGGGTTGATATGCCGTAAACTAAAACAACCAGCTAACGCGAATCCTTTGTTTATTAAAATGACTTGACTCGGCATTAAATGACCCGAAAAGGGTTGATATGCCGTAAACTAAAACAACCAGCTAACGCGAATCCTTTGTTTATTAAAATGACTTGACTCGGCATTAAATGACCCGAAAAGTGTTGATATGCCGTAAACTAAAACAACCAACCAGCCTGTGTCATTTGTTTATCAAAATGACTTGATTTGGCTTTAAATGACCCGAAAAGGGTTGACATGCCGTTAAACAAAACAACCAACCAACCAATGGCATGATAAGGATTTAGACATTATCACCGTTTCTGGAACTGTTACCTCAATGTGGTTTTATTAATAAATGGTTTGGTGGAGTAGGGGAGGGGCTGTGATAACTAATTCAATTAACATTTCGGTTTAGCTCAGTCGGTAGAGCGCTGGGCTAGGAATCACCAGGTTCCTGGTTCGATACCGGCCCTCGCCAACTCAGCGTATGAGTAGCACAGGGATCTGTGCGGTAAAATGAGGAGCTGGTGGTAGGCGTGGCGCTCCACCTCAGTCGCTGAAATAATCTCCTTGGTTTAGCACTAGTGAAAAGGGGATAGCGCTAATGAAAATGGGTCATTGTCTGGATGGTCTCCATCCTTCTTTTGATTTCCAATTCATCCAGACTCTTTTCCAAACACCTGGGGATTGTTCCAAGGGCCCCAATTACAATTGGTACGACCTTCACTCTCATGTTCCACAGTTTCTTTTTCAGTTCTCTGGCAAGGTCCAAATATTTGTCGATCTTTTCCTTCTCTTTCATTTTCACTCTGTGATCGGCCGGGACGGCAAAATCCACGAGATGACAAGTCTTCCTCTTCTTGTCTATCAAAATTAGGTCCGGTCTCCTGGCTGGGATTAGGCGATCCGTCTGTACCTCAAAGTCCCAGAGAATTTTGTGTGTCTCGTTCTCCAGGACAGATTCAGGCTTGTGCATATACCATTTATGTGAAGGGTGAAAATTGAATTTCTTGCACGGTTTCCAGTGAATCACCTTTCCCACCCAGTCGTGTCTATTCTTGTACTCTCTTTGTGCGAGTTTACTGCATTCGCTTATTATGTGATTGATAGTTTCGCCTCTTTCCCCACACATTCTACATTTGCTATTCTGCTGTGTCTTATCTATTTTTCGCTTTTTTTATAGAGAATCTGGCAAGGTCCAGATATTTGTTCATTTTTCCATTTTCCTTCAGCTTCACCCTGTGATCTGCTGGCACTGCAAAATCCACCAGTTGACAAGTTTTTTCTTTTTTGTTTATCAATACTAGGTCTGGTCTTCTTGCTGGGATAAGGTGATCCGTTTTTATTTCAAACTCCCAGAGAATTTTATGTGTTTCGTTCTCAAGAACAGATTCTGGTTTATGCATATACCATTTTAGTGTATGGTCAAAATTTAATTTTTTGCATAATTCCCAGTGGATCACCTTCCCAACCCAGTTGTGTCTAGTTTTGTACTCCCTTTGTGCTAGTTTGCTACATTCGCATAGTACATGGTTTACAGTCTCATTTCTATTACCACAAAGTCTACATTTACTATTTTGTTGGGTCTTATTAATTTTCGCTTTGATATAGTTTGTCCTTATGGCATTATTTTGTGCAGCAATTATAAGTGATTCAGTTTCTCTTTTGAGGTTTCCTTTTCTTAACCATGTCCAATTCTTTCCATGTGCAACCTCTTCGATTTGTCGTTTGAAGTGTCCATATAATTGTTTTTCTTCCCATTTTTGTTTTCTAGTCTTTGTTTTTCTTCCCATTTTTGTTTTCTAGTCTTTGTTGTTTTTCTGTTTGTCCATCTGTCGCTTCTACTATTGTTGGCCGCCATAAGTAGTTTGTCTTTGCTCTTTCTTGTGTAATCTTCAAGTTGTTGGATTGTGGTTTCTACGCATTCCTTTATGTTGGCAAGACCTCTTCCCCCTTCCTTTCTTGACACATATAATCTATCTCTATCATCTCTAGGGTAGAGGGCCTTGTGCATGGTCATTAATTTTCTCGTCCGTTGGTCAATCTGTCTGAGTTCTTCTTTTGTCTATTTTAAGAATGGTCCTGAGTATCTTATAAGGGGGACAGCCCAGGTATTGATTCCTTTGATCAGATTTCTGCTGTTAAGTTTAGTTTCTAGAAGTTTTCTAGTTCTCCTGAGATATTCTTTTTTTAACTTTTCCTTTCATTTCTGCTTGCATGATATTGTCCGCTTCTAAAATTCCTAAGTATTTGTAGCTTTCATTTTCATCAAGAGATTTTATAGTTTCCTGATTTGGTAGTTGTATTCCATTCATTAGTTTTCTTTCACCCCTTTTTATTACAAGCATAACACATTTTTCGATTCCAAATTCCATCCCTATATCCTGGCTATATATTCTAATAGTTTGTACTAGGCTCTCCAATTCTTTTTCCTTTTTTGCAAAAATTTTAATGTCATCCATGTACACAAGGTGGTTTATCTTCTCTTGTGAATTACTAAATTTGTATCCCCCAATACATTTTTTCAGTATATGGTTTAGCGGCATCATTGCAATAATAAAGAATAGTGGTGATATTATTATTATTATTATTATTATTATTATTATTACTAGCTAATATATGCACCCTCCAGGTGCACGTATTTAAATTTTAATGTAATAAAATATCATATTAAATTAGAAAGGCTAATGAAACTGACTAAGAATGCAGATAAAAAAGATCTGCAACAGAGGGGGTATAATCGAAAAATAGAACAACTTTGAAACTAACTATTCCATCATTTTTCATTACTCCCCTCTTTCATTGGTAAATTTTCCTAATTTAACTATTTAGTTAAAATAGGAAGTAAAGGATAATATTACAGTTATTTCTTCTTGTAAATAAATTTCTTTTAAGATTTATCCACGAGATTTTTGTTTATATTTCTTAAGATAAAACCAAACAATTAGAAATCAATAATACCAAGCACATATTTATTAAAATAGAATTTTAAATATCAATATGCAAATTAGCCTTCTCGTTCAAACTGTAAACCGCTATTTTGTTGTATATATAAATACAATTGCATGTTATTAGTACGTAGATATGGTCAACAGTATTGATAATGTAAAACAATTTTTATTAATAACTGAAGGTTTAAAAGAATGAAATCATGGAGAATTTGACGTAAATAATTAAGGGAATTGTGACTTGAGTAGGAATATAGTTTCGGTTACAGACAGAAAAACACACAATCTCCATTATAATAAGATTATTATTATTATTATTCAATTTTCCTCTGGGGCTTTTATACGCACAGAAAAAAAGTAGGAAAATATTTTTCGATGCAAATGTTTTTCGTCTGTTGACACTTGCGAATACTTTTCGAGTTTTGTTCATATTACCTTTCGGGTGACCCCCTTTTTTTTGTGCTTTTTAAAAGGTCCCCCCCCCCCCCCTGCCTGTTTTGCCCTTTTGTAAAATGTGCACTCTTCCCACAATGATAGATTAGCCTGAATGTTGGCGCGCGGAATTGGGGACGGGACTTGATTTGACATTTATGGAAAAATATCGTAAGTTTCCGCTGAAATATTTCGGGTGATGGGAGAGACGGGGGAGAAGGAAAGAAAGGAGGGAAAGGGGAGGGGGAAAAGAAAGAAAGAAAGAAAGAAAGAAAGAAAGAAAGGAAGGCTATAGAAAGAAGGAAAGAAAGATATAGGAGTTAAAATAAAGAACGAAAGAAAGAAAGAGGAAAAGGGGTAGGAGAAAGAAAGAAAGAAAGAAAGAAAGAAAGAATGAATGAATGAAAGAAATGGTACGGAAAGAAGGAAAGACAGAAAAGAAAGAAAAAAATAAAGAGAAGGTGGATAGAATAGAAAAGAAAGAAAGAAAGAAAGAAAGAAAGAGAACAGAACAGAACAGAAGGAACGAAAGAAAGAAAGAAAGAAAGAAAGAAAGAAAGAAAGAAAGAAAGAGAACAGAACAGAAACAGAAAGAAAGAAAGAAAGAAAGAAAGAAAGAGAACAGAACAGAACAGAAAGAAAGAACAAAATAGAACGGAAAAGAAAGAAAGAAAGAAAGAAAGAAAGAATGGAAGAAAGAAAGAGAACAGAACAGAACAGAAAGAAAGAAAGAAAGAAAGAAAGAAAGAATGGAAGAAAGAAAGAGAACAGAACAGAACAGAAAGAAAGAAAGAAGAAAGAAAAAGAAAGAAAGAAAGAAAGAAAGAAAGAGAACAGAACGGAAAGAAAGAAAGAAAGAAAGAAAACAGAACAGAACAGAAAAAAGAAAGAAAAGAGAAAGAAAGAAGAAAGAAAGAAAGAAAGAAAGAAAGAAAGAAAGAGAACAGAAAGAAAGAAAGAAAGAAAGAAAGAAACAGAACGGAAAGAAAGAAAGAAAGAAAGAAAGAAAGAGAAAGAACAAAGAAAGAAAGAAAGAACAAAACGGAATAGAAAAGAAAAAATGAAAGAAAGAAAGAAAGAAAGAAAGAAAGAAAGAACAAAATAGAACGGAAAGAAAGAAAGAAAGGGAGGAATTGAAATAAGGTAGAGATAGAACAGAAAAGAAAGAAAGAAAAAGACAAAGAGATAACAAAAACAAAAATAATGAATAGAAAGGGAAAGAGAGAGAGAGAGAGAGAGAGAGAGAGAGAGAGAAAGAGAGAGTGTGTGTGTGTGTGTGTGTGTGTGTGTCCGTGTCTCTCTGTATGTGTGTGTGTGAATGAGTGAGTGAGAGAGTGAGACAGACAGAGAGAGAGAAAGATAGCAAATACAGAGAAGGAGATACAGGGAAGGAGTTAAAGACAGAGAGAGAGAGAGAGAGAGAGAGAGTGAGGAAAGGGGGAGGTGTGCAAACTTGCCTTTAAAGGTGAAAGGTAGCAGAGAATGGATATAATTTCAAAGAACTCGTAAGGAATTGACGATAAAGGAATTTCAAAAACATAAAACTCTTTGGAGCCAAAATTCTGGCTCGTCTATTTTCGCTCGGCCACAAAGAACGCGCCATATTTGCCTTTTAGTCTTAATTACAACACATCTTTAAATAACAATTTGCTTATTTTTCCAGGATCGGATTCAATTCCTGGTATTAAAAAAACCGCCATTCTCAACGCAGACAGCATTCTCATATTCAAAATGACAATAGAGTATTCGTATTACTTAATAGTTTACTAGACGACCTTTGAACCTAATAGCGCCCTTTTGGCGGGGTTTAGAATACGCTGACTCTATCCAATGCAGATGGGTAAGATACAGACCCCACCCCCTCCGAAAAAAAGGGATGTCCGTAGTTAGCGTCCTCTTCTGATTTGAAAGGAGTGATGACGTGTTAATAGCAATTGTAAAATGGTTATCTCTATTCACGTTTAACTGTTATATACCCACTAACTGAATCGGGTATATAACTGGAGGCGCTTGGCATTATGGAATTCGTAGGAAATGGACTCGTCGACCCAAATTCCAATCCTGGACACGTATGTTTGCATTTCACATAGCGCTAATGCTCTTGTGAAAGGTACGAATCCAATTATACTCCCTCCAGCTATGGGTTAAATAGTAGGGCAGACTGGGCTCTTCAGCCTTGGGTTGGTAACCAGCCTAGGAGATGGATAACTCTGAATTCAAAATTCCCTCCAGCTGTGGGTTAAATAGTAGGACAGACTGGGCCCTTCAGCCTTGGGTAGGTAACCAGTCTAGGAGAAGGATAACTCTGAATTCAAAATTCCCTCCAGCTATGAGTTAAATAGTAAGGCAGACTGGGCATTTCATTCTTGGGTTGGTAACCAGTCTAGGAGAAGGATAACTCTGAATTCAAAATTCCTGACGTCGGTCGTTGATTGGGTTTGTAGCAACCCTTGATGCACCAATTCTTTCCTATCAACTGTGCCAAAAAGTGTGGATGGTCCAACACAAGCCTTCACCACTATAAACAAATCACTGTGTGGGTGTTCATTGTATGAACCTTCTTGCGTCGAAAATCGACGAGAGAGTCCATAATATATATATATATATATATATATATATATATATATATATATTGTAAGCAGGTATTGTTGAAGACCACGGAATGTGTGAATCGACCAGCAAGGACGTACATTGATCAGATATGTGCGGATACAGGATGCTGCATAGAGGACCTCCCGAGAATGATGAGCGATAGGGATGGATGGAGAGAGATTGTCATGGATATCCGTGCTAACAGCGCGACATGATGATGATGATGATATATATATATATATATAATCCAAAAATCCGGAGAAGAAATATTCCTTACGACATAGGAGGGTTTTTTTTTAAAAACGTGTCGCAGTTTGCAGAGCTCAATGTGTCTTCTTATTGTCAGAGTCACAGAGCAAATTTATTATTAGGAAAGAGAAGGGGGCTATGTAGGAGGGGAAGAAATGAGAGGAAGAAAGTAAAGAAAAAAGAGAGGAGAAAAGGAGAGAATTATAAAAGGGAAAAAGAAGAGAATAATAGAAGAGAGAGAAAGAAAAAGAAAGAGAGAGAGGGGGGGGGAGAGAGAGAAGAGAGGTTACAAAAATTCATTCAACCATTCAGACACAAGTTACTTATGAATAAATCTCGTCGTAAATCTCTTTTGTGAGAATCTCGGCTTTATTGAAACAACGAGATTACATTCTCTCTAGATATTCATAATTTTGTTAAATGTTTGATGTGAAGTTGTTTGAGCGGGGAAACTCGGAAGTCTGAAATGGACAAGTGAAATTAGTTTCAAATATTCGGCAGCCATTTTGATCTCAGATTCAAACGAAACGCTAACAGCGTGCTTTTACCTATCTATGGAAGACCCAATAAGCAAAAAAATTTCAAAGCTTTTTATCAAATAGAATTTTAAAGGATTAAAATCACAAAATAAACATTTTTCATTCAAATTTGAATATATTATCACACACAAACGCACACACAAACACAGACACACACACACACACACACACACACACACACACACATTTTGTGATTTTAGAAATCTGACCTCTCTATCTTTCTCCTACTCTTTCTTTCTTTCTTTCATTCTTTCTTATTATATTTTTCTGTGTAGCATGTCCCTTTTCTTCCCTTTTTTTCTTTATGATCAGAACGGAATGGTCCATTATTTAGCTGAGGTGACGACACTCATAAGAAATAAGTATTCGGCAGATAAGCAACAATAATAGCGCCCTTTTGGCGGGGTTTGGAATACGCTGACTGTATCCACTGCAAATGGGTAAGATACAAGTATTAATATATAGATTAATTTACACTTTTGAATTTCATCTTGGACAATTTAGACGTTCTGATTTTTAACCGGAGGGTGTGGCAAGATGATAACGGTCGTACAATTAAGGAACACCAATATTAATTTATAGACGGGTGAATGGACGATTTGCACGTTTTAATTTTTAAACTGATGGTGTTACAAAATGATAAGTCGTACAATTAAGGAATATGAGTATTAATATATATATATATATATATATATATAAATAAGTCATCCACAGACACGTGTTTCAGCGTTTCACGCCTCTTCAGTGTAGCTAGGCACAACAACTATCCTTGGCTAGGGTCGAACTCAAACTGTCTGTTTGCCAGCCTGATATCTTATCCCCTCGGCCAGTGACAGCTGCTGTAGCGAGACTGGTGTTTTTAAACTATTAAATACATAAGTTTGTTTATATATTTTTACGATCACAGAGAGATCAAGTTTTCAGGAAAACGACCATTGCTTATATGCTTAGTAGTGAAAGTTAATTTAAATTACCAATTAGAGAGCTCATACCAAATTTATGGGAGCTTATATTAATAAGTCATCCACAGACACATGTTTCAGCGTTTATATATATATATATATATATATATATATATATATATATATATATATACAATGTTCGTTCGCGCTTATTCTGAATATTTTGATTTCTCCAGAGAAATTGCTATAAAATGTTATTTTTAAAAATTGTTTAAAAAATCGATACTGAAATTTCGACAGTTGATACAAGAAATTAAATTGTTGTAAACGTTTATTTTTTGTTGGGGGGAGGGGTCATTTTTTCAATCGATAATCCTACAATTAACACCACGCTGTCGTGTTTATCAAATTCTTTTTTATCTAAAAATTAAAAATAATTTCGCAACACAGAATTATTTAGAAAGTTGAAACATTGCGATGATAAATTAGACTAACGGTTTCCCACTGCATTGTATGGATATCCAAAAGAACAAAAATATCTCCAGTAGAATACTTTGCTCTTCAAATAACCTGTCTCACAGTATTCTTGCAAGTTATTGTACAAATTATCTTGAAATAAAAGACGAATAAGGTAATTGTTAGACTTAAGCTTTATGTAATATAACTTAACTGTGGTCCAGTTCAGGTAAATATTCTTTATATGTGTCTGAGACTGGAATGTTAGTCTCAGACACATATCAATAAAAAAAGAGATCAGATGATCCTGTTAATAAACAAACAAAAAAAATAAATGAAATAAAATAAAATAAAATAAAATAAAAATAAAACCTTGCTTAGAGGCGAATCAAATCTGGAATAATAATTAAAATAAAATAAAAAGAAATGATCAGACACACAGACATAAGCACCACGCACACACATACGCTTACATTTACACACACAAGCACGCGCACACACACACTTACACACACAAACACACACACACACATAAGCAAGCACCCCAACCATACACATACACACACAGAATTTGGAAGACCCAAGACAGAACGAATCTAGCAGCCGCTAAGACAACTTCAGTTCCAGTATTCTTCTGATGATGGGAATTTTCGTCCCGAAATATTGAGAAATTAAATGACAGGTTAACAAAAAGTTACCTTCTTTTTTTCTTTACACTTGCATTGTGATAGCCTTCAAAACCAACCAACAAACCAATATATACACAATGCTTCAAGCAAATTACAAAACCCTTTTAAATATTCTTAAGTATTTATAGTAAACTGATCCATGTGGGTGGGGAGACAACTATGTTAGACTTCCCTATAGATCCCATTCTCGTTGTTCGAACTATTGATCACATTCTTTTATTTAAGATACCTTCTATATTTTTTGTATAATCTATTATCATTCTCAGATTGGTTATTTCCTCTAACTCCAACATAAACAAAGAGGAACCACTCTTGACTGATAAATTATTTATTTATTTTCTCATTAAATAACCCTAAACCCTAACCCTAAACCCTAACCCTAATCCTAACCCCGTCTTCTTTTTTCCTAGTAGATCAATAAATAGATAAATGATTTATCAGTCAAGAGTGGTTCCCCTTTGTTTACTTTGGAGCTATAGGAAATAACCCTCAGACTTTTTAGAACTATTTATTTCATTGTTTTTTTATTTAATTCTTGTTTCGTTTTGGTTTCTTTGTTTAATGGAATCTCAATCTTTGTGGCTTATTCAATGCCAAAGCTATTCTTGTAGAAGAACAGTAGTGGTACTATTTGGGCCATAGTTGGGGGATAACAGATTTCAAAGCTTTTCCTAGGGTATTAGTCCGAAAGTGAATGTAGTGGTTTAACTGGGGTTTGAACTCGTTTACTACAATATCTCAGTCCGGTACGTTAGCCACTACGTCATGGGATCTCTCCCAAATGGTTGGTTGTTTTGTTTTACAGCATATCAACCCTTTTCAGGTCATTTATTGCCGAATCAAGTTATCTTTGTTAAACAACGAAATCAGGTTGCTTACAGTACCTGCAGTTGCTTAAGTGGAGGAATGTGGGGTTTCATACTATTTATCAATGGTATTAGTCTGAAAATGATCGTAGTAGCGCGATTGGAGTTCGAACTCGCTTTCTACGATGTCGCAGTCCAGCACGCCAGCTACCACGGCGCGGGATCTCGTATTGCTATGGCTGCTTGCTTTGTTTTATTTTGTTTGATAGCATATCCTACAAATAATGCCGAATCAAGTCATTTTTGATAAACAAAGGACTCAGGTTGCTTACAGTACTTGCTGTTGCTTAAGTTCGAACTCGCTTACTACGACGTCGCAGTCCTTCACGGTGGCTATTATATATATATGGACTCTCTCGTCGATTTCGACGCATAAAGGTTCATCCAATGAACAACCCACACATGGTTTCATTTATAGTGGTGAAGGGTTCTGTTGGACCATCCGCACTTTTTGACACAGTCGATAGGAAAGAATTGGTGTATAAAGAATTCAACAAACCCAATCAACGATTGATTTTAGTTTTTTTTTTAATTCAGAGTTTTCCTTCTCCTAGACTGGTTACCTATCCAATGTTAAAGAGCCCAGTCTTCCCTAGTATTTTACCCATTGCTGGAGGGAGAATATATGGATTCATACCTTTCCCGATGGTATTAGCGCTATGGGAAATGTAAACAGTCTTGTCTAGGATTAGAATTCAGTTATCTTCTCTTAGATATAAAAAATGAGATAAATTCAAAATTTACATTGAACTGTCCAATTGGACACATAGCATAGTGGATATAAGCGTTGGGTTAAGACAGCTCTAAGTGACAGTTAACTCTAGGCTATGTTAAGTATTCTATGTTATTTTCACCTGTCGTCAGGATTGAACCTGCAACCTCCAGATGATTGTCACTTAGAACTGTATCAATTTACTTATATCCATTGCAACATTTCTCCAGATTTTAGATATAAATACCCAAATTATGCCACACGCCTCCATATATATATATATATATATATATATATATATATAAAGCAATCTACAGAAGCGCGTTTCGGGGTTTACCCCTCATCAGTGCAGCTATACTTATTTTTCAGCAGCTACCTCTGGTCGGGTTCGAGACCCGAACGAACTTACGCTCGTCAAGTCTCTTACCGATGGGTCCACAAGCAGCTGCCAAGGATAGAAGGCAGAATAATCGCTATATTTCCTAAACCGGAAATAAACTCACCAGAGGTCTCTAACTTGTAAACAAGTGAGACTAGCTTTGCGCCGAAGCGGTGAATTTTCGCAATTAGTCCCTTCCGAAAATAGGATGAATTTAATTATCGATGTTTAAACATTTCGGTTTCTTTAAACCTTCATCAGGATGTATCTTGGGCTGAAGAAAATGATGGATGTTTTTATAGATGACATCTTCCTGAGAAGGGAAATTTTTTGAATACTATATATTTTTTTGTCAAAGTTTTACAATTCTTTTTCCCAAATAGGGCCAAAGTGGAGTATTGCATGTCATGAACTGCTCATCCACCTGGGCTTTATCCTTAAGCATCACAGGTCGCCACCCACAGCCAACAGGTGGCCCCATTTTAAAATGCTTTAGTTCTGCTGTTGTATTGAGTGCAGTTTCAATGGATATTACTTGTGACATAAACTTATTCCTTGAAGTAGAAAGATGTAGTATCAGTTTAATCCTTGTCTGTTGATCCTTCTGGGAGGAAATCCATTAGGCATCTAACTTTAGGACAATTTATCAACAACCTTAAATACATGTTTGTCATTTTTCATTGGTCAATCCAGATCCTGCTACTTGGAATAGTCTATAAATATAAGTGATGGCTTTTTGTACAGCTTATACCTATAAGAGAAATTCAACACTGAATCAATCTTGCATATATCTATCTATCTATCTATCTATCTATCTATATATATATATATATATATATATATATATATATATATCAACCACTCTCCATGAGCAGGATGCAACACAAAGTCAATTTCTTAAGTGGAGTTTAACAAATTTGAATTCAGAGTTTTCCTTCTTCTAGACTGGTTGCCTAATTAAGGCTAAAGAGCCCATTTTTCCTTACTATTTACCCATAGCTGGAGGGAGACTAGTTGGATTCATACTTTTCCTAAGGGTATTAGCGCTATGTGATTTATATTATTATTATTATTATTATTATTATTATTATTATATTTCGCTATATTATTTGTCATTTTAAAATGCTTTCGTTCTGCTGTTGTGTTGAGGAAACTTTTTAAATTTTTTTTCTTTTCGAGGCCGTAGCAGAGATGTGTGATTTTGAGAGGAATCATTATCATTCGAATAGTTGTTTAGACTATTGATTACATTATTTGAGATACCTTCTATAAATTTGAAAAGAGCTCTTATCATTTACCGTTCGCTCGGTTGCTGCAATCCTCGTTTCAGGCTATTTTACCTTGGGCAGTGTTTTTTTTATTGGTTAGCTGTTTATCTCGGTCTGAAATAATAGGAATGTCCCGGGGGGAAATAAATCACATGCAATATCCCATTGCGTGATGCTGGGAAACGTGCCTAAATAGAACACTGTAAAGTTAAAGAGAGATACGGTCGGAATGTTGAGGGCCTTAAACGAATAAAAGGGACCCTTAATCACCCCTTCGGTTCTTTGATGTTACAAACAAATTGCAAATGAATATCGCTCCATCAAAATGGCGGTCGAGAATAGCGCTAACCAAAAACTTATTTGGTTTTCAAGTAATGGAATCTTAGCGTCTATTTACTGTTTCGAAATCAATTTGACATGTTTCGCTAATGGTCTAGCGTCATCAGAATGCTAGTTGATTTATTACCAAAAGCAGGATCTTCAGGTAAAGGGAATTAATTTACAATCGCCCAATCACATTACAAAGAGGGGCAATTGTAGAAATTTAAGTAGACTCTATTATTAAAACTAACAACAGAAAACACTCTCCGGGCGTCGTAAAATTAATTTTTGAAAGACATTGCCTGAGAAGGTGGGAGTTAAAAATTCAATGTCAGAGGTTTTGTATAATAAGTAAGACAGATCCTCATATTTATTAAAGGAGTAAAAAAACAAAAAAACAATTTGAAATGAAAACTGAGCCCCGTCCCTCTCAAATAAAATGTTGCGTGCATGTAATAATCAAACAATTATTTTGAATATTTTCCACATCAATTTTACACAAAATCGTAGGTATTTATTTATTTGTAAACTTTTTAGTTAACTTCTTGTTACTGTAAAAAAAAAAGGACGAGAGGAAAAAACAATTTTTAAAATTGCTTACTCAAATTTTGCGTGTATATAGCATAAGAATATTGTGACGTAAGCTGTGGCGTAGAGCTATGACGTAGCTTTTGTTACAGACAGAAATACAGACAACCTCCATTATTAATAGATATGTATAATTACAAAATGAAGATTAAAAAAACGTATACATAGTTTCTAATTCCATATATATGCCGCATCCCCAAAGACCTACTGTATGGTAAATTAGTAGAGGGCACCCGACCGGTAGGGAGACCACGCCCGCACCTTAAAGATGTCTGCAAGAGGGACATGAAGACATGCCACATCGACACCAACACATGGGAGACTTGTGCAAAAGACCATGCGACCTGGCGACTCCTAGTCAAACAAGGAACGAGAAGGAGTGAAAAAGAGAGGAAAGAAGCCGCCACAAAAAAGAGAGCCAGAAGGAAGGGGAGAAAACAGCAACTCCAGCAAGCATCACCGTTTGTTTGCGGTCACTGCACCAGAGATTGCCATTCAAAAATTGGTCTGATCAGCCACTCACGCAGGTGCAGATAAATAATAATGGAAAAATGGACACTACGCCATCGTCTTCAGTAGACGGACGGATGCCAACCACACAATATATATATATATATTATATATATAATATATATATATATATGTATATATATATGTATATATAATGGACAGTATTTATGAATCAAAGTACCTCAGATAAAAACTCTCATCACTGCGTTTAGAAGAATGGAAAAGAAAGAACAGGGATATATATATATATATATATATATATATATATATATATATATATGAGAAGAAAATATTTTTAGAATATAACAAGCACAGGATGTTATGATCAGAGGAAACAATTTTATTTGTCAATACTTAAGCATTTCGGTATATTGTACCATCTTTAGGACACTGTTAAGTAATGTTTATGTGAGGGACAAAATGAAAGATGTTAAGTGTATAGGGAATGTGTGAATATGATGTTATTAACTGTTAATTTTTATATGCGCGTTTGTTTACGGTTAATAACATCATATTCACACATTCAGTGTCCTGAAGATGGTACAATATACTGAAATACTTAAATATTAAAAATTGTTTACCCTGATCATAACATCCTGTGTTTGTTATATTTTTAATATTTCTTCTCATATTGTTGGATTAATTTCCTCACCGTATTTCCACAGACACACACACACACACACACACACACATATATATATATATATATATATATATATATATATATATATATATATATATATATCAGAAAGTAATCATACAAGGCTAAGCAAGATACAAAATATCTGAAACACGTGTAGCTGAAGTGAACTAAAAAAGTTTTATTTGAAAATCAAAATCTAAACCATTGTGCGCACCTTTTTTTAATATATATCTATATATCTATATATCTATCTATCTATCTATATATATATATATATATATATATATATATATATATATATATATATATATATATATATATATATAAGAATGGAAAGGGAATTGAATCCGACAATATGAGGAAAAAATGAGTAAAGAAAAGAAAGGTAGATGGATAAAAATGAATTTTATCGATATCACTTTTAATCGATATCACTTACACACGTGTTTCGGTCTGTTTATCAAAATGTATACGGATTTACGTTATTATTATTATTAAAATAATCAGATGGAGTTGAAATAATGATAATAATAATAATAGGAAAAATGTAAAAATATTCTGTACACAGAGAGATTTTTTACGACCTTCATCAGAGTGAATTTTTTTATTTTTTGAGTAGAGATAAATAAATAAATATATATATATATATATATATATATATATATATATGTGTGTGTGTGTGTGTGTGTGTGTGTGTGTGTGTGTGTATATTGTTTTCAATGAGTAACTGACAGAAAATTGGTTGGTTATATTTTCTTCTTGGTTGACCCCACCCTAGGCGAAAAAAACTATTAAAGTGGTGTCAGTCTGTTTTGACTTATTCCACAGATCATCATTTAATCAATAAAACTATCATGCAACTTTCCTGTTCCCTTACCTGGCACCCACTTTACAATGTGCAATAATATGCAGTCAGGAATCCAGCCAGGCTTTTCATCAAGTGACTTAGGTCTGTCATAACTTCTATCTCAAAGGGGCAAACTTCGGTGCGCGTCTGAGTGGCCATCGCCAGGCCTGATATGCACACCCAGGGACGTCATGGTTTATGTAATATGAAGTTAACTTATTAGACACTTTTCACTAAATTCTATTTTGTATTGCGCAACATATTCTTCCCTCAAAGTTATGTGCAGAAAGCAGTTATGTGCAGAAGGAATTGGATTTATCCCCGAAATCTTTGGGGTGTTGGTTGGTTGGTTGGTTGGTTGGTTGGTCGGTTTTCACTTGTGTTATTTTATGCCGAAGACATTTTGTTTTATTCATTCTTGATGGTTAGTCATTTTTAATTTATTTTCTTCTTCTTCTTCTTCTTCTTCTTCTTCTTCTTCTTCTTCTTCTTCTTCTTCTTCTTCTTCTTCTCAATTGTTTCATATTCTTGTTGTTCTTTTTCAATAGTTCTCCTATACTTTCTTCTTCTTCTTCTTCTTCTTCTTTTTTGATTTCTGTCGGAGGGAAATCGTTAGTATACATCGCTGATGAGACTTAATAAAGTCGAAACAGTCTGTACGATGTTCTACACACCGTGCGATCCTTTGCCGGGATTACACTTGTCAAGTTTATTTTCCATAAAGTATCGAATTTTATGCGATACATGCATTGTAATTGCCTTCAAGCAAAAATATAAATAATAATAATATATACTTTATTCAACAATACTTCTAAAAAAACAAACACCGAAAAAAAATCTTATATATTATATATATATATATATATATATATATATATATATATATGGGAGTAAAATGAGGAAATTAATCCGACAGTATATTGAGAAAATGCACAACAAATAAGGGATGTTACAATGGATGGAAATTTATTAGTCGATGTTCGAACATTTCGATTTATAAAGAAACCTTCTTCAGGACAATGAAACTATTAAGGTAAAAAAAAGATTTATGTAGTTAGACAGATGATGGATGTTATGAATGTACTGAGGTTGGAAAATGTGTGGAAAAGGTTCGTTACCGTTCGTTGATTGGCGTTCATAATTGAATTTTAATGACGTGATTGGTGCATGCAAAACCAAGAATCGAAAAGTGATAGGAACACTTGAAGTCGAAAAATCAAGACGTGATTGGCCCACGAGGAGATGTTGAAAATCAGTCATTAATATCTACAAAACTACAAACCCCGGCCATAGCAAAAATAACACAATATATATATATAATATATATATATATATATATATATATATATATATTATATTTGTATTTTTGTTACACACAAATATATAAAAATGCACAATGTTTCCTTTCGATACACACACTTACACCGTCCCATACTCACGCCATAAATATTTGACGTCATATTTCAAACCGTCTACACAAAAATATATCAAAATATGAATACACACACCTACACCGTCCCATACTCACGCCATAAATAGAGAATAGTTGACGTCATATTTCAAACCGTCTCCTTTTTTCAAACCTCAAAATTTTTTAAACAGACTGAATAACAATGACTATCACTCGCTTTTCTCGTTATTCTGTGATAAATAATTTCTTATCACCTTCCATATAACAACACATGCCCTGAAGATGTTCTAATTAATAGATCGAAACACTACAGCGTCGGCCAATAAACTCACCACTTAACCCATTTAAACCTGTGTTTTCTCATTTTTCTTAATATACTACATATATATATATATATATATATATATATATATATATATATATTAGATAATACTTCTCTTTAAACATTAGTATCTACATGGAATCATGTTTTTGTTTTTTGACTTCACGTTTAAATCCTGATTATCTGGTGTTACTTATCCGTCGAATTCTTATTTTTTTTATGAGTGTCATAACCTGAGCTAAATAATAGACCATTCGGTTTTTATTTAAAAGAACGGGAAGAAAAGGGACATGCTACACGGGAAAAATATTAGAAAGAAAGAAAGAAAGATAGAGAGAGAGAAGGGTGAGCACATGGAAGCGATATCGCTAATCTGTTTCAATCAAACATAATGAAAAGATGAACTCGAGGAAAAAAGTGTGATAGACAGTTAAATCAAGATTATTATACGGTTTACATATTGAACTATTTGACAATATCTCTTAAGTAAACATATCAAACGTTGTAATAATTGAATTATCATACTGTGGTATATCCACTGGTCCTAAGCTTTAAAGATTCAAACAAAGATGTCATTGATGCTGCTGATGATGATGATGATGCTGCGGCTGCTGCTGCGGCTGCTGCTGCTGCCTTTTCCGCATTGTCATGAAAGAGTACGATCACTTTAGTCATATTTCTGGAAACCTAATAAAATGAAAGCAGTTAGGGATGTGCAAAAAACACAAAAATTATTTCGTAACAAATAAATCAAATCAGATATATATATATATATATATATATATATGTGTGTGTGTGTGTGTGTATGTGTGTATGTCTCTCTCTCTCTCTCTCTCTCTCTCTCTCTCTCTCTCTCTCTCTCTCTATTCAGCTATATATATAAATATTTATATACATATATATGTTTCTCTATTTACCTATATATAAATATACATATCTTTCTATTCAGTTTCATAAATATATATATATATATATATATATATATATGTATATGGAGAGAGAGAGAGAAGAGAGAGAGAGGGGGGAGATAAAAGGGTTTGGCACAGAGCAAATAACAATAAAAAAATATCCTTTTTCTTTTCTTCTTTTCTTCTTTTCTGTCTTACCGATGAAAAGGGAACTGTTTATCGGAGCGTGAACAACAAATACCTGTTTTGGGAATGACAGCAAAGATTCTAATGTTTGCACGTTTTATTCATTTTTTTGTATCTTCAAGAAAGGAGAGCTTCAATTCGAATAAATGAGTAGAATTTAAAATGAAGATCTGCGCAACACCCATTGTCACTTACTGCGACTCAAATCAATTTAAGCAAAAGTATCAGGAATCCTGTGAAAATATTTGTTGTACTTTGGTTGGTTGGTTGGTTGGTTGGTTGGGTTTTACGGCATGTTAACCCTTAAGTTATTTCATACCAAAGTCGTTTGTTTTATTCATTCTTAATTAGAATTCAACATTCAGTCAATTTGTTTTAAACTCATTTTCAAACTGCGTGATGAAGCGCAATTATAAATTATTGATTATGTTTATTTATTAATGTAAGAATGTATATATATATATATATATATATATATATATATATATATATATATATATACCAACCCCTCCGCACGAGCAGGATGTGACGCAAGGTCAATTTCTTAAGCGGAGTTCAACAGGTTTTGAATTCAGAGTTTTCTTTCTCCTAGACCGGTTGCCTAAAGGACCTCCCGAGAATGATGAGTGATAGGGACGGATGGGGTGAGATTTTCATGGACATCCGTGCTA
>CM042164.1:10212856-10242856 GCA_023376005.1 Doryteuthis pealeii | reverse complement strand
GAATATAAGCAAAAATCTCTTCAATGAATCTTGAATGAAATCCATTAACAAGAAAAAATAACTGTAATTTTATTATTTATTTCCTCTTTTAACTAAATACTTAAATTAGAAAAAATAACAACGAAAGACGAGAGTGATGGAAGAGTAAGTTTCAGTTGTTCTCTTTTTCGATTATATTCCCTCTGTCTCAAATCTTTTTATCTGCATTTCCCATTTAGTTTCATTAGCCTTTCTAATTTAATACAATATTTTATTACATTAAAACTTAAATACTTGCACCCGGAGGGTGCATATATTTGCTAGTATATATATATATATATATATATATATATATATATATATATAAAGCCATGTGCAATTTTTTCTGGTATTAGAGAATTGAAAATAAAATGCTTGATTACGGGTGAATGAGATGTATTTATTTGTTATAGGGTACAATACATTTATGGTGCGGTTGGTTTCAAAACAGCGTGTTAGCCACTTATCGTCAAGACAACACGTTAGGGTGTTATATATATGTATATATATATATATGTGTGTGTGTGTGTGTGTGTGTGTCTGTATGCATGGATAATATGTATGTATGTATATATATAAGTGTATTTTGGCAGCATTTTTCTTTTATACAAGTTTTGTTGAACAATTCTTGTCGGACAAGTTTTTGGTTGATCCTTTCTAATTTTCGGGCCATCTTTTTGTTAACTGGTGTAATAGTCCACCAAAGGTTTCAATACGAGCGCTTTCGGCAATACAGTTTGCCATCATCAGGTAGGAAACGATGGTATGGTTTCGTGTCTCGTTTTTAATATATATGTATATATATAAATATATATATATATACATATATATACATAAAACCTCATCTGCATTATGATATGTAATAAATACACGGGAATAAATATGTATATTTGTAAATATATATATATATATTTATATATATATATATATATATATATATATATATATGTATATTAACTACTAATGCTATTACAATGAAAACGTTGTAGTAACTTTTGATGAATAAATATATGATGTAAAATATAATATATATTATATATATATATTACTAATTATTTCGTAGAGACTATAATTAGACTATAATGACGCAATTCTATGCTTATATATACATGTGTATAAGTTCATATATATATATATATATATATATACATTCATGTGTATATATATATGTGGGGGGGGGGTGTATGTGTGTGTAAATAAACCCCATCTGCATTATGGTATGTAATAAATATATATATTGTTATAAATACTGATATATATATATATATATATATATATATATATATATATATATATATATATATATATATAAAGTCATCCACAGACACGTATTTAGGCGTTTCACGCCTCATCAGTGTGGCTAGACACAACAACTACCTCTGACCAGGATCGAAATCCGACTGACTTTTTGCCTGCCAGACTTCTTAACCTCTCGGCCATTTGACAGCTGCCGTAAAGGGGTGGCATTTTTTAAAAAATACCACCCCTGTATTTGAATTATATTAAATACATACATTTGTTTATATATTTTACGATCACCAGAAAGATCCAGTCTGTGAACAGACGACTTTCAATTCTCTGGCAGTGAAGTTATTTTGCAGATCCTACCAGTTTTTCCAAAGCTACGGGCTTCCTGTGATATGTGAACCGTTCAAGGCCACCAAACTGTATCAAACCGGGTATATCCTTTCCACTCTCCAGTACTTTCAATAACAGTCTTTTTTCCAAATTCGATCTGGCCAGGCAACATGATGACACGAGCCAAAGGCCTTGTATCCATCTTTTAGTTTTTCCTTCAGCTCAACCCTTATATTCGATTCTGCCTGCGAATCCACCAAGGTACTTACACCGGATCTCTTTTCTTGATATTCTGTTTTTTTGTATTTTTGTTAATCAACACAGGTCTGGTCTTCTGGCTGGGAGTAGGTTGATCCTGTCTTTGTAAATTTTGATTTTTTTCATACCATGATAAGCTTGATGGTCTTTCATTGGAGCTTGATATGTCACCAAGTCTCCTTCAAGTCTCCAGGACTCTCCTAAGTATTATATAAGATTTCAACAATGCCAGTAGTTGGGAATTGAACTCAATTCTATCCTTTGATTTCCAGATTTCTACATTCAATTTCAAGCCTTATTTGGACCGTTGCCAAGTGCACTTAGCTACAACGCGTATACTTTTTTGACCTTTAGATTCTCTAGCTTTTCAATTCTCTGTCAAAGGTCCAGGTTAATCTTGTTCATCTTTTCATTTTTGCCCCCAAGATTGCGCAGTCAGTGCAGTGTTTTGAAATGCGTTTCAAAATCCTTTCCTCTGATTTCCAAAACTTTCCAAACCCTTTTTCCCAATCCTTTTTGGCGACCTGTTTCCAAGTGCAACAAACTTTACAATTTGGTACACTTTGACTTTCATATTCCATAACTTTTTTCCCAGTTCTCTTGGCAAGGTCCAAAGATATTTATAACATTTTTCATTTTCCTTTAGCTTTACCTGCTGAATCTGCTTGGGAACTGGCAAAAGTTCCACCAGTTCAAGTTCTTTTCTTTTTTGTTAATCAACACTAGGTCTAGGTCTTCTTGCTGCGGATAAGATTGATCAGTTTTTTATTTCAAAGTCCCAAGAGAATTTTATGTGTTTTCGTTCTCCAGAACAGATTTTGGTTTATGCATATACCTATTTGAGTATGTGTGGTCAAAATAATTGTTCTGCCATAATTTCCCAGTGGATCAACCTTTCCCACCCAAGTGTGTCTAGTTTTGTATTTCCCCTGTGCTAGTTTGCTACATTTCGCAGAGTCATTATGGTTTACAGTCTCATCCCTATTACCGCCAAAGGTCTATATTATTATTATTATATTATTTTTATTATTATTATTATTATGTATATTAATTATATTACTTGAACTTATTTTTATCATATTTATATTAAAAAAAAGTAAGTGAACTCAACAATTATATAATCAGGCAAATTACTACGAAACAACCATGTTCCTGATTAGTAACGTCTTTATATCAATCTAGTAGGCACTTTCCATCACAAAAGACGATGGCGTAGCGCTCCAAAGGATTTTAAAAAATAAAATGGTAATAAATGAAAATAAAAAGAATATTATGCCTGCGCAAATTGCATTCGCTGCCAATCCTGAAGTGACAGTCTTTTGTGCCATTTGAATGCACACAAAACTGTGTATGCTTTTCTTGGGGCTGCTTGTCCTTTTCTCTTCTCCTTTCTGGCTCTCTATTGTTGTCCGAGGCTCCTCTCCTTCTCCGGTCACCCCTCTCCGATCCATGCCCATTAACGTTAAAATGCGATGCCGGACGCCCCTCCTTATTTTTTTTGCAAATCCTTAAACTCCAACGTAGAGTAGAGAGAGATTATCAGAAGTTTAGTCTCGCCCAGATCTTCATCTCTAATCGAAAAAGTGAAAATCTTTCGGTACTGGCTATGCCCCATAAAAATCCCCAACAGAAAATAAATGTAACAAAATAGTAAAAGGAAATTTACCATTCAATGAATTTACAAATTTTAATATAATACTATAAAATAAAATGAAAAGCACTTATTTCCAAATCCAAATTCCATTGTTTTTCAAAAAGGCGAAAAAAACAAACATAACGATAACAAAATACAATTGGCAATGAACTTTCCCTTCTTCGGTTATCTCTTTTTAAAATTTGTAAATTTTTAAGATCCTTCCTACAAATCAAATATAAAAAATCAAATCCTTAAAATCTAAATTTTGACCTCAAAACAACCCTGGTGAATAATTAGATGTGTAAATAATAAAATATTAACTTTGTCCGATAAATTTTTTAATTTCGTAGTTTTCCTCCTTCTTAGTAGAGAACCAACCCCCCAAGCGGATTTTACAGAATTTGAACAGTTTTCCTTCTCTAGACTTGGTGCCTAAACCCAAGCTTAAAGAGCTCAATCTGCCCGTACTATTACCCATAGCATTGAAAGGAGGAGTATTTGGATTTTTCGTACATTTTCCCAAAGGAATATTAGCGCCTAAAACGTTAAAACTGTAGCTTCTAAAAAACGGGATTTGATCTCAAGGAACAATGAGTCCATTCCCTACCACGACTAACCAATAGGACCAACATGTATTCATTCCCAAGGCTGGGCGCTATTGCCTAAAGAGTAGGGTGTTGCCATGTCAATGGATTACATCGCATTCTGATTCCGAACGTGACGTGATCCTCAACTGAGACCAACAGGTGAACCCATTAAAGGGGGATTTAACACCTCTGTAGAGGTGGCCAAGTACGCGCGATACTAACAATGACAACACCCATGAGAGGCGCGTCAGTAAATACACAACGTTGCAAAACTCTGTTAGTCTATGCTTTTTATTGAAATTATTTCAATTTGTAAATCCGCCAAAGTAATAATGAAATTTTCAGATAGAATTTGTTCTCCTTGGGCACTGCAAAAAATATATTTAGCTTTAGAGCACGTAAATGGCGCAGCCAACCCGGTTCAGAAGAAACAAAGGCTGTTCTACAAGGTCCGAAAATGAATTGGTTATAAAGAATTATTTCGTTTTAAAAATATCAGCCCGCCCCGGCATAGTTAACACAAAAAAAGAACGCAAACCAGAACAAGTGTCTTAATTCCCGACAATGCACGAAAATGAAAATAAATATAGCTATAACAGAGAATGGAGAATTAGATTGTAAGGAAATAATAAGAAAAACACTGACAATGTTGGTTAATTAAAAAGGAGCGTCGGTATAAAATTGGGCCAGAGTTTAAGAAAACTGGAAAGAAAAAGTAATGTCAAGCACCGAACATAAATAAATAATCAATAATTTTAATTTTTATTTTTTAATTTAATAAGAGGGGAAGTAAAAACTAAAAAATGTAATTTTTGTTTAGGACGGTATAATTACCAACACAGGAACATTTGTCATATCATATTTTTAGAAAAAAAGTGGTAAGTGACGCTCATCCTCTATCGGAACTCACATTATACATAACTACATATCTATTATGCCATATACACTCTCTCTAAAGACACCTTTTTTACTACACACACACGCGAATAGCAATGTTCTCACCTTTCGATATAGAGCGACAGGTATTCCTGCTACCGTAAAATTCTGGTTGACTGTTCTTCTGATGCTCAATTCTTCACTAGAGGATATCGCTTCTGCACTATATATCACTACCAGTTTCAACNTCCCTCTATATATATATATATATACATATATATATATATAGAGGCAGAGAGACGAGCAGAGAGAGAGAGAGAGACGTAAAGAGGACACAGAGGCAAGTTCCTTGCGCTATTGGCTAAACGTGCTGGCTGCACATCATAGTAAGCAATTTCGAACCTCCAATAAGGCTATTATCGCCCCATTAGTATTAATACCCAATGAAAACAATCGTATATATAATGAATTCATTTCACTAAGCATTACTCTAGAGCGTCAACATCTGTTTGTAATCTGTATTAGCAAGCCAGCCTGGCGGATCGGTTACTTCTGGAGTTCATCCTTCGCTGGATTGCCCCATATTTGTGTTGGAATATTTAGTATATATACTGTACCAACCCCTCCGCACGCAGCAGGAGATGCGACACAATGCGTCAATTCTCTAATCCGGTGTTTCAACAGGTTTGATGCAGAGGTTTTTCCAGTTGCCTAATCAAGGTATTAAAGATGGCCAGTCTGCCCACTATTTATCTCATCAACATAAGATTTCTGAAACGAAGCTTCAGTTTCAGAAATCTTCTGTTGAAGAGAATTTTATCTCGAAATATTAAGAATTAAATGCACAGCGTTAACAAACAACCACCATAGCACCTTTATTTTCTTATACAACTTGCATTTGTGATAGCCTTTTAACCAACATCCAAAACAAATAAACACTAATGCTGATTTCATCCTACCCTTGGGCGAACAGATTAGGTAAAGAAAGGAAGTCCAATCATGGTTTAATTGTTAACAAAGCTAGTTCCTCTATAGATCCATCACTAATGATTAACCAGTCGATCGCCTCGAGGTAATAGACTATATACTTGCGTATCCAATGTCATATCCTTCCCGTGACGAACGGGCTTATTTAGATACTATGCGGCCGTTCCATCAGGGTGTAATAGATAGCAAGCTAACTCTTGCAGAGTACTATTACTACTGAATAAGTGAAGTTCGATCCCCAAATTATGCCTCAACAGGCTGGACTTTGATATACATCCTACCGCCGGTGAACGGGTCGGGCAAATATCAAGACGTCCAATCCGTGTTATGTGTAATGGTCTAGCACAGTAGTTCCTGGTCGAATCCATTACAAATGAAAAAGGTTGAATTCCAGGAGTTCAAACATACAGAAAAAAGAAGAAAATTGTTCACCCATCCTCTACAATGTTTTTTAATTTTTTTCAAGTGTCGACTATGTTAATGTTTGACAATCCCTAAATTTAAGCTTTCAATTTCCAAAAATTAGGCCGTGTTATGTCGATTTTTTAGCTCTCCAAATTGCGGGTTTGCGAAAAATGACGACTTTTGTCATCTATTTTTGTCTGTACAATGAGTTCTAGAGCTTCCCTACTGCTAAAATGCTTTTCTATTATTATTTCACATATATTGAACATATTATGGTACCCAAAGATAGTTTTTTTTTGTTTGTTTGTTTTGGTTTTTTTTTTTGTGTTTTGTTTTGTTTTTTTCTGCTCAGAACCAAAGCTTACACACATCAGTTAAAATTGCAAATCAGAAATCATTAATAATTTAAAATTACTGAAAAGCGAGCTTTACTTGCGTTACATCCTACCCGTGGACAATGGATTTATTAGATATATAAGCATCCCTCATTGGTGTAATGTATTGCAAGTTAGTCTCGCAGATCTATTACTACTGAATGGCGATGTTTTCCTTAATGTTATGCTCCATACTGGTAACCATTCTGTCACATACACCTGTGGAGGAAACGGGCTTTGTAGTAGATACTATTAGTGTTCCATCATGGTTTAATAGTTAGCAAGATAGTCTACGCAGATCCTTTATTACTGCAATAGCGAGTTCGGTCCTCAAGGTATTGCCTCATAGTGGTGACATTGAGTCACATCCAACCGTAGCGAACGACTTAGTTTATTCGGAGGACCTGTTGTTTGGATGTGTTTCGGCAAATAAAATACAAAAATTATACTTTCTTTCAAAAATTTCGGCCCCATGATTCTATGCTGATAATGTTATTATTTGTAAATTCCACCTACGGACCGGGCCTCTAAAAGTTTTGTGTTTTTTGTACATGTGTTGAATAATTCGTCGCCAGTCGAGAAGGTGACCTTTAGAGAATTTAAACAAAATCATTTCCGTTTGCTTGTCGGATTTATTTTTGAGCATTTTAATATTCTGTTTTTCGGACATATACTTTCTTAAAAAATTTTCGCGACCCTCCTTTATGTTTTGAGAAAGTGGACCATATTACTTTAGGCACGCCCTTTTTGATCCCGATTAGAAAGGGACATGTTTTTCTTTACACCGTCAATATCAGGTTGTTTGGATAGGATTTAGGGTTAGTTTTATATAAAAAAATTAAATCTAAAATCGTCTGTTTAAAACAATCGGATTTTGACGGTCTTGGTAAATGAAAAACATGTCCTTCTTTTAGTTTTATTGTAAATTCCACCTACCATCGACCCCCCAAAGTTTGGTTTTTGTGTGTTGAATAATTCGTCGTCAGTCGAGAAGGTGACCTGTGAGAATTAAAAAAAATCATTCCTTTTGGTCGCCACGTATTATTTTGAGCATTTTAGAAATACAAATCGTTTTTGCTCCATTTTTGTTTTGACGAGAAAAATAGAACACGACAATTGTTGAATAACTAATGGCGATGATATTACAGTTATTTCAAACATGAATCATTCTTTCTCTCCATCAATTACTAACAACCGAAATTATATATTATATATGTGTGAGTGTGTGTGGAGTGTGTGTCAACTGTGTCTGTGTCGTAGTGAGTAAATGGAAAATATATATATATATATAGTATATATATAATATATATATATATATATATATGTATATGTGAGCGGTGCGTTATGTGTCGTGTGTAAAGATATGCAATAAATACACAAGGAATTAGTAGGTGCTACAATTTAAGGCCTGATACACACACACACACACACACACACATATATATATATCTATTATAATGAACTGAGATTGTGTGTTTTTCTGTCTGTAACCGAAACTATATTATTACTCAAGTTACAATTTCCTTAGTTATTTACATCACATTCTCAATGATTTTATTTTTATTTTAACCTCAATTATTAATAAAATTGTTTTACGTTATTAATACTGTTAACAATATCTACACACTAATAACATGCAATTATATTTATATATACAACAAAATAGCGGTTTACAGTGTAAACGGGAAAGCTAATTTGCATATTGATATTAAAAATTTGATTTTATTAAATATGTGTTTAGTATTATTAATTTCTAATTGTTTGCTTTTATTTTAATGAATATAAGCAAAAATCTCTTCAATGAATCTTAAATGAAATCCATTAACAAGAAAAAATAACTGTAATTTTATTATTTATTTCCTCTTTTAACTAAATACTTAAATTAGAAAAAATAACAACGAAAGACGAGAGTGATGGAAGAGTAAGTTTCAGTTGTTCTCTTTTTCGATTATATTCCCTCCGTCTCAAATCTTTTTATCTGCATTTCCCATTTAGTTTCATCAGCCTTTCTAATTTAATACGATATTTTATTACATTAAAACTTAAATACTTGCACCCGGAGGGTGCATATATTTGCTAGTATATATATATATATATATATATATATATATATATATATATATATATATATATAAAGCCATGTGCAATTTTTCTAGTATTAGAGAATTGAAAGTAAATGCTTGATTACGGGTGAATGAGATGTGTCTATTTGTTATAGGGTACAATACATTTATGGGGCGGTTGGTTTCAAAACAGCGTGTTAGCCACTTATTGTCAAGACAACATGCTAGGGTGTTATATATATATATATATATATAATATATATATATATATATTATATATATGTGTGTGTGTGTGTGTGTGTGTGTGTGTGTGTGTGTGTTGGTGTGTCTGTATGCATGGATAATATTTCTTTTTACATTTTAAGCAGTCAATAGTGTAGACTCCAGCATCGAAGACAGTGAAGAACATCCTTCAAAATAAAAATAACCCCAGACACATACATTCTGATGCTGGAGTCTACACTATTGACTGCTTAAAATGTAAAAAGAAATATGTAGGGGAGACTTCCCGATCCTTAACTAAACGTCTATCGGAACACAAATATCACATTAAACGTGGTTTCCAAAACAATGCATTAGCTAAACACATCTTTGATCACAATCATACCTTTGATTTCAAAGGTGCTAAAATATTAACCCACATACATGATAAAACACTGCGTAGAATTATGGAATCTTGTGTTATTCTTACCCATAAAACCATACCCCAAAGACAAGGTTTCTTTAATATATCCCCTTATCTAGCGACTCTTATTATCAGAAACCATAAAATCCCCTTCACATAACTTTTTCCGTTATTTACGTCCCATTAAATTAAATTTTGGTTTATTGTTTTGTTTTATGAATAAAATCTTTTCCGTTTTATTTTGTTTTTGTTTTCGGTTTAAAATAATACCTTACATTAGATCCAAATCGCTTAACATTATCTAAAATAATAACCAATTCCGCCCATAACCTTTTTTACTTTATATATAAAACAAAACACAATAAATATTTAATCATTTATTAAATACAGAACTTAATAATAATAATAATTAGAAATTTAAAAATAATTAATCGTTAAATAAAAATATATAAAAACTCCTTTTCTAAATATTAACATATTCCGCTCATAACTTTTTCACTTTATATATAAAAACTAATTACAGTAAATATCTAATCATTTATGAATCACAGAACTTAAAAATAAAATTTAAATAATAAAACATTTAATCGTAAAAAAATCCTTTAATAAAAGTCTTTTGAATTCCAACCGTCACATTTCTTAACACCCATCCCCTTCCGTTTAAATTGTTTTCGCTTTGTTGCCAACATCTCAAAAATTCGCTACATTTATTGTCAAAAGATATACATGGAACATGACCGACATATATATGGCGCGAAATGCCCACGTTGGTGAATATTGTAACGTCTTTCGTTTTTTGCAGTATTAAGGTTTTTGTTTTGTAAACTCATTTTAACTTTCCTCTCCGACCCAAACAACTACGGGAGTGAATGAGCTCTGATGATGATTTTTGTAAAATCGAAATATTGATTCAGTATCAGCTATGATTATATTATAAATTGTTTTCTTCTTTAACAGCATTGTGTGATGTTTTCATTCCACCTTTTCTTACTCATATATATATATATATACATATACATAAAACCTCATCTGCATTATGATATGTAATAAATACACGGGAATAAATATGTATATTTGTAAATTATATATATAATATATATATATATATATATAATATATTAATATATATATATATATATAATAATTATTTCGTAGAGACTATAATTAGACTATAATGACGCAATTGTATGCTTATATATACATGTGTATAAGTTCATATATATATATATATACATTCATGTGTATATATATATGTGTGTGTGTGTGGGTGTGTGTGGGTGTATGTGTGTGTAAATAAACCCCATCTGCATTATGGTATGTAATAAATATATGTATGGTTATAAATACTGATATATATATATATATATATATATATAATATATATATATATATATATATATATATTATAAGTCATCCACAGACACGTATTTAGGCGTTTCACGCCTCATCAGTGTGACTAGACACAACAACTACCTCTGACCAAGATCGAAATCCGACTGACTTTTTGCCTGCCAGACTTCTTAACCTCTCGGCCATTTGACAGCTGCCGTAAAGGGGTGGCATTTTTTTTTAAATACCACCCCTGTATTTGAATTATATTAAATACATACATTTGTTTATATATTTTACGAACACTAGAAAGATCCAGTCTGTGAACAGACGATCAATGCTTTATATATGCTGGCAGTGAAAGTTAATTTGTCAAATATTTTTAAAAAGTAAGTTGAGCCAATAAATATTAATAATTAATTATAGATTATTAATTATATACACGCACGCTCGCATATATACATTTTTATACATACATACATATATATATATATATATATATATATATATATATAATATATATGAATAGTGAATGAAAAAATGATTTGCATGGAAAGGTGCTTAATGCTAATAAAGCAGAGCAGTTTATAATTAATGGAGATATTATGGTTTCACACTCATAACTTAATATATATATATATATATATATATATATATATATATATAATATATATATGGTCATCTACAGACACGTGTTTCGACTTATCAAGTCTCTTCAGTGTGGCTAGAACATTTTTTAAGCTACCTACAGCCGGAATTGAAATCCGATCGGTTGGGTGTCAATTATATATATATATATATATATATTATATATATATATATTATATATATAAACTTTGAAAGTCATATATATATATATTATCTAGACTAGCAAATATATGCACCCTCCGGGTGCAAGTATTTAAGTTTTAATGTAATAAAATATCATATTAAATTAGAAAGGCTAATGAAACTAATTAAGAATGCAGATAAAAAGATTTGAAACAGAGGGAGTATAATAAAAAATGGAACAACTGAAACTTACTCTTCCATCACTCTCGTCTTTCATTGTTATTTTTTCTAATTTAAGTATTTAGTTAAAAGAGGAAGTAAAGAATAAAATGACAGTTATTTTATCTTGTTAATGGATTTCATTTAAGATTCATTGAAGAGATTTTTGCTTATATTCATTAAAATAAAACCAAACAGTTAGAAATCAATAATACTAAGCACATATTTATTAAATTCGATTTTTTAATATTAATATGCAAATTAGCCTTCCCATTCACACTGTAAACCGCGATTTTGTTGTATATATAAATATAATTGCATGTTGTCAGTATGTAGACGTAGTTAACAGTATTAATAATGTAAGACAATTTTATTAATAATTGAGGTTTAGATAAAAATAAAATCATGGAGAATGTGATGTAAATAACGAAGGGAATTGTGACTTGAGTAGTAATATAGTTTCGGTTACAGACAGAAAAACACACAATCTCAATTATAATAAGATATATATATGAATTTCTAATTATTTCGTAGAAACTCTAATTAGAGATGACACACTTGTATGCTTATATATACACATGTGTGTATGTGTGTGAGTGTGCGTGTGCATGTGTTAATATGTGTGTGTGTTTGCGTGTATCGTTAGTGCAATTATATACACTTTATAAAACGGCAAGCTGTGTTTAAATGTGTAATGGTTAACGGGCAAGGCCATGAGACCATGATTAGCGAGTTTGATTTTCACTGGGGGTCCCCTACTTCTGATCGTGAGGTACAAGTGATTTAATTACCACACACACACACACAAACACACACACACACACACACACATATATATATATATATATATATATTTAAATTTTAAACAGACTGATAAACAAGGACTATCACTCGCTTTTCTCGTTATTCTGTAATAACACATTTCTTATTACCTTCCATATACCAATAAATTCCCTGAAGATGATCTAGTTAATAGACCGAAACACTGCAGCGTCGGCCAAAAAAATTACCACTTAACTCATTTAAATCTGTGTTTTTTCAATCTTTCTTAATATACTACATACCGTCGGATTCACTTCCGTTTCTTCACACACACACACACACACACACACACACACACATATATATATATATATATATATATATATATATTATATATATATATATATATTAATACAGAGTCTTTTTAAGACTATCTCCCTTGATGAGACAGTAGTAAGCCAATATATACAGTATTACTAGGAGAGTACTCAATATCTGTAATAGTGTTCAATATCATGTATATACATGGTAGCATAATAGCTTACATGCAAATGAATATATACAAAAATAATATATATATATATATATATATATATATATATATATATATATAGTAAATGAAGAAAAACTCTAAACTTGCTTCATTACAATAATTTAGTGATTACCTGAAGATGCCGTATTAATACGGTTGAAATAAATTATTGTAATGAAGCAAGTTTAGAGTTTTTCTTCATTTACTAAATTTCTTGCTCTGTCCTTTTACTCACTGGTATTAGGCACATTGAGCTCTCCTTATGGTCTACTTGCATCAGCTTGGTTAAACCACACATGGAATGTCCCTAACTACGAAAAAAACTATATATATATATATATATATATATATATATATATATATATATGCATAAAGATGTGGGCATATATTTATATGTATTGCCAATTAACAACATCTGATATATTTCGTGTAGAGGTTAATTAGAAATGACACAACTGTATTCTAATATATATATATATATATATATATATATATATATATATATATACTTACAAATTTAATTCGGTTCTCTCGTAACTCATTTGCCTCGTATATCTAATTTTCCGCATTGAAATAAACTGAAATGTCATTAATTTGTTCCACCCCCACCCCCACACACACACACACACCTAGACGCAACACCCTGGAAAAATCAGCTTTACGGCCACTTATTTCATACAATCTATTTAAGTAAAACGAACAAGACAAGTCGGGCACTGTTGGAGAAAAAATAACGAGCTCATAAGTGGCGTTCTCCTGTGGACACCTACTCATGAAGACACCTGAGTGGACCGATCAGCAAGAGCTTATATTAATCAGTTCTGCGCGGATACTGGATATCACGAGGAGGACCTGTCAGGAATGATGACCAATAGGGACGGTTGGTGAGAGAGAGAATCAAGGATATCCTCATTGTTCTGGCAACATGGATATCCCTGACTCGCCCTTGCTTCTCTAGCAGTATCCAACAAGCCTTGTTCGTTATCATAGGGGTTTTGTGAGATCGGAGGTAAGTGGTCGTATAACTACGTTTTTGTGAGGTGCTGCTTCCAAGATTTGTTCAAGAAAGCCTTGTGTAGTTCACATCTTGCTTTTTTTGTTTGAGCATTTCGATAGAGGCAATGCGAATCCGTGCTGTCAGCTTGACATTACAATATATATATATATATATTTACCAACTCCTCCGCACGAGCAGGATACGACATAAGGTCAATTTCTTAAGCGGAGTTCAACAGGTTTGAATTCAGAGTTTTCCTTCTCCTAGACTGGTTACCTAACCATGGTTAAAGAACCCAGTCTGCCCTGCTATTTACCCATAGCTGGAGGGAGAGTAGGATTCATACCTTTCCCAATGGTATTAGCGCTAAGTGAAATGCAATTACCACGTCCAGGATTTGAACTCGGGGCGACGAGTCCATTTCCCATGGCTTTAACCCTTACACCACGCGCTTCCTACATTATATTTATATATATTATATATATATATATATATATATATATATATATATATATATATATATATATATATTATATATATATATATATATATATATATATATATATATATATATATATATATATATATATATATATAATATAAGATTTTGGATATTTGTTTATTTTAGAAGCATTGTTGAACAAAGTATATATTATTATTTATATTTTTGCTTGAAGGCAATTACAATGCGTATATCGCATAAAAATCGATAATTATAGAAGATAATGACAAGTGAATTTCGGTAAAGAATTATTCTGTGTATAGAACATCGTACAGACTGTTTCAAATTATATATATATATATATATATATATATATATATATATATATAAGGTGAAGAAAAAAGTGATAAGACAAACAGGAATATTTCTTTTAATTTATTTATTTTTTAATTGTTCTCAATTTGCCCTTAGGTCATCGTCAGGAGAAAAGTTATTGAGAAAAAATTTAAATTCGATTTTTAAGTTTTTGACATGTGTGTGTATACGGTCAATACTACCAATGTGTGTGTGTCTCTCTCTCTCTCTCTCTCTCTCTCTCTCTTCTCTCTCTCTCTCTCTCTCTCTCTCTCTCTCTCTCTTTGTGTGTGTGTCTCTCTCTCTCTCTCTGTGTCTGTAATTATCATTATGTATACGGTCAATGCAATTATCTCTCTCTCTCTCTCTCCTCTCTCTCTCTCTCTCTCTCTCTCTTGTGGTGTGTGTGTGTGTGTCTGTGTAATTATTATTATCTATACGGTCATTGCAACTATATATGTATGTGTGTGTGTGTGTGTGTGTGTCTCTCTCTCTCTCTCTCTCTCTCTCTCTCCCTCTCTCTCTTTCTCTCTCTCTCTCTCTCTCTCTGTGCGCGCGCGCGCTCTAACCAAGATTCAATGTATATTTCCAGTTCCTCATTAGTAACAATTACGTAACACAATTCTAATGTTTACATAAAGGATTTTTTTATAATAATTAGACGTAAATATAATTCCGGGTCTCAACTTCATTTAGATAAGGAAAACCTCATGCAAAAATAATTTTTAACTATATATATATATATATATATATACATATATATATATATGTGTGTGTGTGTGTGTGTGTGTGTGTGTGTGTGTGTGTCTGTGTCTGTGTCTGTGTCATTGTGTACGTATTTCGGCCTAAAATATACGTAATTATGTCTAGGCAAATTTATAATGATTCTTTTGTGATAATGTACTCTCATAGTAGAGAGACAAAATTTGCATTACCATCTACTGCATTGAGATTGCTCCGCACTTGGTGGTTAAGCAGTTGTTCTTAGTGTCGTGAGATGTTGAGATAAGTTTCAGTGCGCCTGTTGTAGAGCGATCATTAGTAGCATTACTACGTTAAACTACATTATCGATCTATCTATCGATCTATCTATTAGTCTGTTCATATCTATCTTTCTATCTATCTATCTATCTATTTGAATTCAGAGTTTTCCTTTGCTGACAGGTTGCCCATCCAAGGCTAAAGAACCCAGTCTATGAAACCATTTACCCATAGATGGAGGGAGAATAGTTGGACACATACCTTTCCCTACAGCTAGGTATTTACCCAACCCATTCGCTACGGATAGGATGTGGAAACAGGGTCACAAGTATGAGGCACCCAGTGAGGGTCGAACTCGTTATTAATTAGTAATTGATATGTGAGACTAGTTTTTTAACCCCTATACCACAATGGGACACCCTTTGTATTTACTCAAACCGTCCGCCACGGGTAGGATGTGACATAAGGTCGAAAGTTTGAAGCATCCACGAATGATCCAATTCGCTAGTGTGTAGTAATGGATCTGCAAAACTATCTTACTAACCATTAAATCCATGATGGGACGCCCAATGTACCCAGCCCGTTCGCTACGGGTAGGGTGTGACACAAGGCCCCCAGTTTGGGGCATCTAGCGAGGATCGAACCCGCTTATCAATAGTAATGGATCTGCGAGACTACCTTGCTAATCATTAAATCAACGATGAGGACGCCTAAGGTTATTAGCGCTATTTGAAATGCAAATAGCTTCGTTCAGGATTTGAACTTGGATCATCGTGACCATTTCATACAACGATAACCGTTACAATATGTATATATTTATGAACCTGTGTACCCATGGTCTTTTGCCAGACTTGGGTATTCTGTAATTATATTTTATCCATCTATCAGTCTGCAAACAGCGAGTCTGCATGACAACAAATAAAGAAAGTTGTCAAAATATATTCGTTACTTTGTAAAAAAAATCCTAATCGCAGCAAGATGGCTGGAAAGATTGAACCATCTGTGTACCCATGGTCTTTTGCCAGACTTGGGTACTCTGTATTTATATTTATCCATCTATCAGTCTACAAACAACGAGTCTGCGTGACAACAAATAAAGAAAGTTGTCAAAATATATTCGTTACTTTTTAAAAAAATCCTAATCGCAGCAAGATGGCTGGAAAGATTGAACCATCTGTGTACCCATGGTCTTTTGCCAGACTTGGGTACTCTGTATTTATATTTATCCATCTATCAGTCTACAAACAACGAGTCTGCGTGACAACAAATAAAGAAAGTTGTCAAAATATATTCGTTACTTTTAAAAAAAAAATCCTAATCGCAGCAAGATGGTTGGAAAGCTTGAACCATCTGTGTACCCATGGTCTTTTGCCAGACTTGGGTACTCTGTATTTATATTTATCCATCTATCAGTCTACAAACAGCGAGTCTGCGTGACAACAAATAAAGAAAGTTGTCAAAATATATTCGTTACTTTTTTTTTAAATCCTAATCGCAGCAAGATGGTTGGAAAGGTTGAACCATCTGTGTACCCATGGTCTTTTGCCAGACTTGGGTACTCTGTATTTATATTTATCCATCTATCAGTCTACAAACAACGAGTCTGCGTGACAACAAAATAAGAAAGTTGTCAAAATATATTCGTTACTTTTTTTTAAAATCCTAATCGCAGCAAGATGGTGGAAAGGTTGAACCATCTGTGTACCCATGGTCTTTTGCCAGACTTGGGTACTCTGTATTTATATTTATCCATCTATCAGTCTACAAACAGCGAGTCTGCGTGACAACAAATAAAGAAAGTTGTCAAAATATATTCGTTACTTTGTAAAAAAAATCCTAATCGCAGCAAGATGGTTGGAAAGGTTGAACCATCTGTGTACCCATGGTCTTTTTGCCAGACTTGGGTACTCTGTATTTTTATATTTATCCATCTATCAGTCTACAAACAGCGAGTCTGCGTGACAACAAATAAAAGAAAGTTGTCAAAAATATTCGTTTACTTTGTAAAAAAATCCTAATCGCAGCAAGATGGTTGGAAAGGTTGAACCATCTGTTGTACCCATGGTCTTTTGCCAGACTTGGGTACTCTGTATTTATATTTATCCATCTATCAGTCTACAAACAGCGAGTCTGCGTGACAACAAATAAAGAAAGTTGTCAAAATATATTCGTTACTTTGTAAAAAAAAAATCCTAATCGCAGCAAGATGGTTGGAAAGTTGAACCATCTGTGTACCCATGGTCTTTTGCCAGACTTGGGTACTCTGTATTTATATTTATCCATCTATCAGTCTACAAACAGCGAGTCTGCGTGACAACAAATAAAGAAAGTTGTCAAAATATATTCGTTACTTTGTAAAAAAAATCCTAATCGCAGCAAGATGGTTGGAAAGGTTGAACCATCTGTGTACCCATGGTCTTTTGCCAGACTTGGGTACTCTGTATTTTATTTATCCATCTATCAGTCTACAAACAGCGAGTCTGCGTGACAACAAATAAAGAAAGTTGTCAAAATATATTCGTTACTTTTTTTTTTAAATCCTAATCGCAGCAAGATGGTTGGAAAGCTTGAAGTATCTCAGCCGTAAAATTAGTTTTAATAGAAAAATTACTGCCTCGTCAAATTAGATGTCAAAAAGACGGCGGTGCGACTATTTAGATTATTTGAATTATTTCTTTCATCTGAAAATTAGCGGAATTAGCCGACTTTCTTCAGAAACAAAACAAAAAAAGAAAGAAAGAAAAAGATTCAATAAATTAATTTTTTAAAAAAAACAAAAAAACACGTTATCAGGAATATTTATTTTGTTCTCCATGTTCATAAAAAATAATTCGCAAAAAACTACACGATTTTTTTTTGTATTCCATGTTCATAAAAAAATAATAAAAAATAATAGAGATATACTTTGGAATGAAAACATTCGAAAATAAACTGTTGTTTTGACATTAGGTAAACTTCTGGAAGGACAGTAAAGAATCAGGTGATGTTTGTGGGTCGGTAGGGGCGTAAATAGACAGATCAAGGAAAATTATTTAATCATAAAAATTTTAGGGATATATAAAGACGACTTACACGATGTTTTTTGTACTTTATGTTCATAAAGCAGAATCAGTTAAACTACACGATTTATTTTATACTCAGTTTTGCTAAATACAACTCTAAGAGATGGTTGTATGCATCATCAATCATGTTCTTTAATTCATTGGGGTTTTGGGGTCTTTTCAACATTATACCCCCTCGTTAAAGTGACCCTGCCGCTATTGATAATGTCTCAGTCTGCACCCAACGTAGTTATTTGTCAGTATCATGTTGCCACTCTCAGCTTATAAATGGCTTCGGGTTTTGTCGTTTATATTTGTGGCCAGATTGTGATTTGACCAATGAACTAAAATACACGATTTATTTTGTACTCCATATTTATAAAAAATAATCATCAAAATTACACGATTTATTTTGTACTCCATATTTATAAAAATAATCATCAAAATTACACGATTTATTTTGTACTCCATATTTATAAAAAATAATCATCAAATTACACGATTTATTTTGTACTCCATGTTTTATAATCAGCAAAACTACGCGGATCCTTACTCTTCATTTGTCAGATCATTACTGTTTACTTATTAGATCCGTACTTTTCCTTTATTAGATCTTTACCTTTCATTTATTTTCTTACTCTTCATTTATTAGATCCTTGCCCTTCATTTATTAGATCCTTACTCTTCTTTCTCTAGATCCTTATTGTTCATTTATTTTCTTACTCTTCATTTATTAGATCCTTACTGTCTATTCTCTAGATCCTTACTCTTCATTTGTGTTCTTACTCTTCATTTATCAGATCCTTACTGATCATTTGCAATCCTCCCTATTACTTACTGTTCATTTATTAGATTCTTACTCTTCATTTATTAGATCCTTACTCTTCATTCTGTAGATCCTTACTCTTCATTCTGTAGACCCTTGCTGTTAATTTATTAGATCCTTACTTTTAATTCATTAGATCGTTACTCTTCATTCTGTAGATCCTTACTGTTCCTTTATTAGATCATTACTGTTCATTTATTTTCTTACTCTACATTACTGTTCATTTATTAGATCCTTACTTTTCATTTATTAGATCTTTACTCTTCATTCTGTAGATCCTTACTGTCCATTTATTAGATTCTTACTTTTTATTTATTTTCTTACTCTTCATTTATTAGATCCTTGCTCTTCATTTGCAATCCTCCCTCTTACTGTTCATTTATTAGATTCTTACTCTTCATTTATCAGATCTTTACTCTTCATTCTGTAGATCCTTACTGTTCATTTATTAGATTATTACTGTTCATTTATTAGATCCTTATTTTTTCATTATTATGTCCTTACTTTTTATTCATTTTCTTACTGTTCATTTATTAGATCCTTACTCTTCATTCAGTAGATCCTTACTGTTCCTTTATTAGATCATTACTGTTCATTATTAGATCCTTACTTTTCATTTATTATGTCCTTACTTTTTTATTCATTTTCTTACTCTTCATTTATTAGATCCTTACTCTTCTTTCTGTAGATCCTTACTGTTCCTTTATTAGATCCTTACTGTTCCTTTATTAGATCCTTACTTTTCATTTATTATGTCCTTACTTTTTATTCATTTTCTTACTGTTCATTTATTAGATCCTTACTCTTCATTCTGTAGATCCTTACTGTTCCTTTATTAGATCATTACTGTTCATTTATTAGATCCTTACCTTTCATTTATTATGTCCTTACTTTTTATTTATGTTCTTACTCTTCATTTATCAGATCCTTACTCTTCATTCTGTAGATCCTTACTGTTCCTTTATTAGATCATTACTGTTCATTTATTAGATCCTTACCTTTCATTTATTATTGTCCTTACTTTTTATTTATGTTCTTACTCTTCATTTATCAGATCCTTACTCTTCATTCTGTAGATCCTTACTGTTCCTTTATTAGATCATTACTATTCATTTATTAGATCCTTACTTTTCATTTATTATATCGTTGCATTTTATTCATTTTCTTACTCTTCATTTATTAGATCCTTACTGTTCCTTTATTAGATCATTACTATTCATTTATTAGATCCTTACTTTTCATTTATTATATCCTTACATTTTATTTATTTTCTTACTCTTTATTTATTAGATCCTTACTCTTCATTCTGTAGATCCTTACTGATCATTTATTAGATCCTTTCTCTTCATTCTGTAGATCCTTACTGTTCATTGATTAGATAATTACTGTTCATTTATTAGATCCCTACTCTTCATTTGTTATTCAGCAATCCTTCTCCCCCCCCCCCTTGTCTTTTGGTAGCCAACTGGCATTTGCTTAGCGACCGCTTTGATCACAGAAAATATTTATTCAGTGATTTACTCAAAGTCATTCCATAATTTTGGCAACGGTACAATCTAGCGATCAATTTGTTTCGTAAATCGTATCTAATCAGCAAATTCGTCGCACCTCGACCCTGAAAAACGCGGGGCGTTCACCATAACTAAATATGCTATGACGAATTCCATCAATCACGATTCGTCATTAAACACGTACGACCAAGGCTTACACTCCCCTATATATATATATATATATATATATATATATATATATATATATAGTATGAACAAAAAATAATAAGACAATCAGGAATATTTCTTGTATGTTGTTTTTTATTCTCAACTAGTTTCGACCTTAGGTCATCGTCAGGAGAAAATTTCTTATTTGAAGAAATTGTTTATAGATTATTAGAAAGGGAGCATTATAGAAGAATTATAAAAGTTGAAGTGTTTTTGTGGGTTTGACATGCTGTTAAAATCCTGGTAGGCGAGTGTGTTAGTAGTAGCAAGTCCATTTGTTCCGTGAGGAACCTCTATGAGGTGGGTTATTTTTTTAATGCTCTTATATATGTGAGGGAGGGTTCATGGGAGTTGTGTGTATGACTATATGTGTATACATATAAATGTATGTGTGTGTTTACATATATGTGTATGAATGTGAGTATTATATATATATATTATATATTATATATATATATATATATATATATATCCACAGACCACGTGTTTCGAGGTATCTCCTCTCATCAGTGTGATTATACATTAACAGCTACCCCTGTCCGGGTTCGAGACCAGAATGAACTTTCGTTCGCCAATCCTCTTACCCGTGCGGCTATAGGCAGCTGTCAAATATAGGAGAATATTTAATCGCTACATTTCTAAACGGAAATCAATTCACTAGAGTCCTCAAACATTTGTAAACAAAGCGAGGTTAAGCTACACGCCAGAACGGTGAATTTACAATTAAATCCCTATTTAAAGAACTCAACCAAAGTGGGAGTATATATATAATAAATAAGTAATCCACAGACACGGGTTTCGAGGTATCACCTCTCATCAGTGTGGTTATACATTAACAGCTACCCCTGGCCGGGTTTGAGAGCCGAATGAACTTTCGTTCGCCAATCCTCTTACATATCCTCTTATATATATATATATATATTATATATATATAATATATATATATATATAAAGTAAGCCTAATGAGTCAGAGACTATCTAACTAGGTTTCACCTAATGGATTATCAGGATAATTCTGACTCAGAATTACCCTGAATATCCATTAGGTGAAACCTAGGTAGATAGTATCTGGCTCATTAGGCTTATTTCATTATTTATTGGCTCTACTCAGTGTATTGAGCACTTTAGAATATTTAACGTTAGAAACTCATACGGTATTTTTCTTTTGCCCATTATGATAGTGCCGACGAATTATTTTCAGGTGGATCACAGCCCTATTTCTCCACATAGTCACCGTTTCTCTCAATAGTAATGTTCCACCATCGAATGAGAGCATGTATCCCTGCCCCGTAAAATTCTGTTGACTGTTCTTTGAGCCACTTCTTGACTGCAGATTTCACTTCCACGTCACTGGATTAATGTTTGCCACTCAAACCCTCTTTCATGGGGTCGAACAGATGATAGTCTGAAAGCTCTAAATCTGGTGAGTATGGAGGAAGCGGTAAAGTTGTCCAAAGAACAGTCAACAGAATTTTACGTGGCAGGGATACATGCTTTCATTCGAAGGTGGAACATTGCTATTGAGAGTAACGTTAACTATGTGAAGAAGTGGGAATATGATCCACAGAGGACTAGCTTCATTTTAATGCATGATACATGTTCCTGTGTTGGTAATTATACCTGTCCTAAACAAAATGGCATTACTTTTTGATTCACTTATGTGGAAAAGTAGGGATGTGATCCACAGAGAACCAGCTTCATTTTGATGTATGATACATGTTCCTGTGTTGGTAATTATACCTGTCCTAAACAAAATGGCATTACTTTTTGATTCAGTTATGTGGAGAAGTAGGGATGTGATGCACAGAGGACCAGCTTCATTTTGATGTATGATACATGTTCCTGTATTGTTAATTATACCTGTCCTAAACAAAATGACATTACCTTTTGACTAACACTCGTATATATATATATATATATATATATATATATATATATATAGAGAGAGAGAGAGAGAGAGAGAAAGAGAGAGAGAGAGAGAGAGAGATATATATAGATATAGATATATAATCCAGTAATACCTACATGAAATATAATTTCGTCATTCGCTTGGCTAAATTGCCCCTCGTTAGTGGCAACGAATAAATCCTATTACGAAGCAAAAGATCTTTAAGGCCAATAGAATAAATATCCGGGGATTTGTGCTCCACAAACGAATATGTTTCCTAATTGCAAATCGAATAGGTTGATATAAAACGATCGTCCAATATTTTTGACAAAATCTTTTCTTCCTATAAATCCGTCGGCGCATAATTCAATTACAAATAGATTTTCCACTGCTTTCCTAGCAACACCTTTCAGCTAAATATTCTATTATATCATAGCTTATGATACACACACACACACACACACACACACACACACACACACATATATAATATATATATATATATATATATATATCCAGCCTAAAACACGCGGCAATCGCCACAATATCACTACTACAATTCACCTACAAGTCGAAGGGACGTAACAGTCCCGAAAATTTACCAGTCTAAATAAATGAAACTCAAAACAAACCACAGAGTCTTCAGATATTTATTCCTCAACTAACATATTACGCTAACAATATTAGCATAATAAGTACGTTAATGCTTCACACCTAAGCCCAAACCCGGTATAAGTATCTCCTTCAACGGATACAAATACTAACATTCACCTCAAATATATATATATATATAATATATATATATATATTGACGTCTTGTATATATATATATATATATATATATATATATATATATTTGACGTCATATTTCAAACCGTCTCCTTTTTTCAAATCTCAAATTTTAAACAGACTGAATAACAAGGACTACCACTCGCTTTTCTCGTTATTCTGTGATAAAAATTTCTTATTACCTTCCATATACAAACAGATACTCTGAAGATGATCTAAATAATAGATCGAAACACTGCAGCGTCGGCCAATAAACTCACGACTTACTCATTTAAACCTGTGTTTTTTCATTCTTTCTTAATATACTACATACCGTCGGATTCACTTCCTTTTCTTCACACACACACACACACACACACACACATATATATATATAGATATATATATATATATATATAATTTTATCACAGAATAACGAGAAAAGCGAGTGGTAGTCCTTGTTATTCAGTCTGCTTTAAAAAACTTTTGAGCTATAGATAGGAAGACCGCCTTGTGCGTGATTCGAAACCCGACTGTCAAGCTAACAGGCGAGGACCGTAACCTCTACACCAACCGGACTTTCTTTAGATTTTTCGTTTTGTTTAGAAGTATGTTTTCTATTCCTCTAATGATGATGAGGCCTAATAGGCCAAAATGTACATACAGAGATTGATTTTCCTCGATTTGTTTAGCCTTACATTTAAATAGGTATGCCCGCCTAATTAATTAATTATCAATTAATTAACTTTCAAAATTAGGTACGAATACAATTAAGCACATATTATCCCAATATATATATATAATATATATATATATATATATATGTGTGTGTGTGTGTGTGTGTGTGTGTGTGTTTTACATGGGTGGGTGTAGGTTTCAAGTAAGCGCACCTGCACATCAAGAGGCATCCGAAGACGCTTCACAGCTGGGAAAACTTGAGATCAAGAGCGGAATGGGCACATTATTATTGATCGGCTAATTAACTTTCCCCTCCTGTTGTGACCCATCTTCCTCGGTAACTGTCAAATAAATATTGTCCTTGTTCTCATTCCTATCAACAGTTATCTGGGCGGCCTTTCAAATTCTGTCGACACAGAACCCCGAGCAGACGGGACCATATCATTTTTATCTGCCCCCCCCCCACACACACACACGTCATTGTCTTTTTCGGCTCTTGACGCGCTGCTTTCGTAAAAGCACTGCACACGTGATGATTGCATGCCGTAAAGAACTGAGGGAGCTATGAAACACACGTTTTCGTTTGGTTTGGTTTGGTTTGGTTTGGTTTATTGATTTTAACGGCATATCAACCCGTCTGGGGTTATGTCATGCCTAACGGTTAGGAAGTAATACATATCGTGTATTTATATTTATACTTTTTAGTAATTGGTTTTAACAATGTGTTAGCATTATTGGGAGTTATGTTGTATGGTATTGATTTGTTTCATGTCTATATTCTATGGTATAATAGTAGGAAGCGCGTGCTGTAATGGTTAAAGTCATGGGAAATGGACTCGTCGCCCCGAGTTCAAATCTTGGACGTGGTAATTGCATTTCACTTAGCGCTAATACCCTTGGGAAAGGTATGAATCCTACTCTCCCTCCAGCTATGGGTAAATAGTAGGGCAGACTGGGCTCTTTAACCTTGGTTAGGCAACCAGTCTAGGAGAAAGAAAACTCTGAATTCAAACCATGTTAAACTCCGCTTAAGAAATTGACATTGTGTCACATCCTGCTCGTGCTGAGAGGTTGGTCAGTATATATATTCTATGGTATAATTTTATTTCTCTAAAAAAGGAGAATATCCTCCATGTTGACATTTTCAAACTGATCTTTCATATTGTTTGCTTCAAAATAACGGTTTCTGATGTGAACAAAAAACCTGCATTCCATGAATAAGTGTTTAACTGTCAAAGGTGCTTGACGTGTTCCACATTGTGGTTGTTGTTCTTGTTTGAGTATATAGGAGTGCGTTAGTTTTCGTAGACATCGCCAGAGAACTGAAAACTATTGAATATGAGGGTGAAACCGATATCAATTGTAAATTGACTTGAAACGCCCCACCCCCATAATGTAGAAACCAGAGTGGACCGCCCTGTCGGCTGCGGCGTTAGAATGCACCGACTGCACCTCTGCAGAGGGGTAAGACTCCCCAATGGGGTCACCTGTTGGCTGTGGGTGGCGACCCGTGATGTTTAAGGATAGAGCCCAGGTGGATGAGCAATTCATGAGATACAATACTCCACTTTGGCCCCATCTTGGGCTAGATGGGCGGTCGGAGAGGCCCCCTCCGATCAATCGGCTGGTCACGTCAAGTCCTAGCACCTATATGATTTTCCCAACCCTATTGCTCTTATGGCAAGCCCCAACCCCTTTTTATCATATGGGTGCTAGAAGGCGGTGGCTGCGGGCCTACATGTCCTGGGAATGACGTTAAACTCTATCTGATGGTGAGGTTCCAGTTTTGGAGGTTTGGGGAATGTGGAGCGCCCCTTCATCACCATTGCTCCCTGGTCTACTCTGACCCGGAGTGGTAGTACCTGTTAGGGTCCCATCTATGGGTTAAATAGAAAAACATGTATTTATAAAAAAATTGTATTATCCATTAAGAATTGATTTATTTCAAAACTTTATCGGCATTAAATGACCCACCGAGGTTGATATGTCGTAAAACAAAACAAAACAAACCAAACCAGAATGGAGGAATTGGAAATCAGAGGAAGAATTAAGACCATCCAAACAACAGCCTTATTGAGATCGGCTAGAACACCCAGAAGAGTCTTAGAAGCATGAGGAAATTTGCTGTCACCCAGCCTCCAATATAATACCATTACTTCTCAAGCAGATGTGCGACCACATCATTTTTCTCTCTCCACTCCCCACCACGCCATTTTCTTTTTCAGCTCTAGACGCGCTGCTGCTTTCGAAAGAGCACAGCACATGTGTGACTGTACGTTTTAAAGAACTGAGGTAGCTACAGACGGCACATTTTTATCCACCACCCCCCTGTCCGGCATTGTGACAGTGATCGTTGCCAATCCAACGTAAAGCTGGTATCGGTCCACACATCACTGCTCTTCTATAACATTACTATATCCTTATTTCATAGAGTATATCAAATATATTTTCATCTAAGTACTATCTATATCATTATTTTATATAAAATGTTTCAAAAGTATTTTCATTAAAAAAAAAAAAGCTTTCAGAAGAGCTAGGGTCATTAAAAGATATTAGATGTAGAACATGAGGGTGAAGGTCGTACCAATAGTAATTGGAGCCTTTGGAACAATCCCCAAGGGGTTGGAAAGGAGTCTGGATGAATTGAAAATCGAGGGAAGAATCGAGACCATCCAGACTACAGCATTATTGAGAATGGCTGGTCGTACCAATAGTAATTGGGGCCTTAGAACCCCCAAGGGGTTGGAAAGGAGTCTGATGAATGAAAATCGGAGGAAGAGTCGAGATCATCCAGACTACAGCATTATTGAGAATGGCTGGTCGTACAATAGTAATTGGAGCTTTGGAACAATCCCCAAGGGTTGGAAAGGAGTCTGGATGAATTGAAATCGAGGAAGAATCGAGACCATCCAGACTACAGCATTATGAGAATGGTGGTCGTACCAATAGTAATTGGGCCTTTAGAACAATCCCCAAGGGTTGGAAAGGAGTCTGGATGAACTGAAAATCGGAGGAAGAGTCGAGACATCCAGACTACTGCATTATTGAGAATGGCTGGCTACAATAGTAATTGGGGCTTTAGAACAATCCCCAAGGGGTTGGAAAGGAGTCTGGATGAATTGAAAATCGGAGAAGAGTCGAGAAAGAGTAAGGCATTATTGAGAACGGCTGGGATACTCAGAAAAGTCCTGGAGACTTGAGGAGACTTGCTGTCACTCAGCCTCCAGTGAACCACCGGCTTCTGCAGGTGTGAAAAACTAGAATAGAGTGAAATAATAAACAACTTTGTCTTGAACTGTCTTCCAAATTGCTTTTCTTCCTTGCTTTTTCTGTCACATCCCCAAAAAGAAAAATGTAACTATTTTGATTTACTCTACTTTTCAAAGGTGATTCATTGTAGATCCTTACGCGAGAAAATGGCGTAGGATTGTTTTTTTTAAATGCGACCTAAATCACTTAAGCCAAATCATTTGTTGTCATTTAGTTTCTGATTTTTTCTCCAACACGACAACCCATTTCCATTTTTATGCATTTCTCACATCACTATCCTAGATTTCTAACGACATTTTTCCCTGTTTTTTTATGCAGTCAAATGAAATCTCGTCAACGCTAAGTTCTCGTTTTATCTCGTCATTTATCGTCAATTACTGTTACTTGTGCTGTTGTCTACTTGTCTTTTTAGTGGCAGAGAGATGTTTATTGTAGACTCTAGATTTATGGTTGTTGTTTTTATCAGAACTTGAAACAAAAGCATATTCAAACTAGTTGACATATCCGTCTACAGCTGCTAAGAGGTCAAATTTTAATGACACGTACAAAGCCACACACACATTCTCTTCTCTCTCTCTCTCTCCTCTCTTCTCTCTCTCTCTCTCTCTCTCTCTCTCTCTCTCTCATATTATTCAGGGCCATATTTTTTTCTTTCGTTTTAGGCATGAGTTATATTAACGCTATATAACAGTAGTGTGTATTCATAAGATGCGAGGTACGCATTTGTGTGATTTTTTTTTTTTTTTTTTTTTTGGTGAGGCTTGATTATTTTGTATTATCTAGATTTTCAGACTGTTGTCCTCATCTTTATTGTTATATTCACAACGTCTGAAAATCAGCTTCGACTACAGATGTCGCATGTAAAAGCTGGTCCTGAATATGATGATGGTGTGCCGGTGTTCTGTTGCTGTTGATTTCTCGTGCACCTCATTGCTTATATATATATATATATATATATATATATATATATATATATATATATATATATATATATATTATATATTTATTACTAAAGCTGAGATTATCAACTTTCTTTTCCTAAAGGATTTTTTTCTATTTATGTTATGGGACACAATATTTATACTTAGATATTACTTGGTTTTAGGACTACTCATTGTTTAAAAAAAATCAGTTTAATTGGTTTTAATTAGCCGTAATTAGCAATTAAGTTAACAACAGACCAATCCCTGTCTTATATTATATACGATTCTCTTCTTCCCCTGTATATAGAGTTAACATGAGTGGGTGAGTTAACGGGAGTAGTCGAGTTAACCGGAGTCGGAGGGCCCACACCCTTTAATGGTTTTATTACTAAAAAATCAGCAGGCAAACCCCCTCCTAGCGCTTCCTAACTCTAGGTAGATTCGCCCCTCTCTTTCTCCAGACCACAGAGAAATGTTGGTTTGTTTTAATAAAACAAAACAAAAGTATCTTTTTACGGCATGATTTCAATTTTTATATACATTTAATTTTGAAATTAATATACATTTAATTTTGAAAAATATTTTTTAAACGAAGTTTATTTGAAATTATACATCGCAATACTAACACAAACAACTGTCTCAATAATAGATTCAATAATTAATTTCAATAGTTAATTAAATGTATAGTAATTTGGTTTATTTGTTGTTTATTTTTTTAAGCAATACGTAATTAAAAACAACCTTAATCCCCTAAAACCGTAACCCAATTCGCAAAATGTTAATTCATAGACTGTAGTTAAATTGTCATTGGGTACTGTAAGATTCAAAGTGATAATACTTGAAGATAAAGCTCCGACAAAGGTTGATAGACAAAATTTTATATACAGCACAGAATAAACAGGGTACATAATACATATAGGTGTACATGAACATACATACATAAGTAATACAAAGTTACTCTTAAAAGGATAAACATAAAAGCAACAGACATGCGACTAGGAATAGTCCATGCTGTAAGAATCACTTACGGTAATGTAAGGGGGGTCAAAGCCCAACAAGAGGGGGGTAGACCAGAGTCTAACCCATAGTGTCTC
>CM042164.1:10205356-10207856 GCA_023376005.1 Doryteuthis pealeii | reverse complement strand
AAGAACAGAGATAGATAGGTAGATGTGAACAGGTTGAGATAGACAGACTGACCTACAGATAGATGGGGTCATAATAGATGCTATCTCCAGGTCAGAGCGGATTTAGAATTAATGGTTATGATGGGGTACTCTACATTCTTCAGGGCTTCACAATTGGAGTCTCTCTAGCGCAAGAAGTTTAGTGTAATGCCACTACACCACAGGATTCCACCCAAATCTATTTTCACAAACATTTTAAACATAGGTACCCTAGTTTCCTTATATACTGCGTGTCGACAAAAGGACGGTCTTTTTACGCCCTTAAATTGATTGGTAATTCCTTGTTTGGTATCTGACTATTATTTGTTGTTAGAATGTTATATTTCGTAGAGCACATTTAGTCTTGCAACGATCCTTCATGATAACAATTGAAAAGGCTTCCACTGTTCCTAGTTTGATAAGACACTTGTACCAAAGCCAACGTTATCCCCAAACGTTAATATCCAAAAATCGGCTTTTCCATCAGTGCAAATGGATTTAAGGGATAATCTGATCCGGATAAACTCCACGAGTCCAAATACGACGGTGAGTCAACAAGTAATGCCGCTTTGTTTAGCACATGTATAACGACCAATACAGGAACATGTATCATACATTCAAAATGAAGCTGGTCCTCTGTGGATCACATCCCTTCTTCTCCACATAGTCTTTTGTTTGTTTGTCTGTTGGTTTTGTTATACGGCATATCAACCTCAGTGGGTCATTTAATGCCGGCAAAGTTTTGAAATAAATTCATTCTTATTGGATACTCAATTTTTTATAAACACATTTTTCTATTTAACCCATTTATGGGACCCTAACAGGTACTACCACTCTGGGTTAGAGTTGACCAGGGAGCAATGGGGATGAAGAGGTGCTCCACATTCCCCAGAACTCCAGAACTGGAACCTCACCATCAGTTAGAGTTCAACATCATACCCAGGACTCTCAACGTTCCACCTTCGAATGAGAGCGTGTATTCCTGCCCCATAAATTTTTGTTGACTGTTCTTTGAGCCACTTCTTCACTACATATTTCACCTCCTCGTCACTGGAATAATGTTTGCCTCTCAAACCCTTTTTCATGGGGCCGAAGAGAGGCAAACATTATTTAGTGATGCGGATGTGAAAGATGTAGTTAAGAAGTGGCTCAAAGAAAAGTCAGCAGCTTCATTTTGATGTATGATGCATGTTCTTGTTTTGGTAGACTTACTTGTCCTAAACAAAATGGCATTACTTTTTAACTCGTCCACGTAGCTCAGAAATACACCTATTTACACTACGAGAGAACAAAACTGCAATAAATAAATGAATGAATAAATAGATAAACATTGCATGATGGCTTTGATCCAAGTCGGCTTCCATAGTTTTTAGAGAACTTTTTTTTTCGTTTTTTTTTTTTTCAAAACGTCAATTCGTTTTCCATTAACAGCTTCACCTATCATCCCTCGCTTTTCATGCTTTACATCAAACATTCGTATCATTGCAGCATCACTCCCCCATCCCATCCCAAAAGTCTTTCCGTAATACCCGCATACGAGTCGATCTCTTTACGATGTCGACTTGTCTATTTTTCGAAAATGCACCATGTTACTCGTGTACTAGTCTATCGGTAATTTTCAGTAAAATTCATTATTTTTTTTAGGTTCTGAATTGCTTGGTATTTTATTCGGGGTAATAAAAAATTAAAAAAAGAATAATCCTAATTTTATTACGTGATACGGCCTAAGTATTTAAGTTTTAATGTAATGAAATATATTAAATTATAAAGACTGACGAAATTATATATGAACGCATGTAAAAAGATTATAGTTATTTTAATTATATTTTAATACCAATTTAACTTTTCCGTTGTAGTGGCATTAATAAATTACTCAAAAGGGCTCAATATATTAAAAACATAGAGCAATAATAATGATAATATTAGTAATAGTACGAGAGGAAAAGAGTTAAGGGTTTCTGTCCAATATTTAACTAAGTCGATGAAATTCATTCGTTAAACTGATATCAGGCGTATATATATATATATATGTATACATATATATATGTGTGTGTGTGTGTGTGTGGTGTGTGCGTGTGTGTGTGAAGAAAAGGAAGTGAATCCGACGGTATGTAGTATATTAAGAAAGATTGAAAAAACACAGGTTTAAATGAGTTGAGTGGTAAGTTTATTGGCTGACGCTGCAGTGTTTCGATCTATTAATTAGATCATCTTCAGGGAATTTGTTGGTATATGGAAGGTAATAAGACATTTTTTATCACAGAATAACGAGAAAAGCGAGTGATAGTCCTTGTTTATCAGTCTGTTTAAAATTTGAAATTTGAAAAAAGGAGACGGTTTGAAACATGACGTCAAATAAAATTAGCATAACCTGTGGATATAACACAGTACGATAATTTACTTTCTAGAACGTTTGATATGTTTATTTAAAAGCTATATATATATATATATATATATATATATATATACATAGCTCTTAAAT
>CM042164.1:10177856-10200356 GCA_023376005.1 Doryteuthis pealeii | reverse complement strand
TAATTGCCTTCTTAATATAAACAAATAATAATATACTTAACAATGCTTCAAGTAAATTATCAAATACTATTAATATATATATATATATATATATATATAATATATATAAATGTTGTTCTAGTTCCAACGGGAGAAAATTTAATATTTTATAAAAAAGAAGAAGGTCCGCAAAATGTATTATGTTTTCAGAAAAAATGTTTTATTCTTTTTATCTTACATACGCGACACGTGTTTCTGATCTGTTGTCTTCTTCAGGCATTGAGTTATTAATTTGGCAGAATATGTCCGATATTTGATATGTTGTGTGTGTTTCTGCAATTTTTCTGTTCTGACAACAGATCAGAAACACGTGTCGCGTATGTAAGATAAAAAGAATAAAACATTTTTTCTGAAAACATAATACATTTTGCGGACCTTCTTCTTTTATATATATATATATATATATATATATATATATATATATATATATATATACCTGGACCCTAACAAAGCGTCTTGAGAATAAGCTAGATGGGAGCTGCATGAGAATGCTGCGTGCAGTCTTAAATAAGTCGTGGAAACAGCACCCCACAAGGAAACAGCTGTACGGTCACCTGCCCCCATCTCACAAACTATCCGAGTGAGACGGACAAGGCATGCAGGACACTGCTGGAGAAACAAGGATGAACTCATACGCGACGTTCTCCTGTGGAACCCAACACATGGACATGCAAGTGTAGGGCGCCTAGCAAGGATCTACATTGACCAGTTATGTGAAGATGCTGGCTGCTCCGCAGAGGAGCTCCAGATGTAATGAATGATAGGGAAAGCTGGCGAAAGATTGTCATGGATACCCGTGCTGCATGCGCGACATGATGAGGATGATGATGATACATACATTGCTTGAAACCCCTCCGCACGAGCAAGATCAATTTCCTAAGCGGAGTTTAACAGGTTTGACTTCAGAGTTTTGCTTCTCGCAGACTAGTTACTTCGACAAGATTAAAGAGTCTGCCCTAGAAAATGTGATATATGTTCACCCGGTGATATTCAGTCTATATTTTTCCCGCGTAAGATTTACATAGATCGGGAAATGCGGTCAAAGTTGCGTTCTTTTTCAACGGAATTGTGCTGTTTGGCGCCAAATCTTTTAGCATCGGCTATTTTTTGATAAAATGGTAACCCAAAGACAATTGGCGCCAGGCACTGTTGCGAAATTCGCGAAATTTGCCTTTCATGAGTGAAGATTTCAATTATTGAGATTAATCCTGTTTATTATGAAAATATTTCGGTTGAGTCAAACAGAATTTCTGTTGTTGTAAAATATAATTTATTCTTGAATAATTTAATAATGAATTAATTTAAATCAATAGTATATCCGCCATTGTTTTGAATCACCTCTTGCTGTTTTATCGGTCAGCTTGGTTTCTCCCAAGTACAATTTAAATCAAAAAGTTTTCCCCACAAAATGTTGTATATTGAAGATATTTAAAAGAAGGTGAAAACGGAAATAGGGTCTTCGAGGCAGGGAGAAGACGAAAAGAGTAACAAAGGACTTTTTCCGGGTAAAGCGAACAAAGAAGGATGGGTAACAATAAGTTCGGAAATAGATTTGTCCGCCGATTAAGATAACAAGAGAAAACGCGTAGGCGTTTGATATATATATAAAAGGAAGTCAGGGATCCCAGGAGTCAGACAGCGGACGGCGGAGAGAGAACAGTGAGTGACCGACGCTCACGGTCCGTCGCGGCCAAGGGCGGTGAGACGCCACCAGACACCCCTTTGTAAACCCATCGCCAGTCATCCCAACAGTAGTAGTAGTCATCGTCAACCCTTGGGGATTCCTATTGTCAACGCTCGCCACACACCAGCTGAGGGAGAGAAATAAAGTCAACTCCTACTATACCCATGTGTTGTGGTTTCTTAAGTCCGACTACATACTTCGCCACGTGATATACATACCCGCAACATATAGATATTTGGGACCGGTAAAGAAGCCAGTACGCAACAAAACATTTGCACCTATAGAGAAATGTTTTTGTCATTTAGAGCATTTAGAGCATTTTGGCTGATAGGGTAAAAGAGCCTGAAGTCAAGTGGTCTACGAGCGATCCCTCGTCTCACGCTCCACGGGAGGGGGGTCGAAACAAGACGGCGACGGCAAAATCCCGCCTGTCGCGGATGTCAAGTCGGTTGGCCCGTTCGCGCACGCCGCCGCGTATGCAACGACGACAAGCCACGCCCAACGGAGACGGCGAACCGCCCCGCCGAACACAACAGCCACCGCTACTAATTCATTATCAAAATCTTTAATATGAATTAATCTTATCGATGTCTATGAAATCCTGAACGGGATTTTCCCCAAAACAACTCATGTTATTAGTGCGTTTAAAATCCTGCAATGTGTCTTATATATCACTCAGAAGTAAATGTTGGTATGACATATGTGGTGTGGATAATTTGCATACTGGTTTTAAGAAAACCTGGTTTGATAAATAATTACTTGGATCTCTCATGTTATTGTTTTATTTTGACACCTATAAAAATAAATCCCATGAATGATTTTATATAGAAACCAATTAAAATATAATTAAAATAAGTGTAATCTTTATATGCGTTCTTATTTAATTTCGTTTAGTCTTTCTAATTGAATATATTTCATTACATTAAACCTAAATACTTGGGTGCCTATACTTGCTAGTTATTTTACTGCAACCAGTTTTTATTTTACACTATTATTATCGGGGGAGGGTGTCCCGTGGCGCATGTGCTGGACTGTGACATCGAAGTAAGCGAGTTCGAACTCCAGTCGTGCTATTACGTTCACTTTCGGAATTAATTAATTTGGGAAAGGTATGAACAACCCTCATCCCCCAGGTATGCTATTTTAAAAAGAAAGCTAGTATTAACGGCCAGAGACAATTGTGTGTAATCTCGACTGTTTTTTTTTTTTTGTTTTTTGTTTTTTTTGCTTTTTTAGTCTTTCTCTTCCCCTACTGTCCGTTGCAGTGTAAAGTGTTTAGCGTTGTTAGTAGTGCCTCGTTTCTTCTTGTCCGTCTTTGTGTAGATGGTGCCATTCTTAGTCTCATATTGTCTTTGTCATTTCATTCACATCGCCTTTTTTCTTTTTTTTTTTTTTTTTTTTCACCATTTTTTTCAACCAATTTTTTTTTTCAACATTTTTTTTTCACCAATTTTTTTTTTCAACATTTTTTTTTTCACCAAATTTTTTTTTTTCACCATTTTTTTTTTTTTTCACCAATTTTTTTTCAAGAATCACTCGGTATCAGATTATTATTATTATCACATTCAGCACGATTTCGTGTAAAAATCACACAAACACAAAATGAACAAATTGATTTGTTAAACTTAATGATTTTTCTTTCAAATTTCTTTTAAGCCTATACAAATATTTGTAGTAATTTTATGTTACTTCATTACTTTTATTTAGATTTTATTTTATTTTATTTTATTTTAATTCAGGGTCCGGCAGAACGATCTATCAGATTTAAAATTGTCGCCGTGAAAGCGCTAGTAGCGGTGAACGAGTGGGATATTGTTGTAACCTAACAAAAGTTACTAAATAAGAAATAACCAAACGGAGGTTGGAAATGAAATAGAATCTTTATAACATTAATAAAACACAATAGAGGGAATTCAAAGGAGAGCTACTAAAGTAATGAATGATTTACAAATGCTTTCGTATGAAGAAAGACTTAGGAATATTGACTTACCATGTTTGGTTTATCGACGTACAAGAGGGGATATGATTGAAGTCTACAAATATACACATGGATTTTATTCAACGAACTTTGATCAACTAAACATTGCTCAAAATATCAATACAGAGGTCATAAATAAAAATTCTTGACAAATTTTTGTAAAGCAAATGCAAGACAAAATTATTTTAGTAACAGAGTGGTGAATACATGGAATAAACTACCATCATCAATAGTGAATGCCCCATCTCTAAACTCCTTCAAGGCAATGTTAGATAACCTGTGGAATGATTATAAATATTATGTGGAATTAAGATGAATATTTATGAGGAACAGCTGACAGGTCTCAGACCTAATATACTAGCTGAAAAGATATCATTATTATTATTATTAAAATTATTTTAGCTACAGAGTGGTGAATACATGGAATAAACTACCATCATCAATAGTGAATGCCCCATCTCTAAACTCCTTTAAGGCAATGTTAGATAATCTGTGGAAAGATTATAAATATTCTGTGGAATTAAGATGAATGTTTATAAGAAACAGCTGACAGGTCTCAGACCTAATATACTAGCTTAAAAATATATTATATTATTATTATTATTATTATTATTATTATTATTATTATTATTATTATTATTATTATTATTATTATTATACTCGCCAGTGGCGTGAATAAGGTAAAAGACTACTCAGTCAGCATAATACTCCCGTATTATTAGGATTTACCCATTAATATTCATAGGTAGGGTAAATAAGGATTGAGACATACCCATTAATGTTCATAGGTAGGGTATGTAACAGATATACGTTTCTAAGCAGCAATTGTTATCACAATGACTGGATTTAGCAGAATCCATTAAAAGCTAACATTGTGGAGTTTTTGTTCGAATCAGAAAGAAATATTTCAACGCAGATGATATATGGGTTCTGTTTGAGAATACTAATATGAATGACTTTTTATCTATCTACAGATATATAAAGATATATCAAAAAATACGAATCAGATATAAAAATGCATCCACGAAATACATTTACAAAAATACACCTCTAAAGGAAACTCGAGTACCAACTTTTATCTCATGCTTTAATAGTTTTTGGCATTAAATAACCCACAGGGTTATCATACCATTAAACAAACCAAACCGAACCCAACTAAACCAAATGAAGTTAAAGAAAAATTATCTCCAATAAATATATTTTCAGAGATGTTGATTGGTACGCGTCCTGCGTTACTGACGCATAAAAATCTAAAAGAACGCAAAAAAGGACGCAAAATCGTACCCATGCGTCCAGTGTTTTTCCCCCACCATTTCCAGCTCATTTTAAATACATTTCTAGTGTAAAAAGATAGGGGTTAGACGGCTTTAGTTGTTCATAGATAAAAACTCTGTAATTTATTAAGAAACGTTACTTTGGACTCATCAAATTCCCCGGGGACTCATTCAAATCAAATCCGTACGTCCTCCTAGGACGCACTGAATTAAAAAGCTATCATCATGACTGTATTATGAACTTGAAACATAGAAACCTTTATCAAAATTACTTGTTTCGGCATTAAATGACCCGCAAAGGTTTGATATGCCGTAAAACAAACAAACCAAACCAGCCTTCTCCATTTGCATGAGAGATGTAAGTCAGTTTCATCTAGCTAAAATATCAAAGAACTAAGTAGAAAGACCGCAAGAAAAAATGGTGGACTCGCGGGAAAGATCCAAGGGGGGTAATTCATCTTAATAAATAATGATTCAATAACAAACACGGCAATTTAATGTCTCTTGCTGCTGAAAGACATGCATCCCAACTTCTCATCGATACTAGCCCTTGCGCGGCGGCAATTCTAATTCTCGAGATCATTCTGCCAATCCCTGTATATTATCTTAATGTATTTATTTATTTCTATATATTCATTTAGTTATTATTTTAACTTATTAATTTTATTTTATTTTATTTTGTTTATTTAAATAAGTATTTTCATCTTTTCGTTCGTATTTTCATTTCTATTGATACTTTATATATACTCGCTTAAAGACCGACGACGGTGGCATTTAGGTTCAAAATCGATTCAAATATTATTTATAGAATGTTTTTAATTAGATTTTATTTAAAAAATTTTTTTTGATTGTGCATTTTAAAAGAAAGAAAGTTAAAAAATTTTTAGGTACGAGTGAGCTTCAGATACGCTTATGTTAAAAAGTTATTATTTTAACTTATTCATTTTAATTTTATTTTGTTTATTTAAATAAGTATTTTCAACTTTTCGTTCGTATTTTCATTTCTATGATACTTTATATATACTCGCTTAAAGACCGACGACGGTGGCATTTAGGTTCAAAATCGATTCAAATATTATTTATAGAATGTTTTAATTAGATTTTATTTAAAAAAATTTTTTTTTAGATGGTGCCTTTTAAAAGAAAGAAAGAAAGTTAAAAGAACTAATAAATTTGAATAATATTAAAATATATATATACAGTGTAATCTTGATTTACGAGTGCCCAAGCTTACGAGTTTTTCGAGTTACGAGCTATCACTCGATTTTTTTGCTTTGTGTTGTGAACTAAAATTTTAGGTTACGAGTGAGCTTCAGATACGCTTATGTTAAAAAGTTCACTAAAAATATCTAAGTTTTCAAATTTATTACGCCAAGGAACAATATCATTTATTTAAAAAAAATTAATATTAAAACATGTAAGTAAAAAAGTAAAGTCGTCGGGGCGGCCTAATGTCGGTATCAGCCAATCAGCGAGGGAGTCTATCGCCTTTTTCACTAGCGTTAGACTAAGGAGATTGTTTTTGAATCTGAGGTGGAGCGCCACACCTACCATCAGCTCCTTACTTTACCGCACAGATCCCTGTGCTACTCATGACGCTGAGTTGGCGAGGGCCGGTATCGAACTAGGAACCTTGTGGTTTCTAGCCGAACGCTCTACCGACTGAGCTAATATAATACAATTTTTCTTATTTAAAGAAATGTAACAAAAAAAACCGGAGTGTTTTAGTAGGGGGCTAGAACAGATTAATGACATTTCAGTTTATTTCAATGGGGAAAATTGATTTGATATACGAGGAAATTGAGTCACGTGCGGTACGAATTAAACTCGTAAGTCAAAATTACACTGTATTACTAATCAGACATTTAAGAGAGAGAGAAGATCAGATTTCGATGTGATCGATAATCTCTCTATAGAAGTTCATGCCTTTCCTATGCGTATATTGTCATCGCTTTCTGTAGATAAGATATTACTACCTAAGTATGTGAACTGGTCTACTAATTTCAGAGGCTTACTATCAAGTGTGGAGATGTCTCTGTAAGATTCAAAGTGATATGCTTGGAGATGAAAACTCCGACAAGGGTTGATTGACAATACATTTAATACGTATACAGCACATGGATAAAAGGGTTCATAATACATAGGGGTACATAAACATAAAAGCAACAGTAGAAGGGAAAAACATAAAAGTACAGACATGAGACTAAGAATAGTCCATGCTGTATAAATCACTTACAGTAATGTAAGGGGGGACACAAAGCACCAACAAAAGGGGGGTAGACCAGAGTCTAAACCATGTGTCTCGTAGATCGAGGAACAGGAAAAGAGAGGAAGAGACGTTCAAACCAGCCGCTTAAATACAACAGGCCCCTAGCGGGAACCAGCGAACTAAACGGGCAGACAACTCTCCAGGCAAAATACGAAACTAACGCCACACCTCCATCATGTTTAAAACACAGATAACTTAAACTATAGCAGCCTATGCCTTTCCTATGCGTATATTGGCATCGCTTTCTGTAGATAAGATATTACTACCTAAGTATGTGAACTGGTCTACTAATTTCAGAGGCTTACTATCAAGTGTGGAGATGCCTCCATCACGTTTAAAACATAGTCCACTTAGACTATAGCAGTAAATGTCTTTTCTATGCGTATACTGTCATCGCTTTCTGTAGATGAGATATTACTACCTAAGTATGGGAACTGGTCTATTAAATTCAGTGGCTTGCCATCCAATGAGGAGATGCCTGCATATTGATTAAATACGTTCTTGTAGATCTTCATATTTTTTTCGACTTTTGCGGATGTGCCCCGTCGATGTTTTCTTCAAAAGGGACCGTTAATTCAATGACGAAAACTTTTTAGCTTAAGGAACCAGATGACAATATCAGGACGCTAGCCCGTTAACGTCATTTCAGTCGGAAATATTGTAACGTGGCGGTAGCGATATATTCACAGTACCAAACGGATATACGTAACGTTCTAATATCGATATATCTTGTATAGCGGGTCTTGTCAACGTGCCTCCAAATTCACGACACTAAAAAGTTGTTCGGCACGTGGCGGTCATCTTGTTGATAAAAAAGTACAACGCGAGAAATATATCGTCACAAGCTGCTTAGCTTTTATTTCCAGGCTCGTATCGTGGGGCTCTGTTCGGAAGAGGAGGGAAGGCAGAGAGAAAGAGAGAGAGGACACTGTTAAATTACTGTGATCCCACAACTGGGACCAGAGGTCCGGTCCGTACCCTACGCGTCCGAAAGCAAAAAGAGGCCGGTATTTTTCTTCGTCGTTCCACATCACCACGTGACTTCCGGTTCAGGTCAACACCCGAAACTTCCGGTTGACATTCAATTCTCCATTCGGGGGGTCACGCCCCGGTCAAACTCACGACAACCGTTTTTGTGCTCATCACTATTTTTAAAGCCTTTACTATCTCTTATTTCTTCTTCCTCTCTTTTCTAATAGTAGTTCTCGCAAAACTCAGGATATTCCCCATCTTGCTACAATATGAGTTGATGTTCTAAGTCGCTTACAACATGCCAGTCCGGGCAGCCATCAAACCATGATTATCTGCGCATATTTCTACGAGAAAAAAAGGTTACAATATGCTGGCTAAAAGTATATTATCTTGTAATTCACTAAACGTCTGTTCGTCCGTCTAACTGAGACTTCGTAATTATGGGACCAGATTTCAACCAAATGGCCTCGTTTTCTATAGATAAGATATTGCTACCTAGGTATCAAAATTTCAGATGATCCTGTTCAATTGGTTTGGTTTTGTAGGGCGTTACCTGTCACTCACCTATTTCTTATGTGCACTTAAAACTTTTCAATTTTGATTTGCGAAGAACAAAAATAACATGGACTTCTTTTTGAAACATGCCTTTTCAGTAGAGCATACACCTCGGAATCACAAGGCTCGGTGAATCAGGAGCACAGCTAGGAGCTATGTGGTAAATTGAGGGAGATGATGGTAGTTGTGGTGCTCCATGCAAAAAAACAAATCTTCTTGGTCTAGTACTAGTGATTATTATTATTTACTCCTTTTGAGTTTTTACATCAGCATTAGCTGATGGTCTTTCACTGGAGTCTGAGTGATAGCAAGTCTCCTCGGCTCTCCAGGACTCTTCTGAGTATTCTGGCAGATTGCAGCAGTGCAGTGTTCTGGATGGTTTCAATCCTTCCTCTGATTTCCAAACATTCCAGACCCTTTTCCAATCCTTTTGGGACTGTTCCAAGTGCACCAACTACAATTGGTATCACTTTCACTTTCATATTCCATAACTTTTTCAGTTCTCTGGCAAGGTCCAGATATTTGTCCATTTTTTCATTTTCCTTTAGCTTCACCCTGTGATCTGCTGGCAATGCAAAATCCACCAGTTGACAAGTTCTTTCTTTTTTGTTTATCAACACTAGGTCTGGTCTTCTTGCTGGGATAAGGTGATCCGTCATTATTAAATTAATTATAAATTCTCTAAGTAGAAAGCAAATCGACATCGACTTTTAATGGAATCTAGAGGCGGCCTTTAAGCGAGTTAATATAGTATATTTAGAAATATATATTTATTTTATAATATATTAATAATTTGAAGGCAAATACAATGCGTATTATACGCATTGTATTTGCCTTCAAATTATCAATATATTATAAGATACTTAACAATGCTTCAAGCAAATTACAAATTACTTTTATATATTTATTTAATTATATTCATATATCTATATTTATATAATCTTTGTATCCCTTATTTTATTTATTTATTTATTTACTTACTTAAATTTTATTATTTTATTTTAAATTTAATTTATTAATTATTTCTTAGGTGTATTTTTTGTTTTGTTTTTATTTGTTTGTTTTTTTGTTGTTTTTTTTCTGTTTTGTTTTGTTTTTTTGTTTTTGTTGTTTTTGTTTTTGTTGGCATTTTTTTAGATTCACATACTAAATGTCCACCTCACATAATTTCATCATTGATTTTCTTAATAAAATATGTTCATCTCTAACCCAACAATCGACACAAATTATTTATATAAGGCATTATTATTATTATTATTATCATTATTATTATTATTATTATTATTATTATTATTATTATTATTAAATAAAAAAAATATGAATTTTTTTCTTGTTCATAGATACTAATATCTCTGAATTCTTTTTTTCTTTTTTTTTTAATTAAGAATTTTTTTTAATAAGAATTTTTTTTTTAATTTTCTTAAAAAAAAAAAAATAAAAAAAAAGGATTACATAAAAAAAAACATCATTTTTCAGAATCTGGTTTGACTGAGATTCGAAACCCAACCGACTGATTCTTTCTTTTCTCATTCTTTCATATGCATTTGTAATCTCTTTCGTATACTTTCATTTTTTTTCATGAATTCATTCCAGGCTCTTTTTTCTTTTTTTCTTTTTTTCTTTTTTTTTTCATTCATTCTTTCATTCACTAAATCAATTATGCTTTCATTCATTGACATTTTTTTCTTTCATTTTCGAAGAATTTTCGAACAATTTTTTTTAATTAATCCATATATTTGAATTCATTCTTCTTCATTTGCTAATCAGCTGGCCCCCAACAAGGCCGGGCTAGGCCTTTAATTCCATTCACCTCTTCCCTTATGTCTTATATATTTACCTGATTGTTTGTAGTTTTGCCCAAACGGACGGATGTATCAGGTAAACACGCTCTTCATATATCTATTCTTCTTTCCTATATTTTTTTCCTTCATTTTAAAACTTTTTTTTTTTTAAAAGAAAAAAAAAAAAAAGAACTTGTCTCCCCTTTTGCTTTGCTTTCTATTTTTTCCCTTTCGTCTGGCGTCCGGCTTTCTTTTTTTTTTTTTTTTTGCTTTGGCTGTTTTTGACCCCACCTGACACGCCACCATACCACTGCTGCTACTGCTTGTGTTACCAAATAACAACGCTTCTTATTATACTAATACCTCTTACTGTTTAACACCTCTTTTTCTTTTTCCCTTTTTTTTTCTTTTTTCTATTTCTCTCTTTTTCTCTCCCAAAATACTGTTACATTTATCTATTAACAACTTGTGATGGTACCAATACAACTTTATTTCAATACTTCAAACTTATCTAACCGTCTTTTCTGTATATAGTTTTATACCCACGGGACGATAGAGGGTTAAGGCCCTTGCGCTGGTAATATTACGAATACCACTTTATTTCAATACTTCAATCTTATCTAACCATCTTTTCTGTATATAGTTTTATACCCAGGGGACGATAGAAGCTAAGGCCCTTATGCTGTAATATTACCAATACCACTTTATTTCAATACTTCAAACTTGTCTAACCGTCTTTTCTGTATATAGTTTATACCCACGGGACGATAGAGGGTTAAGGCCCTTGCGCTGGTAATATTCCCAATACCAGTTATTTTTCAATACTTCAAACTTATCTAACCGCTTTTCTGTATATAGTTTTATACCCAGGGGACGATAGAGGGTTAAGGCCCTTACGCTGGTAATATTACCAATACCACTTTATTTCGATACTTTTACAATCTTATCTAACCGTGACGATTTCTTGTTTGTAAATAATTTTCTCGTAAAATCTATACGTTAGATAACTTTAGATATATATCAAAATAAAAGAAACTATATATAAATCAATAATACCGGACATGTATTTATTAAAACTTGTTTTAACAAACAATGTGTACCGTTTAATGTCGGATACTTAATTACTGAATGTATATCTAATGGAGATTTCTTCAATACATTAATGATTTTGAAAAGAAATTAAATACTTATTGATAAACTTACGCAATTCCTGTGGGTATTGTGACGTAAGCAGTGACTTAGTTTCGTTGTTATAGATAGACAAACACCAGATCTCTATATCGATAATTGGTTATCATTGTACTTTTGTTTTCTACTTTTAAACATAAAAAAGTACAGCAACAGTCTTTGTATATTTGAGAGTATTGTAGGAAAGAAAAATGTAAGGTCCTCGACTTAGTCGATAATCCTTTGCTCTCTACTCTCTGGAAAACAGGCATTGGTCGATCCTTGGTAATAACTTTTTTCACAGGGTTAAATATCAGAAAGCAAGGGAGGTTATTGGTTTTTATAACGTACGAGGTATGTCAGAAAAGTTCCAGTATGTCAGAAAACTTCGATAGGTTTAAAAATTGAATACCCATCAAGAATGAATAAAACAAAACTTCTTCGCGCTTGAAATAAACCAACAGGGGTTCACATTCCGTAAAAACCACCTCACCAATCTCTCTCTCTCTCTCTTCTATCTATCTATCTCTCCCCCTCTCTCTCTCTCTCTCTCTCTCTCTCTCTCTCTCTTCTCTCTCTCTCTCTCTCTCTCTCTCTCTCTCTCTGTCTATCTATCTCGCTCTCTCTGAAACGAAAACTTCTTAAAATATGTCTTGTTTTTGGAAGAATGTTGGATGCGTAAAACCACCCCCACCAATTTCTCTCTCTCTCTCTCTCTCTCTCTCTCTCTCTCTCTCTCTCTCTCTCTCTCTCTCTCTCTATCTATCTATCTATCTCGCTCTCTCTGAAAACGAAAACTTCTTAAAATATGTTCTTGGTTTTGGAAGAATGTTGGATGCGTAAAACCACCCCACCAATTTCTCTCTCTCTCTCTCTCTCTCTCTCTCTCTCTCTCTCTCTCTCTCTCTCTCTCACACACACACACACACACACACTCTCTCTCTCTCTCTCTCTGTCTGTCTGTCTGTCGTCTATCTATCTCGCTCTCTCTGAAAACGAAAACTTCTTAAAATATGTTCTTGTTTTGGAAGAATGTTGGATGCGTAAAACCACCCCACCAATATCTCTCTCTCCCTCTCTCTCTCTCTCTCTCTCTCTCTCTCTCTCCTCTCTCTCTCTCTCTCTCTCTCTCTCTGTCTATCTTATCTATTTATCTATCTCTATATATATATCTCGCTCTCTTACTCTCTCTCTCTATCTATCTATCTATCTCGCTCTCTCTGAAAACGAAAACTTCTTAAAATATATTTCTTGGTTTTGGAAGAATGTTGGATTGCATCATCTAAGATAGTTAGAATAAGTATTTTTATTTGCGTTTTAATTCAGTTTCATTCATCTATTTTAATAAAGTATTTTGGTACATTAAAATTGAAATACTCGCACCCTGCAAAGGTCGCATATTTTTTCTTGTACATAGAATTTCAATAACTTATTCCTGATAAAAGCTTTTTTTGAAAACTGTACCACATAAAAATCCGGACAAAATAGTTTTATTCGTCCACCGCAAGTTCTTGCCACAGAGCCAGACGATCAACCAACATGTCTACAAAGAGATACTACGTCGTTTGCTTTGTTCAGTGCAAGAGAAGAGGTGAGAGATGTGGCAGGACAACTTGTGGGTGCTTCACCATGACAACGCAACTGCCCACACTGTCCTTGATATCCAAGAGTTCCTAGGCCAGAACAACATCCCTGTGCTGGAACAACCTCCCTATTTGCCCCGACTTGGCCCCATGTGATTTTTCCTCTTCTCCAACCTCAAGGGGGTCATCAAAGGAACCCGTTTTGAGGATGTTCATGACATCAAAAAGGCTGTGACGACAGAAGAATCCTTTCAGGAGTGCATGCAAGCGTGATAGAGAAGGATTGGAAAGTGCATTAGACTCCTAATGCTTTATAAGAACCAGAGTTAACACTCTGTGAACCACTTATAAATGAATCAAAACACCCTACTTACTCAGCTATAATCGATATACCTACGATTTAGTGTAAAATTTATGTGTAAAATCTTTAAAATAATTATTCAATTAATAATCAATAGATGCACGCAACATTTTATTTGAGGGGGACATAACTAAGTTTCCATTTCAAATTGTTTTATTTTTCTATTCATTTAATAAATTTGATGCTTTTACTTACTTATGATACAATCCCCCTGACATTGCATTTTTAACTACCCCAGGCACTATCTTTCAAATTGATTTCATGACTCCTATCCCCTAAAGTAATTTAAAAGTTTTTAAGTGCCATCCTTGGCCAGTTGAAAAGGGCTTAAAGAAAGTCCGATGTTATGGAATCCTTTGACGGGGATAACTTGTAGTTTGTAGTTTGGCTTTGAAATGATTTTTGTGACACCAGTCCAGGAACCTTTCTGATATTTTTTGCTTTACTGATAGATTTCGATGCGTAGGATTTAATTGATACCAAAGAAAGCGATCAATTCTAAGAATTGGCGGAGATATGAGAACTTTAATCACCTATTATAGTGTTTAAAAATCTCGAATTTCGTTAAAATTTTTGGTGTGGATTTAAATGGATTTTTTGATAGATTTCGGTGCTTAGAATTCTTTGATTTTAAAGGAAGCGCTCAATTTGAAGGATTGGCAGTGATATGAACACTTTCTATATATGACGATTGACTGCAAGAAGACTCATGCCATTGAAACAGTAATAGGGCAACCAACACGTACCGCAGTACCCTGACCTTAAAAATGCCCCAACTTACGATTTTTTCTAGTTACGAGCTTGGTAGATTCTTTTGTAATGTGTTGAAAGCTAAACTTTGAGGTACTAGCGAGCTTCAGACAAGCTTATGTTAAAAAGTTCACTAAAGACATCTAAATTTCCAGAGTGGTAGTACCTGTTAGGTCCCATCTATGGGTTATATTGAAAAAAAAATGGGTTTACAAAAATGTGTTTAAAAATTAATTTTTATAAATGAAAATTGAGTACCCATGAAGAATGAAAAAAAACAAATTATTTTCGGCATAAAATAACCCAACAGGAGTTGTCATGTCGTAAAATCCAACCAATCGAAATTTCCAAATTTATTACTTCAAAGAAAAATATTATTTATAAAAAATTTATTTGAAAACTTTTTCGGCATTAAATTACCCACTGAGGTTGATATGCCTTAAAACAAAACAAACCAAACCAAACCAAACCTAAGACGAAGACCCCCCAACCCCCCCCAACCCTCCCCCCCAAATAAAACAAGAGACAATGAAGTCAAGCAGTAACAATTAACCAGGAGAATTTTATTCATAGAGTTAAGTTCTCACGCAGGCATATTCTGCAACTACTCCTCTTTACTCGTACTGGCATAAATCCGACCCAACTAAACTAATTCTTTACATTGTATTTTATCATGTTTTTATACAATACAGTGCTATTTATTTTTAAAATTAAAAACAAAAAATATAAAGTGTTTGGGTTGGAGGCTGGAACGGATTAATGGCATTTTAGTTTATTTCAATAAGAAAAATTGATTTTGATATACGAGGAAACTGAGTTTTGGGTGGAACAAATTACACCCGTTCAGGTATCCTGGTGAAAGAAATGGACTGTCCCATTAAATAATGGGGCTTCTACAGAGAACACTAAACTATACAATATACTTCCTTCAATAGTATATAAGAGTCATTGCTCCCTGGTCCACTCTGACCCGGAGTGGTAGTACCTGTTAGGGTCCCATCTATGGGTTAAATAGAAAAATGTATTCATAAAAAATTGTATTATCCATTAAGAATTGATTTATTTCAAAGCTTTATCTGCATTAAATGACCCACTGAGGTTGATATGCCGTAAAACAAACCAAACCAAACCAAATAAAATTTTCACAGTGATTAAAACGTGAGAAACCAACATAAGAGAAGAAAATTCTGGATACAAACAAGCTATACTCCGCTTAAAGATTGACCTTGTGTGATGTAATGGTTAGAGTTGATGGAAATGAATCCGTGGATGCTAGTTCAAATCCTAGACGGAGCTGTTACATTTCACATTCTTGGGAAATTTATACATCCAACTAGTCTTCCTCCATCTATGAGTAAATGGTTGGGCAGACCGGACTCTTTAAAATTGGTCAGGCAACCAGTATAGGAGAAGGAAAACTCCGCTTAAGAATTTGACCGTGTGTCACATCCTGTTCGTGCGTGGGAGGGGTTGGTAAATTTGTAAATATTGACTGTTCGTTGTGGAGGAGAAGGGGTTGGGAGTGATCGAGTGCTTGTATTCACAATACCAAGAATACGATAAAATGGGATCAATCGCAAAACAGATTCTTGATTTGTTTTAATGTCCATTTCTTCCTTTTATTTCTATCTTGTCTCTTTCTTTCTCTTCTTCCACTCTTATTCCTCCATTTTTCTCCCCTGTCTTTCCGTTTGACCTCCCCTTCTCTCTCTCTCTCTCTCTCTCTCTCTCTCTTCTCTCTTATATATATATATATATATATATATATATATATATATATATAATTTAAAAATCTAGGCATTTCGCGTATGCTTCAAGTATTAGATGACAAGGTTATATAAAAAATAATGTACTGGATTTTTGATGCATAAAGAATATCAATCAATCAATTGCTGTCCAATTCGGAGTTTGGTGACTTTTGATGCCTGATAATCCCCCTGAGATGGGCAAAAATATCCAATTTCGTGTACAAATAAAGTGCCAAACTAATAATTAATTTTCTGATAGAAGAGAGTTTTTTAAGTGAGGGAAGTATCACAATTAGTTAAAAGGAGGTTGAATTCGCCTTGCAGAATTTGGGGGAGGTGGAGATTATGGGGCTCAAAAGTGCCCGCCAAAATTTGCCGTTTCAGCTTCTTACGTATTTTGATTTTGAAAAAATGCTAACGTTATCCGGATTTTTATTGTTTTTTTTCTCGTGGATTCTAATGCCTTGAATTTACTGATTGGTGAAAAAAGTGCTCTCAATTCAGAAGTTTTAGGTGACTTTTAGCTGATAAGCCATTTCGTGAAAATAATGTGCACAGATTCGAAGAGTCGAAGATATCACATAGTAAAAGATGGTTGGTTGGATGATGACACCACAGCGAATTCATTTTCCTCCAATTTATTCGATCTCTGGTTGCGTCTTTGCCAACTGTCTATTGGGATGTTTCAAGTCCTCCAGAGTTTCTCTGATGTTTGTCTTTGTACCTGAGCTTTTGGTCTAACCGATTCCACAGTGATCCCTCTCTTCAGTTGGATAGTACAGAATCTGCTTTGGTAGTCTTGTCATCCCCCAAGTCTTATTAAGTGCAGCCCATCTCAGTTTGCTTGACAAGTAATTTGTCCACTTCAGGATTGGTCCTGTTTGAAACATGTTGCCACCACTTTAACATTTTAATATACTGCGCATGTGACGCATGGTAGTTAGATTGGTAGTCTATGGGCATCCGTTTTGTATATCGTCCAGGCTTCTGTACCATACAGGAGGGTTGAGAGGACTATGGTACAGTATACTGCACATTTAGTTTTCAAGGAAATGTCTCTGTTGTACCAGACTCGCCTCTTCAGCTGACCAAATGCTTTAATTTTTGTAAAGCAATTATATAATTAAATTCATAGAAAGGGGCGAACTTACCGCAAGCTGAACCCGTGAAAAGTAAATTAAACTGAAACCGGGATGAATAGACGATTCCATTATATATGTGTGGTAGGGGGTGGTGGACTTTTTCATTGGCTCACACTGACTGTGGTTTCGCTATTTAAGAGGTCGAATTCTTGTGTAGTTTAATTAAAGCAAAATGTCAATGCTAGTAAATGTAGCTACAGGGGTGGCAGCTTGAAGTGCCAGATTCAAGTTGGGGTTGCTATCGGAAGCGATATGATTTAAAGTTTGAATTCTTGTGTAGTTTATTTGAAGCAAAATGTCAATGCTAGCAGCATGTAGCTTACAGGGTGGCAGTTTGAAGATGCCGGATTCAAGTTGGAGTTGCTATCGGAGCGGATATGATGCACAAAAACCCGTAATCGGTGATGAAGATAGTGTGGGGACTATGGCATGGTATACTGCACCTTTAGTTTTCAAGGAGATGTCTCCGTTGAACCAGACTCACCTCTTCAGCCGACCAAATGCTTTGGAAGCATTTGAAATTCGGAGATCAAGTTCTGCATTGAGTCTATTGTTGAATAAAGCATGAAATAAAGATTGAAATAAGCTGAATTAACTTTTGTTTCGGATTATTATTTAAACTAGCAAGAATATTCGCCCTTTGAGAGTAAATATCTAAGTTTTAACGTAATGAAATATACTAAATTAAAATGACTAATGAAATTAAATAAGAATGCATATAAAAATATTACACTTATTCTAATTATATTTTAATTGGTTTCTAAATAAAATCATTCAAAAGATTGATTTTAATATATTAGAGAATAAAAAAAATATTAGGGATCCATAACACCAAGTAATTATTTATTAAACCCAGTTTTGTTAAAACCACTATGTGAAATAACCACACCATATATTATGTAAACCTTTATTTCTTAGCGATATATAAGACACATTGTAGAGTTTTAAACACACTAATAACATGGGCTGTTTTGAGGCAAATCTAACTCAGATTTTCACAGTGACTTCATTAATAAATAAGATTTATTCTATGTACTAATGATTTTGAGTCTAAATTAAATACTCATTGATAAACTAACACACATTCCTGAGGGTATTGTGATGTAAGCAGTGATGTAGTTTTGGTTACATACAGACACCAAATCTCCATTATAATAAGATGACACTACTCTAATGTGTTTTTATAGCAATTGGTACTCGTCCACTTCCTACTTGAATGTTCAATTATTTCAATCTATAACAACTGGCGTTGCTAACACCCGTACTCTTATACTACATTAGATTATCCAAAAGAAGTTAAACTAACACAGAATATTCGGTAGGGAAAAAACAAGTCAATTAATTCAAGATAACATTTTATTATACAACCTACAAGGAAGGAACCAAGTTCCCGTTCCAAACTACAAAAGAGTTACAAGGTGTTTGAAGACCATGAATAAAGGTTTAAGCAACAAAGGGGTGGAAACCACTTATTAATCTATAGGAGGTCTGGGAACAAAAACAGTAACCAGCTATTGAAGAGCCACCGATTACATCTGTTGCTTTCATCGTCATGTTCGTAAAAGAGGGTGATTCTAGGGTCCGCCTTGTCACGCGATTAAAAAGAATACGTGACATGGGAAAGTCCTCCTTAATGTAAAAAGGGGGACAATTCTTAGTTTTATTATTTTTCATGCTTCAAAAAAGTCCAGTACACTTGTTATATACCAGGATTCTATTGAAAAGAGTTTGTTGTAATACAAGGGTGAGTCAAAAAGTAATGTCATTTTTGTTTAGCACAGGTATAATTACCGACACAGGAACATGTATCATACATCAAAATAGAGCTTGTCCTCTGTGGATCACATCCCTACTTCACATAGTGACCGTTTCTCTCAATAGCAATGTTCCACCTTTGAATGAGAGCATGTATCCCTGCCCCGTAAAATTCAGTTGACTGTTCTTTGAGCCACTTCTTCAATATAGATTTTATATACTTTCTCGTCACCTGGAATACTGTTTGCCTCTCAAACCCTTTTTCATGGGGCCGAATAGAGGATAGTGATTATTTAAGGGATACGTGTTCTCATTTGAATGTGGATCATTGTTATTTAGAGAAACGGTGACTATTTGGAGAAGTAGGGATGTGATCCACAGTGGACCAGCTTTATTTTGATGTATGACATATGGTCATGTGTTGATAATTATACCTGTCCTAAACAAAATGACATTACTTTTTGAATCACCCTGGTAATAATAATTATATACTTATCTTCCTACTATTCAACTATTCTTTTGGCTGGATCCGGTTGGATCTGTTATTATGGATCTGAGGAGCTGGATCTTTTTGTGTCTGTCGTTAGATCTGTTGTTGGGCTGACATTCTCTCAATTCTTAGAAGGGTCTGGAACAACTTCGGGTTTTCTTTGGGATGCCTTGTCTTGTGCCGTTGATAGTTTGTAATAACAACACAAGACGTTCTTGCATTTTTCACAAGCTCATTTATTTTATCTCAAGTAAAAGCCCGGGAGGACAGATTGCATCTCTCGGCTGTCCTCCTCAAATACTCAGCCCACCTCTGACCTCCCCCCGTTTCCTCCCGCAATTCGCAACCAACTCACTCCTCCTACTACCTCTCTCCCAGCCTTCGCCTGTTGGCATCTATCGACCAATCAGATATCGACAGGTACCCTTTCATACGTCATCCCAAAAATTCTAATAACTTTCCACTCTTATCTCTTTTTTTTTTTTTTCCCTCTCATTATTTTGTGCCTTAATTTTTTTATATAACCTTGTCATACATATGCGTTAATCGGCTATCAAATTATTTAGGATTCTCTAAAGGACTTTTTCGATTTGAGAAACTGTCGCTTAAAAAAAAATAAACATGTCTGCCTCACTGCACTTGCTTTTTCGTAAAACCAACCCTGCTGTTTCACGGAAAAAAAAATACTAAAAAGAAAAAATAACAAAAAAAAAACAATTCTTGTGATTGTGAATTAAAGTGGAAGTCTGTTTGCCTCTTGTCTGCGTTGAAAAAAGTCTTCACTCTGACTGCATGTTCTTCATTCGAGTTGAAACATTCGTGTCACACAACCCCGCACACCGAAAACCAATTTCTTATCAACCTGTATTCAATGATTGATATATATATATATATATATATATATATATATTATATATATATATATATATATATATATATATATTATTGTGTATTTGGGCAGCATTCTTTCATTTATACATGTAGAATTAAACAAAAGACACATCTCCTGTTTAATAATTTTATCTTTTATCTTTTCTAATTTTCTGGCCAACTTTTTAATGTTTGGGTGGAATTGGTGGATAAGTCCACCAAAGTTCAGTTCCCGAGTACTTTCGAACAGTTCCGAGTACTTTCTAACGGAAAATACACACATTCTGCACAAAGAAAAAAATAAACAAAAACTCCAAATACGAGAAGCTCTTATACATAAAACAATACAAACCATCCTTAAACAAAATTAATTTCCAATACTGTACACACATTCTAAAATGCCTATAACACCTTTCTCGTCAATTCTTCTCCTTCCAGCCTCCACATTAATATAATTTTAAAAAAAGCTGAAATACATCACCCCTGATGATGGCACTTCGAAGTGCCGAAAGTACTCGGGAACTGAACTTTGGTGGACTTATCCACCAATTCCACCCAAACATTAAAAAGTTGCCAGAAAATTAGAAAAGATAAAAAATAAAATTGTTAAACAGGAGATGTGCCTTTTGTTTAATTCTACATGTATATATATATATATATATATAATATATATACTGGGTGTTCAAAAAAAATGACATGATTTCATAGGCCAATAATTTTGGCAATTCTTTTTATTAAGTATTATTACGCTTTTGGATCACCATACTTTTTTTAAAAGTTGGTTGAAATATTGCGATGCAAACGTCATTTATTCAATAAATCAATAAAAGTAAACATTTCTGACTACATAACCAACAAAACGGATGTACAAAGTTTCTTTTTTTGTTTTGTACATCGAATGTAATTGGAAGCCGTGGTGTTATGGTTATAGTCATAGGAACTGGACTCGTCAACCCGAGTTCAATTCCTGGACGAAGCTGCCGTTCACATAGTGCTATATCCTTGTGAAAGGTATGAATCCAACTACTCTCCCTCCAGCTATGGGTAAATAGTAGAACAGACTGGACGCATTAACCCTGGTTAGGCAACCATTCAAGAAGAAAAATAACCCTGAATTCAGATCTGTTAAACGCCGCTTGGGATGGTCATTACTAGAATAGGCTCAGTCCTAAGGGCCGGGTTAGCTCAGTCGGTAGAGTGTTCGGCTAGAAACCACATGGTTCCTTGTTCGATTCCGGTCCTCGCCAACTCAGCGTATGAGTAGCACAGGGATCTGTGCGGTAAAGTAAGGAGCTGATGGTAGGTGTGCGCTCCACCTCACATGCCAAAAACAACTCCTTGGCCTAGCGCTAGTGAAAAGGGGATAGACTCCCTCGTTGATTGGCTGATACCGACTTTAGGCCGCCACGACGACTTTATTTATAAAAATTTTAAAAAAGAATAAATCCCAGATTTTTATGTAAAAAAAAAGAAAAATGAGTTTCTGCACTCAGAACTGCAATGTTGAAGTTGTTTTTGTCTACGAAAATGTTTATTACCGGCAATATCATCAAACCTTCTCTTTTTTTAAAATTATGATCCAAAAGCGTAATAATATCTAATGAAAAAACAATAGCCAAAATTATTGGCCTGTGAAATAATGCCAGATTTTTGGGGACCCTCTGTATATTTTTTACCTGTTTTTTATATACTAATGTGTATATGTGTATGTGTTTGTACGTGATTGTGTGTGAGTGTCTTGGGTTTTTTTGTTTGTATGCTTTTTTTTCAGATCATTTCCAGTGAGAGTATGAGTTTATGCGCGGAAGGACTGTATGTTGTGATTTGGCTTGAAAGTAAGCCCAAATGAAAACCAGTGCTCATTAAAAAAATCAATTAAATTCAATGATAAAGAAATGTATGTGTTGTGAAATAGCCTATCATAACTTTTCTGTTTATATTTAAAACAATCTAGATATTATACAAATATAGTTAAAATATGATTTTATAATTATGTCAGTGATTTTATATTTATATCAGTGATTTTATATTTTATATCATCAGTGACGTCACCTTCCAAATATATACAAAAGATTTGACAAT
>CM042164.1:10142856-10167856 GCA_023376005.1 Doryteuthis pealeii | reverse complement strand
TAAATGCCCTTTGTAATAGTAAGTCGTCGGGAGGCCTAAAGTCGGTATCAGCCAGAGAGCGAGGGAGTCTATCCCCTTTTCACTTGCGCTAGACAGAGCAGGATTTTAAACGCACTAATAACATGGGCTGTTTTGAGGCAAATCTAACTCAAACATGCATAGAGACATCGTTAATAAATATATATATATATATATATATATATATATATATAAAAGTAAAGTCGTCGGGGTGGCCTAAAGTCGGTATCAGCCAATCAGTGAGAGAGTCTATCCCCTTTTCACGAGCGGATGACCAAGGAGATTGTTTCAGCGTATGAGGTGGAGCGCCACACATACCATCAGCTCCTCACTTTACCGCACAGATCCCTGCGCTACTCATACGCTGAGTTGGCGAGGGCCGGTATTGAACCAGATACCAATAAGGCATTCATTTTTTTTTTTTTTTTTTTGTTTTTTGCTCTTCTCATACTCTAGTTTTTTTCTATAGAGAAAGATTTTAATCGTCATTTTTTTTATGAAGCAATATCCCCCAAGCATACTCAGAAACAACACTAAAATTTCTCCGGAAACCTTATTATTCGCCAGCGATATTTGATAGACTGATGCCTACAGCATTAGGGTCTTAATTATATTTTATGAAAGGCGACCATAAACGATGAGATAAATAAATTTTACGGACAGATTTTTCGATATCACGTAGCAAGCGCTTCACCCTGGGGAAATATTCTAAAATGGTTGGGGGGGGGGAGAGTCGACCGTGGCAAAAGCTATAAAATATCTCTGCTCCTCGGAGAAGATATCACTTCTGACTTTTAATATGACTTTATATTGAATATTGACCAATAATAAAAAAACAATCTTCGTATTATATTGCAGAAAGATAAAGAAAATAATAACAGCTGGAATAGAGGGCACTTGTCTTTCAGTTATTTTTCTTTCTTTCTTTCTTTCTTTCTTTTTTTTCCTTTTTTTTCCATTTTTTTTCTTTTTTTCTTTTTTTTTTTTTGTTTTTTTACTTTTTTTTAACGACGTTTCTATCAGCGAAAGTTATTCTTTTTCTTTCTTTTTTCGTTTTTTAACGGCATTTCTTTAACGGCAAAACTTATTCATTTTCCTTTTTTTTTTTTCTTTCTTTTTTCTTCTTTCTATTTTTTCTTCTTTCTATTTTTTCTTTCTTTTTCTTCTTTCTTTTTCTTCTTTCTTTTCTTTCTTTTTTTCTTCTTTCTTTTTTCTTCTTTCTTTTTTTTCTTCTTTTTCTTCTTCTTTCTTTTTCTTCTTTCTTTCTTTTTCTTTTTTTTTCTTTCTTTTTCTTTCTTTCTTTCTTTTCTTTTCTTCTTTCTTTCTTTTTTCTTTCTTTCTTTCTTTTTTTTCTTTTCTTTCTTTTCTTTCTTTTTTCTTTCTTTTTTCTTTTTTTTCTTTTTCTTTTTTCTTTTTTTTCTTTTTTCTTTTTTCTTTTTTTTTTTTTTTTCTTTTTTCTTTTTTTTTTTTTTTCAATTTTTTCTTTTTGTTCTTTTTTCTTTATTTTTCTTTTTTCTTGAAAGTTATTTTTTCTTTATTTCTCTTTCTTTTCTTTTCTTTCTTTTTTTCTTTCTTTCTTTCTTTTTCTTTTTTCTTTTTCTTTTTCTTTTCTTTTTTTTTTTCAGCGAAAGTTATTCTTTTTTCTTTTTTCTCTTTTCTTTCTTTTTCTTCTTTTTTTTCTTTTTCTTCTTTCTTTTCTTTTCTTTTCTTTTCTTTCTTTTTTTTTTTTTTTTTTATAAATGGCGTTTCTATCAGCAAAAAGTTATTGATGAAAAATATTGAACCATTTTACTGCGCTGATGCAAAGTCCGTGTCTAGAGAACAACAAACTCGAATATGATTTAGTGGATTCTCTCCGTAAACAACCCAAGCCCAAGCCGAACCCGACCCGATACCCCCAGCGCTAAGAAGACCCTACCCTAGGCGAGTTATTTCCGTCTGAACGCGTCTCAAATGATCTTGATTATCGTACAAAATAAAGTCGGGATTGATCAATAAAAAAAACAACACAGAAAGCTTTGCATTCTCGATTACTTAACTCATCGAGGAATTGAATCGTCAGGGTTGATTTTTGATTGTTTTTATATTTGGGATTTTTAACGGCATTACCCTCTGTGCAAAAATTCTGGGGTTTCATTTTTCTTTCTTTTTTTGAGGGCCCCTGAATTTTTGCACAGAGGGTAATGCCGTTAAAATGCGGTCTTTTCAATATATTCCTCATAATGTTAACTTTTAAGCCCAGGAGGGAAGTCCAGCTCCTCAACGTATAATCCTCCACGATGTTTAAACAATCAGAGTTAATATTTACCCAAGATGTTCACCACAGACAGGTGTGACATAAGGTTGCTAGTATGGGGGCATCCCCCGTGGATCGAACTCGCCATTTTTGTAGTAACGGATCTGTGAGACTACCTTGCTAACCATTACACCGCGTTGGAACGCCATTGATATACCAGACCCGTTTGACATGGGTGGGATGTGACACAAGGTTGCAAGTATCTATCGTGGATCGAAATCGCTATTCAGTAGCAATGGATCTGTCTTCACTTACAGAATGCGAAGGGGATTTTAATTGTTTTCATGCACACATCGCTTTGTATGTAAAGGCCGTCATATAGTGCTCCATCCCTTATATAGGAGAGCGTTGCGTTTACGCTTGAGTATATATATATATATATATATATATATATATATATATATATATATGACACGAATGTTAAAAATAAAATTACACCATACTCCACGACCAACAAGAAGGGAGGAGTTAAATACATATATATATATATATATATATATATATATATATATATATATATATATATATATATGCATGTAAATATTCATTTCCATATGATTGATAAAAGCCTGAAGAAAATACCAGACCTGAAACACGTGTCGCAAATGTAACATAAAAATAATTTTAAAATTTTTTTCTAAAAACATAATCCATTTTGCGGACCTTCTTTTTTTATAAAATATTTAATTTTCTCCCGTTGGAACCAGAACAACACTTCATATATATATATATATATATATATATATATATATATTCACTTCGCCGAAGGGCATGAGGCCTGTTTGTTGTTATTATTCTCTCAACGCCCCCTTACCTATTATGGTAGAAACGTGTAAGTATCATTTGACAAGGTTAATTTCGCAGGGATTGTTAGCTGTGTACTGTGGCCAAGACGGTATGGTGCTGGACTATGACTGCTGAGGTCACGGTTTCGATTTCTGTCGGAGGGAAGTCGTTAGTATATATCTCGTTGATGAGACTTAATAAAGTCGAAACAGTTGTACGATATTCTACACACCGAGCGATCCTTTGCCGGGATTACACTTGTCAAGTTCATTTTCTATAAGAAAAAGTAGCGAATTTTATGCCATACATGCATTGTAAGTGCCTTCAAGTAAAAATTTAATATATATATATATGTAATTTTTTTTTTTTTTTGTGGAGAGAAATGTTATTTATATAATTTTAATTAATCATGACAAGCAAATTCGGCGAATACCATGTGCGACGTGAGGAACACTGTACAGCTGTTTCGACCTAATTTTGGTCACATCAGCAGTGTATACCTACGATCTCCCCCCGACAGAGATCGAACAGGCGAACCCAGGACGCAAAGTCAGAGACTCTGCCCCTAGGCCAACAGGACACGCCACACATGAAACTCGCCAAATCAACTTGTCAATCATAAGTGCGCAACTACTATAACATGATGTGACTTTTTCCGCATCGTATTCGTTACCTCTCGCAGAGTCACGTCTTCCCGGCATGACGGCACGCATCCACGTACTCACAACCATGCTAGGCAAAGAAGTATAGGTAATTTTTTTTTTTTTTTTAATTTTTAATTTTTTTTTTTTTTTGTGGAGAGAAATTTTATTCGTATGATTTTAATTAATCATGACAAGCAAATTCGGCGAATACCATGTGCGACGTGAGGAACATATATATATATATATATATATATATAGCCACACTGAAGAGACTTGATAAGTCGAAACACGTGTCTGTGGATGACTATATATATATATATATATATATATATATATATATATATATATATATATATATATATATATATACAACAGAATACGTTTAAACATGCAAAATATTGTATTAGTTTCTGAGAAGTGCATTGATCACAATGTTTCTTTTTCTACCAACTGCAGCAACTTCATCGGCTCTTCTTTTTTTTCCCACTACTTATTCATAAACAACCCCTCCCCCATACAGAACCCTACATCTGACATTGCCCGTCCCATCATTTAGCAGGTTCAAAGAACAATCTATACTGCCTCTCAATGTCTTTATCTGACCCCCATTTGGCCAGAAATGACATATTGTGCCCATCCGCTGACCTCAAATGACACCTAATGACTTCGCAGGCCAAACTTGGCCCAGTCGATGATCGGAATCTGAGGCTAAGTCAATGCCGCAAAAATCAAAGCCCTGGGACTTTCTATTTGGCCGTGATCGTCGTCGTCGAGGCACACAAAGGCACAAAGCTCATAACATTCGAAGATTTATATATAGCCAGTTGGTAATACTGTAAGCGGCTTGTGGCCTTAGGCTAAAGTAACGAAAGCTTATTGATATAAAGATCACGAACAAATCTCTTTGTAAGAAATGGTTACTAGGTTACTTTCAGCGACACTTGCATTCATTTCGAATCATTGTCAATACCTTTCCCTGATTTTTCAATGCATTCCGTATACTAGAATCATTTCCAATGCATTATACATTATTATACATACATTCAATTGGAGGAAAATGATTCGCGTCATTATCGGATACGAGGGACAGCAAGTAGTAGTATAACACATATCGCGGGAATTTGAAAACATTTATTGCATGGGGTGTTATGAGGAAAATCTATCTAGAGCTTAACAGAGATATTGTTTATAAATAAGATGCCAATAAAGATTAAATAATGACTAGCAAAAAACGCCCTCCAGACAGTGTAAAAATTTAATTATGAAAGATATTGTTTGAGTTAAAAATTAAATGTTAGAGGATTTTTATCATAGGTAAGTAAAATCATTAAATTTATTAAAGGAATAAAAAAAATGGAACAATTGGAAGTGGAAACTTAGTTCTGTCCTCCTCAAATAAAATGATATGTGCATCTATAATTATTAATTAAATAATTATTCTGAATATTGTACACATAAATTTTACAACAATCGTATTTATTTATTCATTTGTAAACTTTTTAGTTGGCACCTTCTACTTATTTTCCCCAATGAGGCCACCTGTTGGCCGCGGATGGCGACCCGTGATGCTTAAAGATGGAACTCTGGATGGCTGAGCAATCCATGACATGCAACACTCCACTTTGGCCCTGACTTAGGTAAGACGGTTGGTCTGAGAGGCCCTCTCTGGTGAATAGACTGATCACGTCAAGCCTTAGCACCTATGTAATTATCCCAACCCTATTGCCCTTATGGCAAATTCCAAACTCTTTTTATCATATATATTACCCACCCCTCCACGCGAGCAGGATGCGACACAAGGTCAATTTCTTTTTTTTTAGCATTTTAACAGGTTTGAATTCAGAGTTTTCCTTCTCCAAGACTGGTTTCTAGCCATGGTTAAAAAGCCCTGTTTGCACTACATTTTACCCATAGCTGGAAGGGGAGTAGTTGGATGCATACCTTTCCCAAGGGTATTAGCGCTATGTGAAATGCAAACAGACTTGTCCAGGATTTGAACTCGGGTGGCCGAGTCCATTTCCCACGACTCCAACCATTACCCACGCATCTCCATTTTGTATCATATAACATATATGCTTAGAAGGTGGTGGCTGGTGGTCTTAATGTCCTGGGTATGATGAACTTATGAGGAATTTCTAATTCTGGAACTCTGGGGAATGTGAAGTATCCCTTCATCACTCTTACCCTCAGGTCCACTCAATGGTAGTACCTGTTAGGGTTCGCTGTATAGGTTAAATAAAAAAACATGCGTTTAAAAAATGGGTTTAAAAATGAGTTTAAAATAAATAAGAAAATCAAGAATAAATGAAACAAAATCATCTTCGGCATAAAATTACCCTATCAGTATATATATATAATATACCATATATATAATGTCTGGTTGAACGCGACAGTTGATATGCCGTAAAATCCAACCAAACCAGCCAGCCAGAAACCCACCAGAAAGAAAAAAATATTTTCGTTAAATTTCAAGATCGCCCTCGTTGTATTTTACAAAGTAAACACATCCCACCCACAAATTCTTATCAGAAGATAATAATAATAATAATAATAATAATAATAATAATAATAATAATAATAATAATAATAATACCAGGAAATAAAACGCTTGGGTCCTTGAAATAACGAAGTAAATGTTGTTTCTTTTTGTTTTTTGTTTTGTTCTTGGTGTGTGGGGGTTTTAAGAAATGGGTGGGGGGTGAGAGAAACGTTTACTGGTGTCTGTTGTTTATGAAGTATTTCGATTTTCAGTGACTAAAGAAAAATCAGAAATACAAAATATAATTGAATTATCAAATTCTGCCTTTTGCGCGCTAAATTACATTTCTAGCGTCGGCTTTTGTGTAAGAGATTAAATTCACAGATTATAGTTGTTCTGTTGGTTGGTTTGATTTTACGGCATGTCAATCCTTGTTGGGTTATTTTATGCCGAAGACATTTTGTTTTATACATCCTTGACGAGTATTCAGCATTTTTTAACTCATTTTTTTCTTCTATTTAACCCATAGATAGGGTCCTAAAAGATACTACCACTTCGGGTCAGAGTGTACCTGGGAGTAATGGTGATGAAGGGGTACTCCCCATTCCTCAGAGCCCCAGAATTGGAACCTCACCATCAGATAGATGATTTGGTTTGGTTTGGTTTGTTTTACGGTATATCAACCTCAGTGGATCATTTAATGCCGACAAAGATTTGAAATAAATTCACTCTTAATGGGTACTACTGCTTCCGGTCAGAGTGGACCTGGGAGTAATGGTGATGAACGTGGACTCCCCATTCCCCAGATCCCCTTCTCTATGGAATTCCAAATCTCCCCTCGAAATATTCAAATTGTCCTCCCCCTGTGGGCGTGCGCTCTATGTTAGGTTGAACTAAATGTAGTTGTTTTTTTTAAGAAATGGGGTGTAGTGGAAGAGGAACGTTTAACGATAACTTGTCTATTGTTTATGAAGTATTATGTCAAACCTTGTTGGGTTATTTTATGCAAAAAACGTTTTTATTTTATTTATTCTTGTTGAGTATTAAAAAGAATTTTTAAACTCATTTTTTTTCTGTTTGCCCCATACATGGACTCTAATAGGTACTACCCCTCCGGGTGAGAATGGACCTGGGTATAGAGGTACTCCACAGTCCTTAGAGTTCCAGGACTGAAACTTCAGTGCGCGAAGCCGTTTAAGGTCATACCAGGATACGAGAGATGAGTTACTAGAATTATTTTCCGATAGGCGAAGAAGAACAAGAAAACATAAACGCCTACATTTAACGTCTACATCATCAGGAAGTAATATTCCGTGGCCTTCAAAAAACTTTCTTAAGTAATAACTTGCTGCCAAAATATACATATATATATATATATATATATATATATATATATATATATATATATATATATATGTATGTATATTATATGTATATATGTACATATATATAACTATATTTTGGCAGCATTTTTTACTTTATACATGTTTGGTTGAAAGCGACAGACATTTCCTATCGACGAGTTTCTTTTCAATCTTTTTCAATTGTCTATCTTTTTTATGTCTGGGTGGAATTAGTGAATGAATCACCGAAGGTTCTTACACTAGTACTTCAGCACTACTTACTGTCGCGTTCAATCAAACATATATATATATATATATATATATATATATATTATATATATATGAGAGTAATTAAATAAACAATGTGTTTATTTGATATGGCTTTTAGCCGACAATTTTTGGAGGATATGTGCTTAATTGAAGTCATACCTAATTTTGAAAATTAATTAGTTAATAATTAACGAAATTTAGGCTGGCATATATGTTCAAATAGGTCTATCTCCATATTATATTATATATATGTATATTTGTATATGTATATGTATATTTATACTATATGTATATATATATATTATATGTATATATATTATATATATATATATATATATATATATATATATATTTACCAACTCCTCCGCACGAGCAGGATGCGACACAAAGGTCAATTTCTTAAGCGGAGTTCAGCAGGTTTGAATTCAGAGTTTTCCTTCTCCTAGACCGGTTGCCTAACCAAGGTTAAAGAGCCCAGTCTGCACTACTATTTACCCATAGCTGGAGGGAGAGTAGGATTCATACCTTTCCTAAGGGTATTAGCGCTAAGGAAATGCAATTACCACGTCCAGGATTTGAACTCGGGGCGACGAGTCCATTTCCCATGACTTTAACTATTACACCACGCGCTTCCTATATATATAAGGTGTGTGTGTGTGTGTGTGTGTGTGTGTGTGTGTGAACTACTGATATAAATGTGTCAATATGTGAAAATTAGAAAAAGTGTTCAATTTACTCTTGATGTTGAAGTCGATGTTAAAACGTTTCGGTTTATATTAAACCTTCACCATTAAAAAAAAACACCCATAACCTTTTAAACAACAATTTCCTTTTCATTCCTATTGTATTGACTTGACGAAGGTTTGATATAAACCGAAACGTTTAGCCGTTGACTTCAACATCAAGAATAAATCAGAAAAGGCGATGCGAGTGAAAACTTGGAATTGCTTAACGAAATTGTAAAAAGCAATGGAAATATTCGTTATCAACAGAAATTCAATATATAAGTGGATTATCAAATGCTGCCTTTTGCGCGCCAAATTGTGTTTCTTGCGTAGGATTGTTTGGCAGAGATTAGATAGATTGAGAATGAGAGATGGGTTACTGAAATTCTTTTCTAATGACAAAATGGCTAGATGAGGCCAGGCAAGGAGTTGAACAGGTTCACTGAGTACGCCCTAATTACTTGCATAACGGGTTCGATTCTCACTGAGGACCCGATTCTTGCGTTGGTTACTGGAATGCTTTTCTAGGGTCAGAATGCCTCGACGAGGTCAAGCAAGGAATTTTAAAGTAATGCCAATAATTATGGATCCCTAATATCTTTTTAAGGTAGTATAGAAATCCTTATGGCGATCAGTACAGCTGATGGCCTTGAGAGTGGTGACAGCGTTTGACCTCACTCTCACCTTGCGTTCTGGGGATGGAACGTGAGAACGGAAGGCAATAGAAGCCCTTCCGGTTTAAGGAGTAAGCAACACAGTCAGTTGGAGAGTTAGGACTTAGAAGCGAAGCTAGCAAGATGTGAGCTGACTGCGCAGTTGTCTGGTCTGGGGATCTGGAATAAAGTAACATCAAAAGTAAATCGAAGTCTTGTTGTTATTACTAAAAGCTAACAATGACACAAGGCTTCTGATAAGAAATGATCCCCGACAAAGACCCGGAGTCCCCAAGAAACACCACGACAAGAGCAGACCAAGATAGAAGATAGATGATAGAAGATATACCAGATCCGGCCAGAAGAATAGACGACCAGGGTAAGACATAAGAAGGTATATAACATATATAGATATATAGTGCCGGTAAAGAGGTATGCAACATATAGATATTTGGTACCGTGACGACGCCGCTACGTTACAAATTTATTTTGACAGATGATTGTGCACTACTTCAAATCAAAGAAAAAAGACATCCTAGATAAATATAAATCATCACTAAAGAGATAATAACCATACACACATACATACACGCACACACACACAGTAGTTCACCTAGTACACCATTATTACTTGCATACCGGGTTCGAGTCTCACTGAGGACCTGATAATTTTGATGGTTGGTTGTTTTGTTTTACGGCATATCAACCCTTTTCGAGACATTGAAACTGTGATAAAGTCGGCGTAGTGGCCTGTTGTCGGTATCAGCCATACAGCGAAATTGATATGTCACCTTTTAGGTCATATAGTGAATTTTAGTGATATCTTTTTTTTTCTTTTATTTATTATTTATATTAATATATTAGTATTAATTATTTATATTAATATTAATGTTTTATATTTTAGTCATGTATTGTGAATTTTAGAGGTTTTTTTTTTTTTTTTTTTCAAATACTAAAAATGTTTATAGTAGCGTTTATTCAGGAAACAAAAAGAAAGAAAAGAAAAAAACAAATATGGCACTTGTAGCAGAAAAGTGTTCAAATATTTCTTCTCACTGGGTACCCCACGCACGTGGCCTTGTGTCAAACTATAGGCAATACACGGTGTTAGAAATAAAGAGGATTTTTTTTTTTAATTTCTTTATTTTTATTTTTTTTATTTTTCTAGCTTTTGTATCATTTGCAAAAGCATGCTTTTTCGAAAGCGAAATTAATATTTTATATTTTAGGTCATGTATTGTAAATTTTAGAGGTGTTGCGTTTTTTTGTTTTTCGTTTTTTTTTGTTTTTTATTTTAATACTAAAAATGTTTATAGTGGCATTTATTCAGGAAACAAAAAAACAAATATGGCACTTGTAGCAGAAAAGTGTTCAAAGATTTAATGATTAAATGTTTGATCCGTTGAGCTGAGAGGATCTTCAATTCTCTAAAACTGTTTCGACTAGCAATTTATTTAATAGCACATTTCGACTTTGAATAGAAAACAAATTTTACAAAATAGTAAAAAAAAAAAAAAATAAATAAATTCAAAAAATTTTTAAAAATAAACACTAAAAGAAAAATTAAGATAATTAAATAACGACAGCAAAATCCTAGCATCTCTTCCCCCATCCTCATCTCCACACCATATCTTTTCAAACCGGCAATTGTCAGTATTTCTTTTTTATATCTTTTTTTTTTTAATCTTTTCTTCTTTTTTTTTTTTTTTTAAAATCGATTACATTTTAAATCGTAAATATATCCGTATGAGAATAAAAAAAAAAAACTTTTTTTTTTCTTAATAAAATAAAATCTCACAAATGCGTTCATTGTATAGAACGAGACAATGATTTCGTTGAATTCTAAAAGGGGTTCGAAATTTAACGATGTACTATAATAATGTGTTGGTTTTGAGTGGAATCTTTTCGATGTTAATGCATTTCGAAGGAACAAAAAAAAAGCCAACCTTTATTATTATTATTATTATTATTATTATTATTATTATTATTATTATTATTATCTCGTTAGGATTCTTCTCTTGTTATTTCCTCTTTTTCCTTTTCTTTGGTCGACCCTCCTCTTCTTCTCTTCTTCTTCTTCTTCTTCTTCTTTCTTCTTCTTCTTCTCTTCTCGCCTCGTTACCATTCTTTCTCTTCTTCTTTTTCTTCTTCTTCTTCTTCTTCTTTCTTCTTCTTCTTCTTCTCTTCTTCTTCTTCTCTTCTCTCTCGCCTCGTTACCATTCTTCTTCTTTTTCTTCTTCTTCTTCTTCTTTCTTTTCTTCTTCTTTACCATTCTTTCTTCTTCTTCTTCTTCTTCTTTCTTCTTTCTTCTTTTTCTTCTTCTTCTTCTTTCTTCTTCTTCTTCTTCTTCTCTTCATTCATCATCTTTTTCTTCTTCTTCTTCTTCTTCTTCTTCTTCTTCTTCTTTCTTCTTTTCTTCTTCTATGCTTTACTCATTCTTCTTTTTTTCTCTTCTTCTTCTTCTTCTTCTTCTTCTTCTTCTTCTATCTTACTCTTCTTCTCTTCTTTCTCTTCTTCTTCTTCTTCTTCTTTTCTTCTTCTTCTTCATCATCATCATCACCATCATCATCATCTTTTTTGTCTTCTTCTTCTTCTTCTTCTTCTTCTTTTCTTCTTCTTCTCTCGTTACCATTCTTCTTCTTCTTCTTCTTCTTCTTCCTCTTCTTCTTTTCTCATTATTATTATTATTATTATTATTATTATTATTATTATTATTATGTCTTTGAAACTACTTGTTAATGGTACCGTTTATTTATTCAAATCGCTTGCTGCAAATCTTCCGAAGAATATGGTAAAAATCGGGTAATAAGACCCCCCCCCTTCTCTGTGCCTCGGAGAAAAACAGGTCGATGACTCCAAGAATAAAAAGGTAAAAATAGGGTAATGAATCCTAGTCATTGCATCAATAATAATTCATCCTTAAAAAATAAAAATAAAAATTGAAATAAATAACAGATATTCATTACTTAAACAGAAAAATTATTTATGTAACAATATGAGGTGGCGCCCTCTTTGCTGAGAAGGCCACGCAAGATCAGTTGGGAGGTGGCCAGGTTCATTTCTGGGACAGAGCCTAAGTGGAGCGAACTTATATATATATATATATATATATATATATATATATATTGAATTTTCTAAATGTAATATCTGAGTCACGTGTCTATTACAAACTTAACTTATTTGGTCACGTTGTTGAATCTGGTGCCAAATTACTATCTGTCTATCTATCTATCTATCTATCTATCTGTCGGTCTGTCTGTCTGTCTGTCTGTCTGTCTATCTAATCTCACTCTGTTTATATCTATTTACCTATCTATATAATCTTGCTCTATTCATATCTATCAATCTATCTATCTCATCTCGGTCTGTTTCTATCTATCTATCTATCTATCTATCTATCCCATTCTACTTATGTGAACATATTATCTATCATTCTATCTATATATCTATCTATCTACCTACCTATCTATCTATGTCATGCCGTGTGTGTCTATCTGTCTGTCTCATATTGTTTATCTATCTATCTATCTCTCTATCTCATGCAATTGGTATCTATCTGTCTCTTGTTGTTTGTATCTATCTATCTATCTATCTATCTATCTGTCTGTCTGTCTGTCTGTCTGTCTATCTAATCTCACTCTGTTTATATCTATTTACCTATCTATATATATATATTTACCAAACCCCTCCACAAGAGCAGGATGTAACACAGGTCAATTTTTAGGCGGAGTCCAACAGGTTTAAATTCAGAGTTTTCCTTCTCCTAGTCTGGTTACCTAGCCAAGGTTAAAGAGCCCAGTCTGCCCTACTATTATCCATAGCTGGAGGGAGAGCAGGAAATGCAATTACCACATCCAGGATTTGAACTCGGGGCGACGAGTCCATTTCCCATTACACCTATTTACCTATCTATATAATCTTGCTCTATTCATATCTATCAATCTATCTATCTCATCTCGGTCTGTTTATATCTATATTATCTATCTATCCCATTCTACTTATGTAGACATATTATCTATCATTCTATCTATCTATCTATCTACCTACCTATCTATCTATGTCATGCCGTGTGTATCTATCTGTCTGTCTCATATTGTTTATCTATCTATCTATCTATCTCATGCAATTGTTATCTATCAATCTTGTTGTTCGTATCTATCTATCTATCTAGCTATCTGTCTGTCTGTCTGTCTGTCTGTCTATCTATCTATCTATATTACGTCTAATTTTTATCTATCAATATCTTGTTGTTTATATCTATCTATCCATCTATCTATCTATCTATCTGTCTGTCTGTCTGTCTGTCTGTCTATGTTATGTCTAATTTTTATCTATCCGTATCTTGTTGTTTATATCTATCTATCTATCTATCTATCTATCTGTCTGTCTGTCTGTCTGTCTATCTATCTATCTATCTATCTGTCTGTATGTATGTCTATCTATCTATCTATCTATCTATCTGTCTAATGTTGGTCTGTTCATATCTAGCGATACTATTTTCCTTTTGTGTGTTTGCTTGTAACACACACATATTGCATAATTGGACTGCCTTTATATGATGAAAAATATCACCTTATAAGTTTTCTCAATTCTAGCAAGCCCTGTCGGCTGGTGGCGACCTGTGATGCTTAAGGACGGAATTCTGGTGGATGAACCGTCCATGACATGCAACACGTCGGGGGTCCAGTGAGCTTCGGCCGCTGAAGTAAGTAAATTAATAGCGTTAATCCCAGGGAGCTATCCCCCCAGCAATACCTGCCCCCTTGATTTAGAGAGGCAGGACTGGATTTATTGCCCAGCGCCTGAGGCGGTCCCCTTGAGGGGGAATGCCGACGGGATCGACGCAATTTTTATGCGCCCACGTTAAAACGAGACCTTGTGTCTAGCGCTCGTAAGTGGGATGAGGGGCAAATACCCTTACTTAGGCTAGACGGGCGGTTGGAGAGGCCCCCTTCGATCAGTCGACTGTTCTGCCAAGCCCTACCACCTATATGATTGTCCAAACCCAATTGCCCTTATGGCAAGCCTCAACCTCTGACCAAGAGACGCGTACAACTCACCTATTTGAGATATGCGCGTCTCTCGGTGAAAAGAGAGGAGTGTTCGAATGGATGGGATTCATATAGGAGCTAGGGCATGACATAACAGCCGATTGATTGGAGAGTCCTCTCCGACCGCCCGTCCAGCCTAACCCTTTTTTATCATAAATGTGCTTGTAGACGGTGGCTGAGGGTCTTAATATCCTGGAAAACGGTAAACTCTATCCGATGGTGAAGTTCCAATTCTGGAGCTCTGGGAAGTTCCAATTCTTGAGCTCTGGGAAATAACAATTACTCCCAGATTTAGGGCTTGACATGACCAGCCGATTGATTGGTGGGGCCTCTCCGACCGCTCGTCTAGACTAAGTTAGGGCCAAAGTGGAGTGTTACATTCGGTGGAAAGAGAGGAAGGCCCGAATGAATTGGATTAGTAATTCATTCGAGTTTAACATCAGCTTCCGAGGAGGAAGAGGATGGGGAGGAGAAGAAAGAGGAGACGGAAGAGGAGGAGTTAGTGGAAGATTTGTATGCGTCGAGCGTTCAATGGCGTCTGTTGACACTGTACATAAGTGATATTTGCAATTCGTTGAGTGTTTACTCTCCGATTGACAACGTCACATAATAAGGAATTCCATTATGATCGGCCATAAAAATCAGTTTTGTATTGTTTGTCAATATTGTTGGCATTCTCAATTCTTTATCTTCGACCGATTTTATAACATTAGACGATGAGTTATTAACAATTTTTTTTATCTTTATTTTTATTGTTTTTAATCTTTATTTTTATTCTTCTTTATCTATTGTATATTTTCAATGGTTTTTTCTAACTTTAATCATTGTCTATTCAGCTACTGCTTTTTTTTCTTTCTTTCTATTACATTATTCATTTGTTCATTCATTCGTTCTTTCTTTCTTTTTTTCTTTCTTTCCCTTTCTTTCTTTTTTTAATTTTTTCATCTTAGTCATCGTCAATACATACACACTATATTTTTCTTCCTTTCTTTCATCTTATTTTTATACAGTTCTTTCTTTCTTTATTTTTATATAATTCATTCAATTTCCTTCTTTCTTTCTTTCTTTCTTTCTTTCTTTCTTTCTTTCTATCCCTTTATTCAAGTTTTTTCGTTTTCTTTCTTGTTTTCTTTTTCTTATTTACTTTGTTTTCTTTTTTTCATCTTATTCATTTTTTCATTCTTCTTTCTTTCTTCTTTTTCTTTCTTTCTTTCTTTTTTTCTTTCTTTCTTTTTTATTTTTTTCACTTAGTCATCGTCAATACATATACTCTATTTCTTTCTTCCTTTCTTTCATCTTATTTTTATAACAGTTTATTTCCCTTTCTTTCTTTTCTTTCTCTATTTTTATATAATTCATTCAATTCCTTTCTTTCTCTTCTTTCTTTTCTTTCTTTCTATCACTTTATTCAAGTTTTCTTTTTCTTTCTCTCTATCGTTCTTTCTTCTTTTTTCACCTTAGTCATTCATTCATTCGTTCTTTTTTATTTTTTTTTTCTTTTCTTTTCCTTTCTTTTTTTCTTTTTATTTTTTCACCTTAGTCATCGTCAATACATACACTCTATGTTCTTTCTTCCTTTCTTTCACCTTATTTTTATACAGTTTATTCTCCCTCTCTTCCTTTCTTTCTTTATCTTTATTAATTCATTCCATTCCTTCTTCTTTTCTTTCTTTCTTTCTTCTTTCTATCTCTTTATTCAAGTTTTTTTTCTTTTTCTTTCTTTCTATCGTTCCTTCTTTCTTTCTTTCATTTCCTTTCTTTCTTTTTCTTACTTTCTTACTTTGTCTTTCTTTCTTTTTTTCACCTTAGTCATTTTTCATTCATTCGTTCTTTCTTTTTTTCTTTCTCTCACCTTTGTCATCGACAATACATACACTCTATTTTCTTTCTTTCTTTCTTTTTTCAATTTATTTTATATGATTCAGTCCCTTTCTTTCTATCTTTCTTCTTTCTTGTTTTCGCTCTATTTTGATACAGCTCATTCTCTTTCTTTCTTTCTTTCTTTCTTTTTTTCTTTCACTTACTTTTTTTCTTTATCTATTTATTGTCTGATTTTTCAATGTTTTTCTAACTCTAATCATTGTCTATTCACTCACTATTTTTTTCTTTCTATCACATTATTTATTTTTTCATTCGTTCTTTCTTTCTCTTTCTTTCTTTCTTTCTTTCTTTCTTTCTTTTCTTCACCTTAGTCTACATACACTCTGTTTTCTTTCTTTTTTCCCACTTCATTTGATATCCTTCAGCCTCTTTATTTCAATCTTTCTTTCTTTCTTCTCTCTTTCTTTTTTCAATTTATTTTAATGCAGTTCATTCTCTTTCTTTCTTTATTTATTTTTATCTTTATTTATTCATTTTTCTTTCTGATTTTCTTTTTTTGTAACTTGAATAATAGTCTATTGAGCTATTTTTCTTTCTATCTATAACCTTATTCCTTTTTCTTTCATTCTTTTTTTCTTTCATTCTTTCTTTATTAATTTTTCTTTCTTTTTTTTTTTCTTTCTTTCTTTTCGCCTTATTCATCGTCAATGCATACACTTTATTTTTTCTTTCCTTTTCTTTCCCTCCTCGTCGAATGAGGCATTAGAATGCACCGACTGCACCTCTGCAGAGGAATAAGACTCTCCCAATGGGGCCGCCTGTCGGCCGTGGGTTGCGACCCGTGATGCTTAAGGATAGAACCCAGGTGGTTGAGCAGTCCATGACTTACAATACTCCATTTTGACCCTTTCTTGGGCAAGACGGGCGGTCGGAGAGGCCCCCTCCGATCAATCGGCTGGTCACGCTAAACCCTAGCACCTATATGATTGCCCCAACCCTATTGCCCTTATGGCAAGCTCCAACACCTTTTTATCATATGGGTGCTAGAAGGTGGTGGCTGAGGGTCTACATGTCCTGGGAATGACGTTAAACTCTATCTGATGGCGAGGTTCCAGTTTTGGAGGTTTGGGGAATGTAGAGCACCCCTTCATCACCATTGCTTCTTGGTCCACTCTGACCCGAAGTGGTAGTACCTGTTAGGGTCCCATCTTTGGGTTAAATAGAAAAAGTATTATAAAAAATTGAGTATCCATTAAGAATGGCTTTATTTCAAAACCTTTATCGGCATTAAATGACCACTGAGGTTGATATGCCGTAAACAAACCAAACCAAAAAAATGTCTATTTCTTCTTTTTTCTTCCGTATTGTTTTCATATGATTCATTCTCCTCTCTCTCTCTCTCTCTCTCTCTCTCTCTCTCTCTCTCTCTCTCTCTCTCTCTCTCTCTCTCTTCTCTCTTTATTCGTTCTATTTCTTTTTTCTTTCTTTCTTTCTTTCTTTCACTTTATTCGTTCTATTTCTTTTTTTCTTTCTTCTTTCACTTTATTCTTCTTTTCTTCTTTCTTTCTTTCACTTTATTCGTCTATTTCTTTCTTTTTCACTTTATTCGTTCTATTCTTTTTTCTTTCTTTCTTCTTTCACTTTATTAGTTCTATTTCTTTTTTCTTTCTTTCTTTCTTTTCACTTTTTCTTTCTTTTTTCTTTCTTTCTTTCACTTTATTCGTTCTATTTTTTTTTCTTTCTTTCTTCTTTCTTTCACTTTATTCGTTCTATTTCTTTTTTCTTCTTTCTTCACTTTATTCGTTCTATTCTTTTCTTTCTTTCTTCTTTCTTTCACTTTATTCTTCTATTTCTTTTTCTTTCTTTCTTTCTTCTTTCACTTTATTTCTTCTATTCTTTTCTTTCTTTCTTTCTTCTTCACTTTTTCTTCGTATTTCTTTTTCTTTCTTTTTTTCTTTCTTTCACTTTATTCGTTCTATTTCTTTTTTCTTTCGTTCTTTCTTTCACTTTATTCGTTCGATTCTTTTTCTTTCTTTCTTCTTTCTAATTACTTTATTCGTTCTATTTCTTTTTTCTTTCTTTCTTCTTCACTTTATTCGTTCGATTTCATTTTTTTTTTTTTCTTTCACTTTATTCGTTCTATTTCTTTTCTTTCTTTCTTTCTTTACTTTATTGTTCTATTTTCTTTTCTTTCTTTTCTTTTTCTTCTTCTTTCTGTTTTCTTTTATCTAATATTTTAAATCACTTTGAATATTTTTATTTTATTTAAAGAAAATATACTTAGAGAAAGTGTATGTAGGGATTAAATCCTTTATCTACCGACAGTTCAGATATTTTTGCGTTTGGGGACTCAAAAGGTTATTACCTCCATTCCGACCGCGACAATGCATTGAAAGAGACGTTCCTGTCCACGGACAGGGGGTTTTGTGTCTCAGACAACCTCCCGTGGAACGGCAACCGAAAGCTGCTTTAAAATCACTTTTTGCTAAAATAATGACAATATATGTCGGTTTTTATTTTATAATTTTTGAAAATAATGTTTGAATTAAAAATTGTCGTCATTCTTATTACGGATGGATCTAAGAGAAATAAAAACTGGGTTTTGGGGAAAAATGTTGTTGTTCTTTTCACTGTGTTTTGGGTACATAAGTTAATAGGTTCGAATCCGTGACGCGCGTATAATTATACTCTGTAAAAGAAATTCTCAAACAAACAGTGTTTGAAGAAATTTATTATTTTATTTATTTTATTTTATATCCAGAAAGCAAATATTACCGTTCAGTCAAAATTTTATTATAAATAATTTCTAACATTCTAATTTTGTATTCCTTATCTCCGACTGATTTTATAACATGAGACGAGTCTTTTTTAAATCTTTATTTTTATTTTTATTCTTTGTTATTTATTTATTTATTATTGTCTGATTTTTCAATCTTTTGTAATCATTGTCTATTCAACTACTATTTTTTCTTTGTCTCTATCACTTTATTCATTTTTTCATTCATTCGTTCTTTTCCTTCTTTTTCTTCTTTCCTTTCTTTCTTTATTTTTTTCGCCTTCCTCGTTTCTTTCTTTCTTTTTCACCTTATCTTTATACAGTTTATTCTTTCTTTCTTTCTTCCTTTTTCTTTCTTTCTTTCTTTATTTCTTTCTTTTTACTTTCTTTCTTTTTCTTTTTATTCACTCTATTTCATGAAAATTACTTATTTTAAGGTAATTAAAAAAAAAATCTAAACAGAACCTGAGGTTACTGTGACCTCAACTTTGTGTTTATACACATCAAAGATGAGGACAACAGTCCGAAATATCTTAATTATTCATATCAAGCCTCATCACATAAATACATACAAGTATAAGTATAAAAATTTGGTACGGACCCGATATATTAAAAAATAGAGATTATCTGAAGTGATTTGTATTATCTGCGTTATTCGGACTATTGTCCTCATCTTCATTGTTATTTGTACAACGTTTCGGCCGATATGCTCTCCGGCCTTCTTCATACCAACACAGATAATACTAATCGCAGATAATACTAATCTTGAAGATTAGTATTATCTGCGATTAGTATTATCACAGTTTGTTTGAGTTTTCTTTTACAGAGTATAATTATACACGCGTCACGGATTCGAACCTATTAACTTATGTACCCAGAACACAGTGAAAAGAACAACAACAGTTTTTCCCAAAACCTCATCTCAAACATTCAGAGAAACTGAAGTGATTTGTTAAAAAAAACATCTGAACAGAACCCGAGTTTACTGTGGCCTGAACATTGTGTTTATATCTTATTATAATGGAGATTGTGTGTTTGTCTGTCTGTAACCGAAACTATATTACTATCAAGTCACAATTCCCTTTGTTATTTACATCACATTCTCCATGATTTTATTTTTATTTAAACCTCAATTATTAATAAAATTGTTTTACTTCATTAAGACTGTTCACCATATCTACATACTAATAACATGCAATTGTGTTTATATATACAGCAAAATAGTGGATTACAGTGTGAATGTGAAGGTTAATTTGCATATTGATATTACAAATTTGATTTTAATAAATATATGCTTAGTATTATGATTTCGAATTGTTTGGATTTATCTTATTGAATATGAGTAAAATCTCGTGGATAAATCTTAAAAAGAAATCCATTAAGAAGAAGAATAACTGTAATATTATTCTTTACTTCCTATTTTTAACTAAATAGTTAAATTAGGAAATTTAGCAATGAAAGACGGGAGTAATGGAAAATGATGGAAGAGTTTGTTTCAAAGTTGTTCTATTTTCAATCATACCCCCTCTGTTCCAAATCTTTTATCTGCATTCTTATTCAGTTCATTAGCCTTTCTAATTTAATATCATATTTTATTATATTAAAACTTAAATACTTGCACCCGGAGGGTGCATATATTTGCTAGTAATAATAAAGATGAGGACAACAGTCCGAAATATCAAAGGTAACACCAGTTGACTCACGAGAAAGCATTTTTGACCCAATCTTTAGCTTATTTTTTTAGAGTATAACAATTTATTGAACAGCGCTAAAAAAAAGGGGGGCGTCGACTTATACATGAGTTCGGTTGGCACGCACGGTCGACTCGTACACAAGTTAGCACCGTAATATTTATTAGATTAATCACCATTATTACGAGTTATTTTTCAAGGCAACGAATCTCAAGTCTCAACACTTTACGGTGGGGAATATTAATTCGCGCTTACTCATATCTCGATCGATATTACCACAATTGACACCCAATGAGAATTATCAAGATTTTCTGCCCACATTTCCTTCATACATATATACATATATATTATATATATATATATATATATGTGTGTGTGTGTGTGTGTGTATAAAAATGTATATATATATGTGCGTGTATATATATGTGTGCATATATGTATTTATATACACGTATATATGTATGTCTGTGTGTATGTTTTGTATATAAGGCTATTTGTATATCATAGCTTTAGATAAATATACATATTAATATAGAAATAAATTGTATATCTTATTATAATGGAGATTGTGGGTTTGTCTGTCTATAACCGAAACTATATTACTATACAAGTCACAATTCCCTTAGTTATTTACACCACAATCTCCATGATTTTATTTTTTATTTTTAAACCTCAATTATTAGTAAAATTGTTTTACATCATTAAGACTGTTCACCATATCTACATACTAATAACATGCAATTGTATTTATATATACAACAAAATAGCGGATTACAATGTGAACGGGAAGGTTAATTTGCATATTGATCTTAAAAATTTGATTTTAATAAATATATGCTTAGTATTATTGATTTCTAATTGTTTGGTTTTATCTTATTGAATATGAGCAAAAATCTCGGGGATAAATCTTAAAAGAAATCCATTAACAAGAAGAAATAACTAATTTTATTCTTTACTTCCTATTTTAACTAAATAGTTAAATTAGAAAAATTTACCAATGAAAGACGGAAGTAAGGGAAAATGATGGAAGAGTTAGTTTCAAAGTTGTTCTATTTTCCGATTATACCCCCTCTGTTCAAATATTTTTATCTGAATTCTTATTCAGTTTCATTAGCCTTTCTGATTTAACATGATATTTTATTATATTAAAACTTAGATACTTGCACCCGGAGGGTGCATATATTTGCTAGTATATTTAACATATATAGAATCTTTAATATATAATAATTAAATATTCATATAAAAACTTTATTTATAATAATTATTTTGACAAATCATATATACATACATACATATATATATAATATATATATATATATATATATATATATATGTAGTATCTATAGTATAACTATAGATCTTATATATAAGATTTAATTATTATATATTAAAGATTCTATATATACAATTTATTTATTTATTTATTTCTGTATTGATATGTATATTTTATATACGAGTTAAGATATAGCCTTATATACAAATCATAAACACATACATACATATATATATGTATATATAAATACACGTACGCACACATATGTATATACGCACACGCATATATACACACACACACACACACATATATATATATATTCCGGGTTGCTCAGTCCGGTAGAGCGTTCGCTAGAAACCACCAGGTTCAGTATCGATACGGTTCCTCGCCAACTCAGCGTATGAGTAAGTACAGGGATCTGTGCAGGTAAAGTAAGGAGCTGATGGTAGGTGTGCGCTCACCTTCAGATGCTAAAACAATCTCCTTGGTCTAGCGCTATTGAAAAGGGATAACTCCCTCGCTGGATTTGATACGACTTGTGGCCGACCCCGTCGGACCTTTATATATATATATATATATATATATATATATTATTATAAATATATATATATATATATATATATATATAAGGGCGTTTAGCTCAGTCCGTCGGCCTAGGAATCACAAGGTTCTGATTCGATACCGGCCCTCCCAAGACTACTCAGCATATGAGTAGCACAGTGTCTGTGCAGGGAAAGTGATGAGCTGGATGGAGGTGGCACTCCACTACAGCCACTAAAATTATCTCCTGCTCTAGCACTAGTAACAAAAGAGAATAGACCTATATATAGTATTGAGGAGGAGGATGGAGTAAATGACAGAATGTATAGAATATGGAACACAGGAACAAAACTCAGACAAGTGTATGTAGGAGATATATTTCGCTAAGCATTAAGCACAGCTTCAATCAGCGTTTATTTGATCATTAAGCACCCTGCGATTTTTTAAAACATGTGCATTCCTCTTTGTGGCGCCTCAGGCACCCGGCAATAAACCCAGCTCTACCACTTTAAATCAAGGGAAATGTGTTCTGCCTGGGAATCATCATTCATTCATTCATGGCATTTCAGTCTCGGAAGACTATAATAAAGTTTTTATGTGCCCCTGAAGTTACTCCTGTGACTGTGAAGTCCGATGTTTGAAAAACATTCTCGACCACAGATTGTTGCATTTGAAGGCTGTCCCTGAGATGTTGATTGCCGATGCTTTGTTGCCACTGCTTTCTTTGAGCTCTTAGTTTCATCGTTTGTTGTGTCAGGGTGACTTCTGGCATGAACAGTCCTCTACAGAGATTCTGCCGCCACCGAGGGCGGTCCGAGCCAAATTTCGTGCCCTTCCCAGCAGGGATTTGAATTTACTCTGGGATCACGCTGATGTTACATATTGTTGTGGACCTAGACTGGCTTACTTTTCGTTAGAGACTAAATGAGCTGGTCCAAGACTATTTGTACACTGCTATTTTAGAACATCGGGGTGATTGACTGAGACGCGAAGATCACGGAACCATTACCGCGAACCGTCTACCTCGAGTTTAAGCACTCTTGTGCGAGTAACTCTGCGTCTGCGCAAACTGGATGTAGTAGTATACTGAATATTGTAGGATCCAGTATACAACACCATATCTTACCGTCCATTGGGCTTGGAGGTCAGATAAGTATTATGGACTCTCTCGTCGATTTTCGACGCATGAGGGTTCACACTCATAATGAACAACCTACCACAGTGATTTGTTTATAGTGGTGAAGGCTGTGTGTTGGACCATCCACACTTTTGGCACAGTCGATAGAAAGAATTGTTGCATCAAGGGTTGCCACAAACCCAATCAACGACGACCTCAGGAATTTTGAATTCAGAGTTATCCTCTCTAGACTGGTTACCTACCAAGGCTGAAGGGCCCGTCTGCCCTACTATTTAACCCATAGCTGGAGGGAATTTTGAATTCAGAGTTATCCTTTCCTAGACTGGTTACCTACCCAAGGCTGAATGGCACAGTCTGCCCTACTATTTAACCCATAGCTGGAGAGAGAATATATGAATTCAGAGTTATCCTTTTCCTAGACTGGTTACTTACCCAAGGCTGAAGGCCCAGTCTGCCCTTACTATTTAACCCAAAGCTGGCGGGAGAATAGGGTATTAGCGCTATGAGAAATTCCAACAGCTTCGTCTAAGATTGAACTCGAATCACGAGTCCATTTCCCCACGACTCTAACCACTAGCCAAACGCGCCTCCACAGCGCAAACTCTATTTGGATGTACTAGTATACTGAATATTGTATGATCCAGTATACACACATATCTTACCGGTCCATTTTGCCGAGCCACTGGACACACGGCTTGGAGGTCGGAAAAAGTATATATATATAAATGTATCTGGGATTGCTTTTTGAAACTACGCTGTGTATTTTTAAGATAAAAATATTTTACAAGTACATTACTCTAACGATATTGATTTCTTTTGTGTTGAAATTAATTCATATTAATTAGATTAAATTGATATTATTATAATCATAATTGATTTTAAAAAAAAATAAACTAAAATTAACTTATTGTTATTAAATTAAGATCTATTAAATTAAATTTTATTTATTACCATATATGTGTGCGGTGTGCGTGTGTATGTGTTGCTATATATATATATATAATATATATATATATATATTACATTCTCAGTACCACTTATGGGTCCCCACTCTTCTTCTCTTCTCTCTCTCTCTCTCTCTCTCTTCTCTCTCTCTCTCTCTCTCTCCTCTCTCTCCCTCTCTCTCTCTCTCTATCTATCTCCCCTCTTCTCTTTTCACTTCCATCTCTCTATCCCCTCTCCCTTCTCTCTCTCTCGCCACTCTCTTTCATTCCATTTTTCTACCCCCACTCTCCCCTTCTCTCTCTCACCCCTCTCTTTTCACTTCCATCTCTTTCTACCCCTCTCTCTCTCTCCCTCTCTCTCTTTTCTCTCTCTTTCTCTCTCTCTCTCTCTTTCTTTTTCTTTTACATTCCATCTCTCTCTATACCCTTCTCCCCTTCTTTTCCTCTCTCCTGTTTTTCACTTCCATCTCTTTCTAGCCCCCTCTCTCCCCCCTCTCTCTCTCCTTCCCTCTCTCTCTCTCTCGCTCTCTCGCCTCTCTCCCATCCTCTCTT
>CM042164.1:10141255-10142756 GCA_023376005.1 Doryteuthis pealeii | reverse complement strand
TCTCACAAAAGAGAATTAGACCTATATATATATATGAGAGGGAGATTGGAGTAATCCGACAGAATGTAGTGAAGATATGTGGAACACAGGAACAAAACTCAGACAAGTGTATGTAGGAGATATATTTCGCTAAGCATTAAGCACAGCTTCATCAGCCGTTTATTTGATCATTAAAGCATCCTGCAAGTATTTTTAAAACATGCGCATTCCTCTTTTGTGGCGCCTCAGGCACCCGGCAATAAACCCAGCTCTACCACTTTAAATCAAGGGGAAACGTGTTCCTGGGGAATCATCATTCATTCATCATTGGCATTTCAGTCTCGGAAGACTATAATAAAGTTTTTATGTGCCCCTGAAGTTGCAGCGCCTCCTGTGACTGTGAAGTCCGATGTTTGAAAAACATTCTCGACCACAAATTTTGCATTTGAAGGCTGTCCCTGTAGATGTTGATGTTCCGATGCTTTGTTGCCGCTGTTTTCTTCTTGGCCTCTTAGCTTCATGGTGTTGTGTCAGGGTGACTTCTGGCATGAACAGTCCTCTACAGAGATTCTGCCGCCACCGAGGGCGGTCCTGAGCCAAATTTCGCCCTTCCAGCAGGGATAATTTGACTCTGGGATCACGCTGATGTTACATATTGTTGTGGACAAGACTGGCTTACTTTTCGTAGAGACTAAATGAGCTGGCCCAAGACTATTTGTACACTGCTATTTTAGAACATCGGGGTGATTGACTGAGACTGCGAAGATTACGGAACCATTACGCGAACCGTCTACCTCGAGGTTTAAGCACTCTGTTGCGAGTAACTCTGTCTGGTGCAAACTGGATGTAGTAGTATACTGAATATTGTAGGATCCAGTATACAACACATATCTTACCGGTCCATTGGGCTTGGAGGTCAGATAAGTATTATGGACTCTCTCGTCGATTTTCGACGCATGAGGGTTCACACTCATAATGAACAGCCACACAGTGATTTGTTTATAGTGTTGAAGGCTTGTGTTGAACCATCCACACTTTTTGGCATAGTCGATAGGAAAGAATTGTTGCATCAAGGGTTGCCACAAACCCAATCAACGACCGACTTCAGGAATTTTGAATTTAGAGTTATCCCTCTCTTAGAATGGTTACCTACCCAAGGCTGAAGGGCCCAGTCTGCCCTACTATTTAACCCATAGCTGGAGGGAATTTTGAATTCAGAGTTATCCCTCTCCTAGACTGGTCACCTACCCAAGCCTGAAGGGCACAGTCTGCCCTACTATTTAACCCATAGCTGGTGAGAGAATATATGAATTCAGAGTTATCCCTTTCCTAGACTGGTTACCTACCCAAGGCTGAAGGGCCCAGTCTGCCCTACTATTTAACCCAAAGCTGCGGGAGAATAGGGTATTAGCGCTATGAGAAATTCCAACAGCTTCGTCTAAGAATTGAACTCGAATCGACGAGTCCATTTCCCACGACTCTAACCACTAGCCAACGCGCCTCCATCAGCGCAAACTCTATT
>CM042164.1:10131255-10138755 GCA_023376005.1 Doryteuthis pealeii | reverse complement strand
AAATGTTCTTATGTAAAATTAAATTAATTATTCGGGTAATGTCACCGCGACATTTTCGTTTCGAAAATGTGATTTTCTAATCTCATAGAGAAACAAAAACTCCCGCGCTTTTGTCTGTCTTATTCTTCATCAAAGAACGGATGGAAAACGAAAGAAACAAATAATTAGACCTAACTAGATTAGATCTTGAAAATTAATCCTTGTTAGAAGAATTTCAGTTCTTGGGAAACGGTTCTGCTCCGCGGAAAATAGCAAGGACGTTTCAGTGGTGTTTATTGGTTGTTTGGTTGGGATTCTTTTTCAGTGCCACTACTATTCTTCTACAAGGTGCGTTTTTAATTTAAATTCTGTTTTATACATTAATGGCTTGAGTATATTGCCAAATTGATACAAGAGGAGAAAGAAGAAGACAAATTATAAGACAACAGAGGGAAAGGGTTGCGGGAGAGAGAGAGAGTATGTTTGTATGTGTGTAATATATATATATATATATATATATATATATATATATATATATAATCGAAAACTACGAGTACAGATGGATAAAAAAGATAAAAAGCTTTCATCTGTTTGGCTTTAATAAAAAAACAGGCCCATCTTAACATAGGGCAATAAAACTGTCTACACCTACGAGGGTGGCAGATGTCACCTAAATAAACAAACACTGACCACCACGCATCAAACAAGCCACTTTTGACCCAATTAAAAATCTGGAAGTCACGCGCACAGTACCGAGATAAAAACACACCCACATTCACACACATATATGTAAACACACACATACATTTATATGTATACACATATAGTCATACACACAATTCCCATGAACCCTCCCTCACATATATAAGAGCATTTAAAAAATAACCCACCTCATAGAGGTTCTTCACGGAACAAATGGACATGCTACTATTAACACACTCGTCTACCCGGATTTTAATAGCATGTCAAACCCTCAAAAACACTTCAACTTTTATAGTTCTTCTATAATGCTCCCTTTAAAAAATCTATAAACAATTTCTTCAAATAAGAAATTTTCTCCTGTCGATGACCTAAGGTCGAAACTAGTTGAGAATAAACAACATACAAGAAATATTCCTGATTGTCATTACTTTTTGTTCATACTATATACATATATATATATATATATATATATATATATATATATAGAGAGAGAGAGAGAGATAGAGAGATAGAGAGAGAGAGAGGGGGAAGAGATTGAGAGAGAGTATGCTTGTGTGTGTGTAAGGGAGAGAAAAATATACATATATATAGAGAGAGAAAGGGGGGAACAGATTGTGAGAGAGAGTGTGTGTATGCTTGTGTGTGTGTGTAAGAGAGAGAGAGACAGGTATATATATTATAAATATATATATAGAGAGAGAGAGAGAAAGAGAGAGAGAGAAAGAAAGAGAAAGAGGGGGATTAAAAGCATCTTTGTGTTGCGCTCCACCACAGCAAAACAAGCTAAGTGGTCTAGTGCTGGATATATCTGTTTATATATATTGTGGCAAATATGAGACACAGTAGTAAACGAGTTCGAATTCCAGTCGCACTATTATATTCCCTTTTGGACCAATATCATTAGAATAGGCATGAACTCCCTTATCCCCCTGCTTTTGGTTAAATAGTACCACTACTATTCTTCTGCAAGGATCACTTAGGGATCAAATAGCCCACAAAGGTTTATATGCCATTAAACAAAGAAACCTAATTAAACTATTGTTTTTGGTGTTCATCATATGTCTCTTCTGTTGGTCGGTTTGTTTGTTGGTGGGTTGGTTGGTTGGTTGGTTGGTTGGAATTTACGGCATATCAACCACTATTGGGTTATTTTAAGCTGAAGTCGTTTTTTATTCATACTTGATGGGTAATTAAAGTTTATTTTCAAAATGAATTTTTAAAAAACTTTTTTGAAAACTCATTTTGTTCTATTTCTATATCTATCAACTTTGTACACAGTAATTTACAAGACAAATTTGTAAATACTAAATTTGAACAACAGATCTCAGGTAAAGAGAAGGCTATTATATATATATATATATATATATATATATATATATATTATATATATATTATTATTTATATTTTTGCTTGAAGGCAATTACAATGCATGTATCGCATAAAATTCGATACTTATAGAAAACAATCTCGACAAGCGAATCCCGGCAAAGGATTGTTCGGTGTGTAGAACATCGGACTGTTTCGACTTTATTAAGTCTCATCAGCGATGTATACTAACGATTTCCCTCCGACAGAAATCGAAACCGGAACCTCAGCAAGCAGAGTCAGAGACTATATTGCCTCGGCCACGATGGTGAACATCACGGGGTGCCACCCTACAAGTGGTCCTAATGTGAGGATGTCTTACTCCTCTGCAGAGGTGCAGTCGGCGTTTACTAAGGCGACAGAGCTGCTATAACTGTCTATAAAGTATCATTATTATTTACTAGCAAAAGTATTTTAGTTTTGATGAAATAAAATATATTGAATTGGAAATACTATCGAAACTATATAAGAAAAAATATAAATATATTGCACTTATTTTAATGTTATTTTTTAGCAGACATTTTTTTATGAAATTTAAGACAAAAATACAGTAGAACAATTCACGTACTTAGGTGGTAATATCTCCTCCACAGAGAGCGATGTTAATACATGGATAGCAAAGGCATGGTCAGACACAAATAGTTTATCAGTCATATGGAGGTCCGATCTCCCTGGCAAGCTGAAGCGACAGTTCTTCCAGGCCGTGGTTGTGTCGGTGCTGCTGTATGGCTGCACCACCTGGACCCTAACAAAGCGTCTTGAGAATAAGCTAGATGGGAGCTGCACAAGAATGCTGCGTGCAGTCTTGAATAAATCGTGGAAACAACACCACAAGGAAACAGCTGTACGGTCACCTGCCCCCCCCCCATCTCACAAACTATCCGAGTGAGATGGACTAGGCATGCAGGACACTGCTGGAGAAGCAAGGATGAACTCATAAGCGACGTTCTCCTGTGGAAGCCAACACATGGACATGCAAGTGTGGGGCGCCCAGCAAGGACCTACATTGATCAGTTATGTGAAGATGCTGGCTGCTCCGCAGAGGAGCTCCCAGGTGTAATGAATGATAGGGAAGGTTGGCAAAAGATTGTCATGGATACCCGTGCTGCATGCGTGACATGATGATGATGATGAATGTTATTTTAATTGATTTGTGCATAAAATTATATATAGAATTACTTTTGATATATTTGAGAATAGCGTGATAGTATTAAAAATCAGTAACAACCAATAATCATTTATTAAACCCAGTTTTGTTAAAATCATTATGCAAATTATTACCACCATATACTATGTAAATTTTTATCTTTTAGAGTTATATAACACATATTTCAGGATTTTAAATGCATTGATAATGTGTGCCGTTTTGCAGCACATATAACTCAGCTAGACTTTAATACCGACATCGTTAACAAAGATACTAATTAGGATTATATAATGATTATTTCATAATCGTTGGGATTATAACTTAAAAGCAAACGAATTCGCAACGTCATTGGTGACGTAGATTTGGTTACAGACAGACAACGTTTATAAGATTTTTTTATAGAATAAAGCACTGATGAAGCCGAGCTCAATGCATGGCGAAATATATCTCCTACATATACGTGTCTGAGTTTTGTTCCTTTGTCCACATTTCTTCCGCTACTCTTTACTGCATTCTGTCTGATTTACTCCAATCCTCCTATCCTCATATATATATATATATATATATGATATATTGAAAAAACAAATGATGTTTACAAATGCTTGGGATCATCAGGAGAGAATGTGCACCGTTTCGGGGCCTTCCTCTCAACGGTTTTTTAAACAATTTTACATCAGGCTCTTTTGAGTCTTAATATAAACTGTAATGCTTCTGATTTTTTAAAATTAAAAATAAAATTCATTTTATTTTTAAATAAAATTCATTTTATTTTTAATACAGATAACGCATTTTTTGAAAATTCCAACTTTGACGAACAGCGTTCTGTTTGCGCATTCTTCTTCTAACGGTCATTTCATCCCGTTTTTACTTTTGTTGAAGACCGATCTATTACATACGGTCAATACAGATATTCCGAGGGACCTCACATCAGTGAGGGGGTCCGATGTGCGTTTAAAACCGTTGAGAGGAAGGCCCCGAAACGGTGCACATTCTCTCCTGATGATCCCAAGCATTTGTAAACATCATTTGTTTTTTCAATATATCAAATTCACACTGTCGGATTAATTTCCTTTTATTTTCACAAACACCCACACACACACACACACATATATATATATATATATATATATATGTGTGTGTGTGTGTGTGTGTGTGTGTCTGTGTCTGTGTGTGTCTGTGTCTGTGTGTGTGTGTGTGTCTGTGTATTGAAGGGTATATAAGTGTCAAACCAGTTGTCTAGTTGGATCTAAGATAGTTGAATACCTGGAGATATTTCCAATATCGCCATTGTAAGGAACTATTTTCTACACCTGCAAATCGTAAATCTTTCTACTTGAAGTTATCATATAAACTCAATAACAAGAGTAGGCACTTCAAAGCCAATCTTCATCGACAATGATTCTTTTTTTTTCCCACAAGAACCATTTTCAAAGAGGAAGTGGGTCTATTTGCTTTAAGTACCGTTTGGAATACATCCAACCATTTTAGATATCTTGGCAAAACAATCACTTTCCAAGCTGGTGGGCCTTATGGCATGTCGATTCTTTTTGGGCCATTTAATACTCAAGTCAGTATTTTTCTATCTCTAGAAATATTATTTGGTTCGTCCTTGAATCCGTACCAGGCTGACACTGGTTACTTCCGTTTTTTATACATATATATTTACCAACCGCTCCGCACGAGCAGGATGTGACACAAGGTCAATTTCTTAAGCGGAGTTTAATAGGTTTGAATTCAGAGTTTTCCTTCTCCTAGACTGGTTACCTAACCAAGGTTAAAGAGCCCTTCTTGCTTTACTATTTTCCCATAGTTAAGGGGAGAATAGTTGGATTTTTTTCATACATAAATTAACCAAATCTCCAATGAGAGAAGAGGTCAACACAGGGTTAAGATATATCCATCAAATTACCTGTGTTTTCCCACAAAACCGTTAGTTTTATTAAACTACACTATCGTAAATAATTAATAGGCAAATCAATTATGCAACAGTATGATATGCATATTTACCAAACCTTTCTAGACGTGCAGGATGTGATACAAGGTCAATTTCTTAAGCGGAGTTTGAACAGGTTTGAATTCAGAGTTTCCTTCTCCTAGACCGGTTGCCTTACCAAGTTAAAGACTCCAGTCTGCCCTACTATTTACCCATAGGGAGAGTAGTTGAATTCATACCTTTCCCAAGGGTATTAATGCAATGCAATCAGACACGTCTAAGGTTTGAACTCTGGTCAACGAGTACATTTCCCTACGACTCTAACCATTACACCACGAGCACCCATACATACTAATTAACCCATAGTTAGAGGTAAGAGAGGGTCCATACCTTTTCCCGAATATATCAATCTGAAAGTGAACGAAATTACGCGACTGGAGTCCAAACTTACTATCATGTGCGTGTCTTGCTCGTTATCCACCACGCCATGAGGACAGCCCCCCACCCCCGAATAACTGAGTGCAGATTAGTACTTTTACTTGTATTAATATTAGTATTAATAATACTTGTTACTTGTTCAGTAAGGATTATTAGTATTACTAGTTATTATAATCCGATTATTAGTATTAGTATGAGACTACATAACTGTGTGTGATTATTAAATAAAAATAGTTATTTAATCTAAATCCTACGATTATACTAAAATTGTCGGATTTTAATATGGTCATAATCCTTTAGTATTATCCTGATCCATTTCAGATAATCCATTTAATAGAATCCAATTTAGTTTGATAACCAGTTGGTTTATAAAATAAATATAATTTTTCTTAACTAATTAATTTTTTAAATATCCATTATGGTTTTTCTGATAAATATTTGAAACCATAGAATTGTGTATAAATTATAAGTATTAGATAAGAATACTTGAAACCATATAATTGTGTACAAATTATTAGTATTAGATATAAATACTTGAAACCATATAAGTCAGTGCAAATAATAAGTATTAGATAGGTTTACTTGAAACCATATAATTGTGTGCAAATTATTTGTATTAGATAGGAATACTTGAAACCATATAATTGTGTGCAAATTATCTGTATTAGATAGGAATACTTGAAACCATATAATTGTGTGCAAATTATTTGTATTAGATAGGAATACTTGAAACCATATAATTGTGTGCAAATTTTTGTATTAGATAGGAATACTTGAAACCATATAATTGTGTATAAATTATTAGTATTAGATATAAATACTTGAAACCATATAAGTCAGTGCAAATAATAAGTATTAGATAGGAATACTTGAAACCATATAATTGTGTGCAAATTATTTGTATTAGATAGGAATACTTGAAACCCTATAATTGTGTGAAAATTATTTGTATTAGATAAGAATACTTGAAACCATATAACTCTGTGTAAATTATTAGTATAAGAAATTGACCTTATGTCACATCCTGCTCGTGCGGAGGGGTTGGTAAATATATACTAAATAAATGGGCACCTCATGTGGTGTAATGGTTAACAAGCAAGATTCGCTGACCTTTATTAGTGAGTTTGATTCTCTCTGGGCACCCCATAATCTGGCCTTGTGCCACACCTAAGCTAAGCTTAGTAAATAATTATATACTAAATAATCCAACAAGTTCTGTGATACCTTTCATGCTCGGTAACATCTTGAGTTCCTCAGCCTTATTGGAGTCAGGGTGTATTTCGTTTTTGTCATATATATATATATATATATATATATATAGGGGGAGATTATGTGCTTAATTAAAGTCATACCTAATTTGAGAATTAATTAGTTATAATTAAATGAATTAGGCGTGCATATCGGTTTAAATGTAAGGCGTAAACAAATCACGCACAAAGCACTGCCCTGTCTATAGTTCTGCTGATGAGGCCTAATAGGCTAAAATGTACATACAGAGATTGACTTTTTCTCGATTTGTTTACACCTTACATTTAAACCGGTATGCACGTCTAATTCATTTAATTATATCTAATTATTTCTCAAATTAGGTATGTCTTTAATTAAGCACATAATCTCCCCCCAAAATTGTCGGCTATCGCCATCTCAAACAGATTGTTTGTTCACTTCATATATATACATATATATATACCAACCTCCCACGCACGAGTAAGATGTGACACAATGCAACAATCCACTTTGGCCCCCAATTAGGTTAGACGTACGGCTGGAGACACCCCTCCTTGTTACGTCAAGCCCTAGCACCTATATTATTGTCCCGACCCTGTTGTTCATATGGTCAACCCCCAATCATTTTATGATATAAATATTTACCAACCCCTCCACACAAGCAGGATGTGACACAAGGTCAATTTCTTTAGCGGAGTTTAACAGGTTT
>CM042164.1:10118755-10121255 GCA_023376005.1 Doryteuthis pealeii | reverse complement strand
CCTGTCAGCACCGAACGCTAGTACGCGATAAGTTTCTCTTTTTGNCGCCATCTCAAACAGATTGTTTGTCCACTTCATATATATAGTCGCGCCGGGGCGGCCTAATGTCAGTATCAGCCAGACAGCGAGGGAATCTATCCCCTTTTCAAATTGCGCTAGACCAAGGAATTATTTTATCGTCTGGGGTAAGCGCCACACCTACCATCAGCTCCTCACTTACCGTACAGATCCCTGTGCTACTCATACGCTGAGTTGGCGAGGACCGGTATCGAACCAGGAACCTTGTGATTCCTAGCCGAGCGCTCTACCGACTGAGCTAAACATACAACCTCACACAACACGAGCAAGATGTGACACCATGTCAATTTCTTAAGCGGAGTTTAACAGGTTTGAATTCAGAGTTTTCCTTCACCTAGTCTGGTACTAGTCAAAGTTGAGGATCCCAGTCTGGAAAATAATTGGAGGAGATTAGTTGGATGCATACCTTTCCCAAGGGTATTAGCGGGAACGTCTGTTTGAACTATTTTCTTTCTTGTACTATTTTTCGCACTATTATTTTTTGGTACTATTGTTGAACTGGTGAATAGTCAATTAGTTATCTATCAATTAGTTATTCTCAAAAAAGTAATTTTAAATTTTCGCCGGGGCTGTTAACTGTGAATATGTTTTTAGTATTGACATTAACTACGACCGATGCGCGCTGTTGTTGTTGCTGGTGGTGGTGGTTGGCTTAGAGTGCACGTGCTCAGCAGCAAATGTGGGCTTTGATTATACTCGAAGCTATCTGCGTCTAAACATTGTGTTATCTATTCTGGCTTGCTTACCTAAGTTAAAATGCTATATCTATTAAGAGTCTGTTCGCTGCTATGTATGCATTATAACTCTCTCTCCTCTCTCTCTCTCTCTCTCTCTTCTCTCTTCTCTCTCTCTCTCTCTCTCTCTCTCTCTTGTATATATATATATATTATATATATATGTGTGTGTGTGTGTGTGTGTTTGTGTATATATATGTGTATCTATATATTAAAGGGAAGTTTGGTATGTACATCTCGACGTATAACTCTGAAACAGGAGGTCACTCGGATTCGAAAGCTTGCATTCACCATAATATCCTTCTGATTAAAAAAAAAACACACAAACATTTGCTTATTGATGTTTTACTGATTAAGGGATATAATTAATTAATTAAAACAAATTCATCCGATTTGCGGAACTTCCCGTATACCAGCTGATGCTGATAATGAAATATCGTTCGCTGCCTGCTTTCTATTATAGCTATACCGGCAGTTTATTTTAATTTTAGTGAACAAAAATCGCATTCTAAGCCGTTCAGCTCGGAATCTCTCGCCTATTTAGGTCAAATCTTTAATATAGTCAGTCATGGACCGGTACTTTTGCTAGTATTATATATATATATATACTATATATATATATATGTGTGTTGTGTGTGTGGTGCGTGTTGCGTGTGTGTGTGTGTGTGTGGTCTATTCATACATATATATATATATATATGTATATTACATATATATTTCTATTTTTATTTCTAAACTACGACAGTTAAAAAAAAATACCGGCTTTATAGTCTGTAATTGCACAACACAAACTTTCCCTGAAGAAAAATATCATAAATAAAAAGAAAAGACAAAATCATATGCATCTCCTGAAAATAATCAGTCGACACTATTAAAATGGTCAAAAGAAAAAATACTATAAGAGTTGCTTAATTAAATGTACTAAAGTGCTCAATATAAAAAGTAGAGCCAATAAATAATAAAGTAAGCCTAATGAGTCAGAGAATATCTACCTAGGTTTCTCCTAATGGATCATCGGGATAATTCTGACTATATATATATATATATATATATTATATATATATATATATATTAATGATTTGAAGGCAATTACAATGCATATAAAAAATAAAAAACAAAAATGGGTTTTTTGTCTTATCGATTTCAAAGTAAACTTTACTTCAGAGACGATTTTCAGAAATGGACGCGTTTCTTTTTGTGTCGTTATTTATTTTTTATCTTATAAACACAAGGTTACTTTGAAATCAATAAGACAAAAAACATCTTTTTGTTTTTTATTTTATATGCATTGTAATTGCCTTCAAATCATTAATATATAATAAATACTTAACAATGCTTCAAGCAAATTACCATACAATATATATATAATGATTGCGTGGTTGGGTATATTAGCTAGCTCGTTAACTTGGTCTATTTCTATCTCTCTCTTTCTCTCTCTCTCTCTCTCTCTCTCTCTCTCTCTATATATATATATATATATATATATATATATATATCAACCCCTCTGCCCGAGCAAAATATGACGCAAGGTCTATTTCTTAAGCAGAGTTTAACAGGTTTGAATTCGGAAATTCTTCAGAATTTTCCTTCTCTAAGACTGTTTACCATGCCTAGGTTAAAGAGCCCAGTCTTCCCTACTATTTACTTATAGTTGGAAGGAGAACACATAGATGCATACCTTTCCGAAG
>CM042164.1:10091255-10103755 GCA_023376005.1 Doryteuthis pealeii | reverse complement strand
AAACAAAAACAAACATGTAATTTTATACTGGAACTTATTAAGTGTAGAACTAAATTAATGATATTCTGGCCACGAGGCCTTGTTTAAATTCTGATCATAACAACATGAGGATGTTGTGTCTTTTTGTGTTTAAATATATATATATATATATATATATATATAGTACGAACAAAAAGTATTAAGACAATCAGGAATATTTCTTGTATGTTGTTTATTCTCAACTAGTTTCGACCTTAGGTCATCTTCAGGAGAAAATTTCTTATTTGAAGAAATTGTTTATAGATTATTAGAAAGGGAGCATTATAGAAGAATTATAAAAGTTGAAGTGTTTTTGTGGGTTTGACATGCTGTTAAAATCCGGGTAGACGAGCTACTATTAACACACTCGTCTACCCGGATTTTAATAGCATGTCAAACCCGCAAAAACACTTCAACTCTTATAGTTCTTCTATAATGCTCCCGTTCTAATATATTATATATATATTATATATATATATATATATATAATATATATATATATATATACAGCTAAACACTTGTTGGGGAAGAAAACCATCTGCATCAACACAGTCACTGACAGTCATTCGCGCGACTTCCGTTTTCACCGGTTCGACGCGTGTGTTCGAAGTCCGAAAATTTGTTCGACAAGTGAGGCCTTTCTAAGTCAATTTTTTGGTTCGAACTCTGAATTGTTCGACTTCAGAGTCGTTCAGGACCTGAGGTTCCACTGTATTTCCTTAAAGAGACACAAATATTTTAGCTACAAACATCTTCAGGTGACCTACACGTCATAAAAGACCTCACGTAATGTAATGATTAGTGAACTAGATTCGCATACAATTGTTAGTGAGTTCGTTTCTCACTGGGTGACCCATAATCTGGCCTTGTGCCACATCTAATCTAAGCTTAGTAAATAAGTACGCGTCATAAAATATTGCAACTTTTGAAATACAAAAAAGGGAATAAGATGGTTACATTTCAGATACATGTTAACAGTCCTGATATCGCCAAACAGATACGAACGAATATAACACCTCAATTCGGACTTACTTCCTGCTAAAGAGAATGCGGCAATATCATTTTTGTCGCCAGTTGAATGGAATAGGATTATATATATATATATATTTATTTATTTTTCATAATCTATTTCTTTTGATTATTATTATTACTACTAGCAAAAAATCATCCTCCGGGGTATGTAAACATAATTCTCTAAAAGATATTGCTTGAGGTGGGTGGAAAAAATTAGATAAATAAAATAAAACGTTTGATATTTAAATAAAACAAAATACTTACTTAAAAAGCATCATATTCAATCCAATCCTCTGAGATAATTGTTTTGTTTTACGAGAGTGGGGACCTCCAAAACCTTTTTAAAAGTTACTTATTTAATTATTCAGACTCTTTTCTTTATAGAAAAATTTAACAATCATACGAGTGAAATATATTTTGTTCGAATTTCCTGAAATGAAATACGGGGTCGACTGAGTAAAAATAATATTTCCTTTTATATATTTTAGCAAAAAACTATTTTAAACAGATAAATTTAGCTAAAGGTTAATAAGTATCAAAATTTCCGGGAAAATTTTATTTTTAGTTGATTTTTAATAGAAAAAAAATTACTGTGACGTAAGCAGCGACGTAGTTTATGTTACAAACAAAAAGAGATTGAATCTCCATTATTAATAGATTAGTTCAATATATAGGCCATGCCATTTTCATCAAATTATAGAAGCATACGTGAAACACACATTTCAATATATATATATATATATATATATAATATATATATATATATATATATATATATATATGAGGGAAAAAATGAGTAAAGAAAAGAAATGTAGATGGAAAAAATGAATTTTATCGATATCACTTTTTAATCGATATCACTTACACATGTGTTTCGGTCCGTTTATCAAAATGTATACGGATTTACGCTATTATTATTATTAAAATAATCAGATGAAGTTGAAATGATGATAATAATAATAATAGGAAAAATGTAAAAATATTCCGTACACAGAGAGATTTTTTACGACCTTCATCAGAGTGAATTTTTTATTTTTTGAGTAGAGACAAAATCCGTTGGAGACAAAACAGAATTTTAAAATGTTCGATAAAATAATATTTTTTGAATCATTTGGAACGCAGAGACCGTTTAAAATTTGAAAGTTTTGGTGGATGGATACAGTTTGTATTGCAAAGAATAAAATGTTATTAATATTCTTAAACTTGTTGATGATTGAATGAAGCGTATTTTCATTGTTATTGTTTGGGAAAAAAGAAAGAAGAAAGAAATCGGTGATAACCAAAAAGAGTTATCCACTCAAAAATGAACGAATGGGTCAAGTATGTTTTATTGTTGATGGAATATTGTGTTATATAATAAATTGAAATTAATTAATGAATTGTCAAATAAAGTGATGTGGTGATATTATTTAATAAATGTTTGGAAGAAACAGCATAATGATCTGAGTTTTTAGATTATTTAAGGTAGAATAAGATAGAAGTAGGGAAACGAATATGAAAAAGAGTTTGTGTATTAAATTAGTACGAAAATTTTTTTTATTTTAAATCCGTATACATTTTTATAAACGGACCGAAACACATGTGTAAGTGATATCGATTAAAAAGAGATATCGATAAAATTCATTTTTATCCATCTATATTTCTTTTCTTTACTCATTTTTTCCTCATATTGTCGGATTTCAATTCAGTTTCCATTCTTACATATATATATATATATATATAATTATATATATATATATATATATATATATATATATATTACATGTATGCAAGTAAAGATGAACATATGTATAAATGAGCAAGAATATTCTAGAATTGTGTGAAAGGAGTTACTGGCAAAAACATTTTTTAATATTCTTCTTTCTTTAATCAACTTGGAAACGTTTGACAAAACATCTCACAAAAATATTTCAACGAAAACCATATCTCACAAAAAAAATTCTTAGTTTTTTTCACCAGTGGTGTATTAACTAACAAGATATATCGATAAAAAAATCGTTTGTTCAGGGAGCAGCTGACGAGATATCTCGCAAATAATGTTATTTCTTCTGAGACCGGCTGATGAGATATCTCACGAGAAATCCTTTCTTTTGAGACCGGCTAACGAGATATCTCGCAAATAATGTTATTTCTTCTGAGACCAGCTAACGAGATATCTCATGAGAAATCCTTTGTTCTGAGAACAGATGACAAGATATCTCGCGAGAAATCCTTTGTTCCGGGACCAGTTGACGAGATATCTCGTGAATGATTGTTATTTCTTATGAGACCGGCAAAAATCCTTTGTTCTAACAATGATAATACAAAATTATTAAATATTTAAGTATACAAAGAAAACGGCCCTCTTCAGGGTAAAATGTTCTCCAACCGTAAGCGTCTCAAAAAATTTTTCAAAAAAACATTATTATTTCTAACACTTAAGAATTCTCTGTATTTTGACCGTTTTAACTTCAAATATCAAACATTTTACCCTGATGAAGGCCGTTTTTCTTTGTATAATTAAAAATTCTATATTTTTCTATTATTATTGTTTTATTTCATACTTTAAAATAATAATAAATAGAATACAATGTGTTCATTAACAAACTCCTGGCTGAAACACGTGTTGGTAATTCATTAAATTAATTTTATCCATTCAACATTTTCTTTCCATTATTCATTTATCCTTTAAACACACACACACACACACACACACACACACACATATATATATATATATTAAGAAATTTGAAAAAACAAATGTTCCGAAAATAGGATGAATTTTATTATCGATGTTTAAACATTTCGGTTTTTTTAAACCTTCATCAGGATGTATCTTGTGGGAAGAAAATGATGGATGCTTTATAGATGACAAGAGATGAAAATCTTTATAAAATCTTTTTTGTTGTGTAACTGTATTTGTTCAGCGTATATATATATATATATATATATATATATATATATTAACACTGAACAAATACAGTTACACAACAAAAAAGATTTTATAAACATTTTCATCTCCTATCATCTATAATACATCCATCAATTTCTTCACCTCAAGATACATCCTGATGAAGGTTTCAAGAAACCGAAATGTTTAAACATCGATAATCAAATTCATCCTATTTTCGGAAAATTTGTTTTTTCAAATTTCTTAATATTGTCGGATTTATTTTCCATATTTACTCCCATATATATATATATATATATATATATATATATATATATATATATATATATATATATAAAACACACACATACACATATACAAATATGGATCGTTTTCCAAGTGGTTAAAAAAAGAATTTTTTATTACTTTTTTTTGCTTTTTTTTTTTTTCGTTTTTTGTTTAATTTTCATTTTTTATTCATTCATTTTTTTTTTATCGTGTGTTTCAGTAAGAATTGCCTGCTTGAATGATTTTTATCGAGGTCTGAAAGAAACGTTATTCAATGTACTGATTAACAACGAGAAAATACGAGACAAAAGATCGCGTGCGAGAGAGATGGCGAAATTGTACGTGATTGTGCGAGATTTGTGCGAGACTGGTTAGCGTTGCCTTGCGTGTGTTTTTAGTCCTCTACCTGCAGGAAGTGACGCCTGGTCAACCTCTTTTTCTGATTGGCTATAAACCCACTTCCTTCCCGCCCCCCAGTAACTAGCGGCTTACTTCCCTCGTTGCAGTTCGCTACTCTGGCTGGGACACACCTTCAAGAGACATCGGGGGCCGGCGGGGGTTGCGCAGGCCCCCTGACAACGACATATATGGCAGCAAGGAAGAGAAGTAATTCAAAAGGTAAGAAAATTGCTGCTGGTGACCAGACAAAAATCTTTTCTTTTTTTTTTCTGAAGATCGCATACACACAAATAAACAAACTACAAACAGCTGAGACCTACCTCACCTAAAAAAAAAAATGAGATAAAAAAAATAAAGAAATAGACGAATAAAAATTAGGGAAAATTTTTTTTTTAAAAAGGATAGGCCAAATCTGGAATTATTCTAAGACATTGTTGGACAGACACACACACATAAACACAGCCGAATAATTTGAAAAGACATAAAACAAAAAGAATTAAAATCATTTTGTAAGATTTCTAAGAAAGACCTAATTTTAATTTAATTTTGACCTAATTTAAGCTACGGACTAGCTGCTTGTGAAACTTGACATACAAATACATTTCACTCTGTAAATCCCTCTCTTGACCCTCACAGAGAAACTAACATATAAATCGATATAATCAAGATATACATAGAGAGGGGGAGAGTGACACGCAGAATACGTAGTAAAAGACGAGTTGGTTTTTGATTTAATTGCAAATTACGATTAATTAGAATCCATTAAAATGGAATTTCTTTCAAACATAACTCAATCCTAAAACTAAAGAATAATTTATTATAACTTTTGTGTCATTAACTCAGCAGTAAAAAAGCATTTAGGAGACAAACAGTGAGCTTTAGTATGATAATAGTTATATAGAAACACACGCATACGCACACACACACACACAACAAAAGAATTTGGAGTAAGATATCACCTGGCATACAACAGAATGAACAAATCCTAGCCACAATGTAACAGCTCTGGAGCTTAGCTTTCAGAAATCTTCTGACGAAGGGATCTTTATCCCGAAATATTAAGAAAATAGATCATAGGTTGACGAACACCATCAGAGTTAGCTCATTTTTTTTTAAACTTGCATTGTGATAGCCTTCAAAATCAACCATCAAACCAATATAACACAATGCTTCAAGCAAGTTATGAAAATTCTGCCTTTCTTTCTTTTCTTTTTTTTTCTTTTTTTTTAGTTTTTTTTTTCTTTTTTTCTTTTTGCTTTAGTCTGGGTTACTATCTCTTCGTCAAGTTTTTCATTATTGCTGTAAATCTTTTTTTTAAATCTAAAAATTAAACAATTAAAAATTAGAAAATTTAAAAACATACTTAACAAAAAAAAAAAAGAAAGAAAGAAAGAGAAACAGCAAAAGTCGGACATTATTTATTCTGAATTTTTAAGATGAGGCTTGACGTGTATAATTTTGATTTTTATGAACTGTTTTCCACTACGTTTCGGCCGCTTTATCCACCAGCATTCTTCAGGTGTTCCCTGTCTATCTGTTGTAAGGGAAGATATTTCAACGGAACACATTAAAGATAAGAATACGCGAGGTTATTCGTAGTTGAGTTACGTAATAGAATTCTTAGTCGAATCACTACCAATCGAGTAGCTAGTCATACTGTTGGAGAACTGCGTGTTGACTCTATTATTTATATTCCAGTACAAAAAGTGATAAACCTTTTTCCGGATTTTAAATTTATTTTCAACTATTTATTTATTCTGCATTTTTTAGATGAGGCTTGACGTGTATTATGTTGATATATCTTATTATACAGGTAAGGAATACCAAGAAAATTTGGTACAACCGTGGGGGAAATTTGGCTGGCAAAGAGTTAAAAAGGAGGAGTTACTTGAAACCATATAATTGTATATAAATTATTAGTATTAGATAAGAATATTTGCAACCATAGAATTGTGTATACATTTTTAGTATTAGATAGGAATACTTGGAACCATATAATTGTGTATGAATTATTAGTATTAGATAAGAATATTTGCAACCATAGAATTGTGTATGAATTATTAGTATCAGATAAGAATATTTGCAACCATACAATTGTGTATACATTTTTAGTATTAGATAGGAATACTTGAAACCATATAATTGTGTATAAATTATTAGTATTAGATAAGAATATTTGCAACCATAGAATTGTGTATACATTTTTAGTATTAGATAGGAATACTTGAAACCATATAATTGTGTATAAATTATTAGTATTAGATAAGAATATTTGCAACCATAGAATTGTGTATACATTTTTAGTATTAGATAGGAATACTTGAAACCATATAAGTGTGTATAAATTATTAGTATTAGATAAGAATATTTCCAACCATAGAATTGTGTATACATTTTTAGTATTAGGTAGGAATACTTGAAACCATATAATTGTGTATAAATTATTTGTATTAGATAAGAATATTTACAACCATACAATTGTGTATACATTTTTAGTATTAGATGGGAATACTTGAAACCATATAATTGTGTATGAATTATTAATATTAGATAAGAATACTTTCAACCATACAATTGTGTACAAATTATTAGTATTAGATAGGAATACTTGAAACCATAAAATTGTGTATACATTATGAGTATTAGATAGGAATACTTGAAACCATATAATTGTGTATGAATTATTAATATTAGATAGGAATACTTTCAACCATACAATTGTGTACAAATTATTAGTATTAGATAAGAATACTTGAAACCATATAATTGTGTATAATTTTTTAGTATTAGATAGGAATACTTGAAACCATATAATTGTGTATAAATTATTAGTATTAGATAAGAATACTTGAAACCATAAAATTGTGTATAAATTATTAGTATTAGATAAGAATACTTGCAACCATATAATTATGTATAAATTGTTAGTATTAGATAGGAATACTTGAAACCATGTAATTATGTATAAATTATTAGTATTAGATAAGAATACTTAAAACCATATTATTGTGTATACATTTTTAGTATTAGATAGGAATACTTGAAACCATATAATTGCGTATGAATTATTAATATTAGATAAGAATACGTTCAACCATACAATTGTGTATACATTTTTAGTATTAGATAGGAATACTTAAAACCATATTATTGTGTACAAATTATTAAAATTGGATATAAATACTTGAAACCATATAACTAAATGCAAACAAATTATTCTTATAGACAAATAAAAATGTGATAAAAAAGTAAGGCCAAGAGTTAAGCCGATCACAGTGGCTCTCCCACCTCTGCAATCCTACCATAAGCCGCTCATCGTTACCTCATTAGGATTGAGCAGAAGGACCCAGATTACAATAATAGCAGGACTTTATTTGGATAGAATGAGTTCTGAATTAAATAGTGAACTTTGAAATATCTTATCATACAGGTAAAAAATACAAAGAAAATTTTATATTGCCGTGGAGGGAAATTTGGTAGCCAAAATGTTAATGCTAGAACTATCCTTAGCAGTGGTACTATTTAACTCATAGCAGGGGGGGGGGCTTCATACCTTTCCCAAGAGTATTAGTTCAAAAGTGAACATAATAGTGCTACCGGAGTCCGAACTGTATGCCAGCGATGTCAATCATTCAGACAAGGATGACTTTACAAACAAGTCGACTAACCGGGAGTGGTAGTACCTATTAGGGTTCCATCTATAGGTTAAATAGGGAAAAATGAGTTTAAGAAATTGGAGTTAAAAATGAGTTTAAATGAAAAATGTTGAATACCCATCAAAAATGAATAAAACAAAACACCTTCGGCATACAATAACTCAACGAGGGTTGACATGCCGTAAAATCCAACCAACCAACCAACTGAAGAGACATATGATGAACACCAAAAACAATGGTTTAATTTGGTTTCTTTGTTTAATGGCATATAGACCTTTGTGGGATATTTTATCCCTAAGTTATCCTTGTAGAAGATTAGTAGTGGTACTATTTAATCAAAAGCTGGGGGATAAGGGAGTTCATGCCTTTTCCCAGGATATTAGTCCAAAAGGGAATATAATAACGCAACTGGAGTTCTAAATCGTTTACTGCTATGTGACGCATTTGCCACAACGCCACGGGACGCCCCACCCCCGAAGATATTTTGGAAACCAGCACTAGACCAGGTAGCTTGTTTTACTATGGTGGAGCGCCACACCAAGACGCTTTACCGCAATAATCAGATTATCCAAGATGTGTGTTGTATATATATATATATATATATATATATATATATATATATATATATAGTAAATGAAGAAAAAACTTTAAACTTGCTTCATTACAATAATTTACAATAATTGAGTATGAGAGTCATGTTCTTGTGATTACCTGAAGATGCCGTATTAATACGGTTGAAATAAATTATTGTAATGAAGCAAGTTTAGAGTTTTTTCTTCATTTACTAAATATCTTGCTCTGTTCTTTTACTCACTGGTATTAGGCACATTGAGCTCTCCTTATGGTCTACCTGCATCAGCTTGGTTAAACCACACATGGAAAGACCCTAACTACGGAAAAAAAACTATATATATATATATATATATTAGTGTGTGATTAGAAATTGAGTAGTAACGGATAAAACACAAACAAATTCATTCAATTGATATTTCTCCTCGATATGTGTTGTATACTGGATCATACAATATTCAGTATACTAGTACATCCAAATACAGTTGGCGCCAGACAATAGAGTAACTCGCATCAGAGTGCTAAAACATCGAGGTACAAACGACAACGGTTCGCGTAATGGTTCCGTAATCATCGCAGTCTCAGGATATTTGCCTCTCATCTAACTTATGAGGGCGTGACACAAGAACATTTTTATGTGGGCCCACCCACAAGCCGAAGCTCATGGGTGGTAGGCGCAAAACATGCCTTGATCCCATCGGCATTCCCCCTCAAGGTGGGCACCTCAGACGCTGAGCAATAAACCCAGCCCTGCCCCTTTAAACCAAGGGGTCAGGTATTGCCTGGGGGGATAGCCCCCTGGGATCAACGGTGTTAATTTTACTTAGCCGCTCCAGAGGTCAAAGCACTCTGGAGCAGGCTCCGAGGGGGCTTTGCCGGCTCAGGTATATTTGCCTCTCATCCCACTTATGAGGGCGTGACACAAGGACATTTTTATGTGGGAACACCAACAAGCCAAAGATCATGGGTGGTCGGCATTCTCCCTCGAGGGGCGCCTCAGACGCTGGGCAATAAACCCAACCCTGCTCCTTTAAATCAAGGGGGCAGGTATTGCCTGGGAGGAGAGCCTCCTGGGATCGACGCTGGTAATTTTATTATCTAGCCACTCCAGAGTCCGAAGCGCTCTGAAGCAGGTTTCAGGTTTATTTACCTCGTACTCCACTTGTACGGGTTAGTCTTAATGCCACATTAACGTGGAACAACCCACAAGCCGAAGCTTATGGGTGGTAGGTACAAAAAAATGCGTCGATCCCGTCGGCATTCCCCCACGAAGGGGCGCCTCAGGCGTTGGGTAATAAACACAGCCCTGCAACTTTAAATCAAGGGGGCAAGTATTGCCTGGGGGATAGCCCCCTGGGATCAACGCTATTAATTAGCCGCTCCAGAGGCCGAAGCGCTCTGAAGCAGGCTAAGGCAGTCGCCTAGAAGTTCTAAAACAGCAGTGTACAAATAGTCTTGGACCAGTTCATTTACTCTATACGAAAGGTAAGCTAGGCTAGTCCACAACACTGTGCTACTCATGCCTTGAGTTGGCGAGGGCCTGTATTGAGCCTGGAAACTTGCGATTACTAAACTAACCCCTAACTATTGAAGCACCTATAAAAGTCTACCTAGGGCACTGGCGACTTAGTCCTCTTCAAAGTATATATTTACCTTCTTACTTGCTATAAACAGGTTTAAAGCTCCGGCCAAGTTATGTCGATCCCCGTTCTGAAGATCTAAAAAAACACAACGTGGGCGCAGAAAGAATTGACGCAGCCACAAGTTTTAACTCTTTGCCTACCATAATTTTTCCCGCACGGCTGTAACACATTTTCTTGGTATTTTTACGCGTACGGCTCCCTATTGCAAAAAGATCAAGTACCAGTTTTAATTGATGGTTCACAGAAAGTGAAACGTGCAAGAGCCGCTGCCGGCGGTTTACGGTAGGATCGCAATGGTGTGACTTAAAGTAGGCTCTCCTATGTACGGGTGAATATGTGGAAAAAAAAACTTCCGTTAAACAAAGAAACCTAATCAAACCAAAACATCTTTCAAGCTGTTGCTAGTGATTGTGCTCCTCACCGGGTGCTTCATGAACGCATCCTTTTGCTGAGATTGACTTTTTAGCAATTGTCTCCGTTGTATCGCTATGATGACGCTAAATAACGCTAGCGGTTTTAGTGGGCGGTTAAATTACAATTTTTAAAATGTGACATGATATGATGTGTTATTTAACGTCACCTCAGCGAGACGAACATTATAACTGATACAAACAATAATCTCTTTAAAAACTCTCTTGATAAAAGAAGAACCGAAAGTTGGAATTTTTCGGATTTTTATAAATTCTTTTCGTCATGATAATACCAAAAAATCATTAGAAAGATAGAAAATAAAAATTCAAAATTACAAAATGATTTGGATTCTGTTGTAGAACCGAAAGTACTTGGAACAATTCTTTCGGGTTTTTTTTTTTGGGCGGGGGGAATATAAATTATTTTCGTTATATTAAATTCCTTGAAAGATTGAAAATAAAAAATTTAAAAAATACAAAATGATTTGGACTCTGTTGTATTCAATAAAAAGGCCGGGTTAGCTCAGTCGCTAGAGCGTTCGGCTAGCTACCACAAGGTTCCTAGTTCGATACCGGCCCTCGCCAACTCAGCGTATGAGTACCACAGGGATCTGTGAGGTAAAGTAAGGATTGTAGGTGTGGTGCTCCACCTCAGACGCAGAAACAATCTCCTTGGTCTAGCGCTCGTGAAAAGAGGATAGACTCCCTCGCTGATTGGCTGATACCGACTTTAGGCCAGCCCGACGACTTTACTTATTATATATATATATATATATATATATATATATATATATATATATATTATTATCGATGTCTCTATGCATATTTGAGTTAGATTTGCTTCAAAACAGTCCATGTTATTAGTGCGTTTAAAATCCTGCAATGTATCATATATCACTAAGAAATAAAGGTTTATATAATATATGGTGTGGTTAATTTGCATACTGGTTTTAACAAAACCGTGTTCAATAAATAATTACTTTTAGTTTTTGATCTCTAATATTATTTTTTATTCTCTAACGTATTAAAATCAATTCTATCAAGGATTTTATATAGCAACCAATTAGAATATAATTAAAATAAGTGTAATTTTGTTCATATGCGTTCTCTATTTGATTTCGTTATCATTTCTAATTCAATATATTTCATTACATTAAAACTTAAATACTTACTATCAATATATATGAAATATAGATGGAAATTAATCCGACAGTATGAAATTTAACATTTTTGAAAAAACAAATGATGTTATATAATTGCTGACAGAAATCTGTTTCGACCACTTCAAATAGATTGGTTATCATCAAGAGCAACCTATGAGAGAAAGACGGGGAAAAATAACCGTTAGAATACAGGGTACAAACAAAGCGCTATTAATCAATGCTGGAAATTTTTTTTAAATTGCGTGTTCTATGTTAAAATAAAATAAATTTTATTTTTAAAAATCAGAAGCATTATAGTTTATAATAAAACTCAAAAGAGTTTGATGTAAAATTATATAAAAGTGTATAATGAGTATCAAAATTGTTCATGATATATCCCAGCTATTAAAAAAGTAACTTACAAGTCCACAGCGTAATTGAAAAAAGATGTAAAGCTTCAAATCACTTTGTGGTGTTGATAAATCCGTAGT
>CM042164.1:10040396-10091155 GCA_023376005.1 Doryteuthis pealeii | reverse complement strand
AAAAAAGAGAGAGATAGCGAGATGAGAGGCAAATACCTGAGACTGTGAAGATTACGGAACCATTACGCGAACCCTGTACCTCGATGTTATAGCACTCTGTTGCGAGTTACTCTATGTCTGGCGTAAACTGTATTTTTGATGTACTAGTATCTGATATTGTATGATTCAGGATGCAATACATACCGAGGCGATATATCAATTTAATGAATTGTTTGTGTTTTATTCGTTATTACTCAATATATTATATATTATTATATATAAAATTAGAGGAGAGAGAGAGAGGAGAGAGGAGGGAGAGAGAGAGGGGAGAGAGAGAGAGAGGGAGAGAGAGAGGGGAGGAAGAGAGAGAGATCAAAATCAACTTTTTATAACCGTCGTAATAAACCTATGGTCTTTTGTTAAATTAAGACAACAGAATTCGATTCATTACAAGACGATGCATAGAAAATTCTTTGATCTTAAGATTCCTCGTAGACAATTATCATCCAAGTTTTTTTTTTTTTTACATAGATATTTCCGATTCTTCACCAAAAAATTAATGCGTAAAAGACAGAACCGTTAAAAGACATCAACGCCAAAAACCAAAACAATCACTAGAATCTGTCCTTCCGCACTGATACAATTCCTTTCAATATTCACTATTCAAAACGCTTTATATCAAATTACGATTCTTTCCTTTTCAAAACCAATTTATTTTAAAGAATACAAGTTTTGATGTCTTCGGAATAGAAACATTTTTGGTAAAATTCCATTGTTTTGCAAAGACTTGACTAACTCTGAAATTAAATAATTTAAGTAATAAAACAGACTTGTATTAACTCTTTGACTATTTTAGACCGCTCACAGCGGCTCTCCTACTAGTGTAATCCTGCCGTACAAAACTGATAGTTCATTATACTTGAGAAGAAAGACTCAGATTACAATGATAATAGGACTTTATTTGAATAGAATGACTTCTGAGGTGAATAGCTTATTTTTGTCTATAGCTTATTTATAAACCCACAAACAGATCTATTTGACCCATAGATCAGTCAAAAATGAGCTTGAAATTGAATACCCAACAACAATGAAAAAAAGATCTCTTCGGTATAAAAATAACTCTCGGTTTCTATTCCGAAGACATCAGTTTTGATGTCTTCGGAATAGAAACATTTTTTGGTAAAATTCCATTGATTTGCAAAGACTTGACTAACTCCGAAATTAAATGCATTCTATATCGATGGAAGGAACGTGGGCTAGTGGTTAGAGTCGTGGAAAAAGGACTCGTCGATTCGAGTTCAATTCCTAGACGAAGCTGTTGGCATTTCACATAGCGCTAATACCCTTGGGAAAGGTTGGAAATCCATATATTCTCCCCTCCAGGTATGAGTTAAATAGTAAAGGACAGACTGGGATTTTCAGCCTTGGCCAGGTAACCAGTCTAGCAGAGGGATAACACTGAATGCAAAATTCCCTCCAGTTATGGGTTAAATAGTAGGGCAGAACTGGGCCCTTCAGCCTTGGGTTAGGTAACCAGTCTAGGCAGAGGGATAACACTGAATGCAAAAATTCCTCCAGTTATGGGTTAAATAGTAGGGCAGACTGGGCCCTTCAGCCTTGGGTAGGTAACCAGTCTGAAAGATGGATAACACTGAATGCAAAATTCCCTCCAGTAATGGGCTAAATAGTAGGACAGGCTGGGATCTTCAGCCTTGGGTAGGTAACCAGTCTAGCAGAGGGATAACACTGAATTCATAAATTCCTGAGGTCGGTCGTTGATTGGTTTGTGGCAACCCTTGATGTACCAATTCTTTCCTATCGACTGTGCCAAAAAGTGTGGATGGTCAACACAAGCCTTCACCACTATAAACAAATCACTGTGTGGGTGTTCGTTGTATTATGAACCCTCATGCATCGGAAAAAAAACGACGAGAGAGTCCATAAATATCTAGGATATTATTACTACTGCAGTGAGTTCATTTTTCACTGAACGCTCTTCATTTGCAGCCTTATACCAGACTAGGGAGGACTTGGTGTATGGTTAGAACCCAGGAAAATTGATTCGTCGATCCGAGTTTTCAAATCCTGGTTTGGATTTCGCATAGCACTGATACCATTGGGAAAGGTACGCACCAACTACTCTTCTCCAGCTATGGGTGAATAGTAGGGCAGTCTGGGCTCTTTAAAAACAATCTGAATTCAACCTGTAAAACTCCGCTTAAGAAATTGACCTTGTGTCACATCCTGCTTCGCCTTCTGAAGATTGCATCCAACTACTCTCTCTCCAGCTAGGGTAAATAGTAGGGCAGACTAGGCTCTTTAAACGTGGCTAGGTAACCAGTCTATGAGAAGGAAAACTCTGAATTCAAACCTGTTAAACTCCGCTTAGAAGTTGACCTTCTTTACCATCCTGCTCGTGCGGGACTACCGGTTTTGATTTCTGTCGGAGGGAATCGTTAGTATACATCGCTGATAAGACTTAATAAAGTTGAAACAGACTGTCGATGTTCTAGCAATCGCATGATCGTTTGCGAAATTCACTTGTCATGGTTATTTTCTATAATTATCGAATTGTATACGATATATGCATTGTAATTGCCTTCAAGCAAAATATAAATAATAATATATACTTTATTCAACAATGCTTCTAAAACAAACATCCAAAAATCTTATTTCCTTCACGGGGCATGGGTCTAGTTTGTTGTTATTCACTCAACGTCCGGTATCATATGGTAGAGGCGTGCTAGTATCATTGACAGGTTAATTGTACGAATGCAGACTGTTGGCCGAGCAGTAAAGTCACAGTTACTTTGCCTGCTGGACTACCCGGTTTCGATTTCTGTCGGAGCGAAATCGTTAGTATATCATCGCTGATGAGACTTAATAAGTTGAAACAGACTGTAACGATGTTTAGCATCGCATAATCGTTTGCGAAATTCACTTGTCATGGTTATTTTCTATAATTATCGATTTTATACGATATAGCATTGTATTGCCTTCAAAAGCAAAATATAATATAATTATATATATATATATATATGGCATGCATTCATAAAGTTTTATGTAAATAAAAATCGGTACTATTCTTTTGTAGAAAATTACGAAAACTTGGTCAAAAACAATTTTTAAATTTTTCAGGGAAGTCTCAACGAGATTGTTTTTGAGTCTGCGAAGGAGTGCCACACCTACCATAAGCTCCTTACTTTACCGCACAGATCCCTGTGCTACTCATGCACTGAGTTGGCAAGGACCGGTGTCGAGACAGGAAACCTTGCAATTTCTAGACAAGTGCTCTAACGACTGATCTAAACCGGCATTAAATAACCCGAAGACGGTTGATATGCCATTTAACAACAACCAACAACCAACACAACCAAAACACACAACCAACCATTCAAGCTTTCTTTGTATGATTTGGTTTGGTTTCATTTAATGGCATACTCTGAGGTGGAGTGCCACACGACCATCAACTCCTTCTTTCCGCACAGATCCCTGTGCTACCCATACGCTGAGTTGGCGAGAGCCAGTATCGAACCAGGAACGTTTGTGGTTTATTGTCATACTGAAGGCTAATAACATAAGACATGAACAATAGTCGAATAATCTTCTATCTATTAATAATGGAGATTCGCTTCCGGTTTTTGTCTGTAACAAAAACTACGTCACTGCTTACGTCACATTTACCCAAAATCGTCATAACATAGAATAAATACACTCAAAAATTTAAACATGCAACATTAACAGTCCTCATTATTTTTTTTAAAACAAGTTTTAATAAATACATGACTGGTATTATATATCTATATATAGTTTGTTTTAATTTTGATACATATTTTAAGTTTACATTTCAAAAATTGTTTTTTTTTTTTTAATCCTTTAATGAATTTGATGATTTTTTACTTAGGGTACAAACTCGCTGACATTGAATTTTTTACTCCCACCCTCAGGCAATATGTTTCAAAAAACTACTTTTTACATCGCCGGAGGGTGTTTTTTTTATTTTGCTAGGTATACATAATGGAGATTGTCCTGTATTTCGTCTGTAACAAAAACTTCATCATAGCTCTACGTCACAAATATTCCTTATGCATAGACACCCAAAATTTTGAGTAAGCATTTTAAAATTGTTTTTTACTCTCGTCCCTTTAAAAAAAATGTTTTTTTTAAGTAACAAGAAGTGAACTAAAAAGTTTACAAATAAATAAATACCTACGATTTTGTGTAAAATTGATGTGGAAAATATTTCAAAATATTGTTTCATTATTAACATGCATGCAACAAAATCTATTTTTACATCGCCCGAGGGTGTTTTTTTTTTATTTTGTGCTAGTACAAATAAGGCAGAGTCTTAGTTGTACGGACGGACGGACGAAACATATGCTGAAATTATCACAAGATTTTTCTCGCTAAAAATTGTTTTAGCGTTTGTGGATTATGCCGAGAAATCTCGTCCAATTTTTTCAATGAAGAAATAAGAGACTGGGTGTAAATTTCGGTGTCTTTTGGGTATTCGGAGTAATAAAGCATAATTGCTTGACTATATTCTGGACAGGGATTTTTGTTTTGTTTGTCTGTCTTTTGAGTAGTGAACAACTTTACGTAATTTACTGCACCCGGGGAGGGTAGCTTTTAGGGTAGCTAAGTGATTTTTCGCCACTGAAATTCATAGCGAGTGAAATACATTTTTTTTTGTTTTAACGAAAAATCATTTATGAAAAATAAAAACGCTTTTTGCCTTTTTTTTTTTGTTATTCTTTTTTTTTATTTCTGGTTTTTTTAGTTTTTTTATTTGTTAAAAAATTGTTCTGTTTTTTGTTTCTGGTTTTTTTTTTTTGTTTTTTTTTGCTTTCTCTCTTTTTAAAAAAGAAAATTCATCAAAGAAGTCCTGGACGAATATCTCGTGATAATCCAGAAGGTTTAAGAAAGAAGAGGGAAAATAACTTGATAATGCTATACATCAGATGCGTATCGTCCAGCTTCAGTAGAATTGAAAGAAAGAAAAGAACATAGAGATATGAAAGATAACGCTATACATCAGGCGTGTTTTTTCTGCTTTAATAGAATGGAAAGAAACAAACAATGAAAGAAGAGGGAAGGATAACTGATAATGCTATACATCAGATGCTTATCGTCCAGCTTCTTTCATTGTTTGTTTTCTTTCCATTCTATTAAAGCAGAAAAAACACGCCTGATGTATAGCGTTATCATTTCATATCTCTATTCTTTCTTTCTTTCAATTCTACTGAAGCTGGACGATACGCATCTGATGTATAGCATTATCAGTTATTTTCCCTCTTCTTTCTTAAACCTCTGGATTATCACGAGATATTTCGTCCAGGACTTCTTTTGATGAATTTCTTTTTAAAAAGAGAGAAAGCAAAAAAAAACAAAAAAAAAAAACAGAAACAAAAAACAGAACAATTTTTTAACAAAAAAAAACTAAAAAACCAGAAATAAAAAAAGAAATAACAAAAAAAAAGGCAAAAAGCGTTTTTATTTTTCATAAATGATTTTTCGTTAAAACAAAAAAAAATGTATTTCACTCGCTATGAATTTCAGTGGGCGAAAAATCACTTAGCTACCCTAAAAGCTACCCTCCCCCGGGTGCAGTAAATTACCGTAAAGTTGTTCACTACTCAAAAGACAGACAAACAAACAAATAAATCCTGTCCCAGATATAGTCAAGCATTATGCTTTATTACTCCGAATACCCAAAAGACACCAGAAAATTTACACCCAGTCTCTTATTTCTTCATTGAAAAAATTGGACGAGATTTCTCGGCATAATCCACAAACGCTAAAACAATTTTTAGCGAGAAAAATCTTGTGATAATTTCAGCATATGTTTCGTCCGTCCGTCCGTACAACTAAGACTCTGCCTTATTTGTACTAGCACAAAATAAAAAACACCCTCCGGGCGATGTAAAAATAGATTTTGTTGCATGCATGTAATAATGAAACAATTATTTTGAATATTTTCCACATCAATTTTACACAAAATCGTAGGTATTTATTTATTTGTAAACTTTTTAGTTCACTTCTTGTTACTGTAAAAAAAACATTTTTTTAAAAGGGACGAGAGTAAAAAACAATTTTTAAAATTGCTTACTCAAATTTTGGGTGTCTATAGCATAAGAATATTGTGACGTAGAGCTATGATGAAGTTTTTGTTACAGACAGAAATACAGACAATCTCCATTATGTATACTAGCAAAATAAAAAAAACACCCTCCGGGCGATGTAAAAGTAGTTTTTTGAAACATATTGCCTGAGGGGTGGGAGTAAAAAATTCAATGTCAGCGAGTTTGTACCCTAAGTAAGTAAAATCATCAAATTCATTAAAGGATTAAAAAATAAAACAATTTGAAATGTAAACTTTAAATATGTATCAAAATAAAACAAACTATATATAGATATATAATACCAGTCATGTATTTATTAAAACTTGTTTTAAAAAAATAATGAGGACTGTCTAATGTTGCATGTTCAAAATTTTGAGTGTATTTATTCTATGTTATGACGATTTTGGGTAATGTGACGTAAGCAGTGACGTAGTTTTTGTTACAGACAAAAACCGGAAGCGAATCTCCATTATTAATAGATAGAAGATTATTCGGACTATTGTTCATGTCTTTATTGTTATTAGCTCAGTATGACAAGGAACCACAACGTTCCTGGTTCGATACTGGCTCTCGCCAACTCAGCGTATGGGTAGCACAGGGATCTGTGCGGTAAAGTAAGGAGTTGATGGTCGGTGTGGCACTCCACCTCAGAGTATGCCATTAATAATGAAACCAAACCAAATCATACAAAGAAAGTTGAATGGTTGGTTGGTTGGTTGGTTGGTTGTTGTTAAATGGCATATCAACCGTCTTCGGGTTATTTAATGCCGGTTTAGATCAGTCGTTAGAGCACTTGTCTAGAAATTGCAAGGTTCCTGTCTCGACACCGGTCCTTGCCAACTCAGTGCATGAGTAGCACAGGGATCTGTGCGGTAAAGTAAGGAGCTTATGGTAGGTGTGGCACTCCTTCGCAGACTCAAAAACAATCTCGTTGAGACTTCCCTGAAAAGATTTAAAATTGTTTTTGACCAAGTTTTCGTAATTTTCTACAAAAGAATAGTACCGATTTTTATTACAATAAAACGTTATGAATGCATGCCATATATATATATATATATAATTATTATTTATATTTTTGCTTGAAGGCAATTACAATGCGTATATCGTATAAAATTCGATAATTATAGAAAATAACCATGACAAGTGAATTTCGCAAACGATTATGCGATGCTAGAACATCGTACAGTCTGTTTCAACTTTATTAAGTCTCATCAGCGATGTATACTAACGATTTCGCTCCGACAGAAATCGAAACCGGTAGTCCAGCAGGCAAAGTCTGTGACTTTACTGCTCGGCCAACAGTCTGCATCGTACAATTAACCTGTCAATGATACTAGCACGCCTCTACCATATGAGGTACGCGGACGTTGAGTGAATAACAACAAACTAGACCCATGCCCCGGTGAAGGAAATAAGATTTTTGGATGTTTGTTTTTTAGAAGCATTGTTGAATAAAGTATATATTATTATTTATATTTTTGCTTGAAGGCAATTACAATGCATATATCGTATACAATTCGATAATTATAGAAAATAACCATGACAAGTGAATTTCGCAAACGATCATGCGATGCTAGAACATCGTACAGTCTGTTTCAACTTTATTAAGTCTTATCAGCGATGTATACTAACGATTTCCCTCCGACAGAAATCGAAACCGGTAGTCCCGCACGAGCAGGATGGTAAAGAAGGTCAACTTCTAAAGCGGAGTTTAACAGGTTTGAATTCAGAGTTTTCCTTCTCATAGACTGGTTACCTAGCCACGGTTAAAGAGCCTAGTCTGCCCTACTATTTACCCATAGCTGGAGAGAGAGTAGTTGGATGCATATCTTTCAGAAGGGCGAAGCAGGATGTGACACAAGGTCAATTTCTTAAGCGGAGTTTTACAGGTTTGAATTCAGATTGTTTAAAGAGCCCAGACTGCCCTACTATTCACCCATAGCTGGAGGAAGAGTAGTTGGATGCGTACCTTTCCCAATGGTATCAGTGCTATGCGAAATCCAAACAGGATTTGAACTCGGATCGACGAATCAATTTCCTGGGGTTCTAACCATTACACCAAGTGCCTCCCTAGTCTGGTATAAGGCTGCAAATGAAGAGCGTTCAGTGAAAAATGAACTCACTGCAGTAGTAATAATATCCTAGATATTATGGACTCTCTCGTCGTTTTTTTTTCTCGATGCATGAGGGTTCATACATACAACGAACACCCACACAGTGATTTGTTTATAGTGGTGAAGGCTTGTGTTGGACCATCCACACTTTTTGGCACAGTCGATAGGAAAGAATTGGTACATCAAGGGTTGCCACAAACCCAATCAACGACCGACCTCAGGAATTTTGAATTCAGTGTTATCCCTCTGCTAGACTGGTTACCTACCCAAGGCTGAAGATCCCAGCCTGTCCTACTATTTAGCCCATAACTGGAGGGAATTTTGCATTCAGTGTTATCCATCTTCTAGACTGGTTACCTACCCAAGGCTGAAGGGCCCAGTCTGCCCTACTATTTAACCCATAACTGGAGGGAATTTTGCATTCAGTGTTATCCCTCTGCTAGACTGGTTACCTACCCAAGGCTGAAGGGCCCAGTCTGCCCTACTATTTAACCATAACTGGAGGGAATTTTGCATTCAGTGTTATCCCTCTGCTAGACTGGTTACCTGCCCAAGGCTGAAAATCCCAGTCTGTCCTACTATTTAACTCATACCTGGAGGGAGAATATATGGATTCCAACCTTTCCCAAGGGTATTAGCGCTATGTGAAATGCCAACAGCTTCGTCTAGGAATTGAACTCGAATCGACGAGTCCTTTTTCCACGACTCTAACCACTAGCCCACGTTCCTCCATCGATATAGAATGCATTTAATTTCGGAGTTAGTCAAGTCTTTGCAAATCAATGGAATTTTACCAAAAAATGTTTCTATTCCGAAGACATCAAATCTGATGTCTTCGGAATAGAAACCGAGAGTTATTTTATACCGAAGAGATCTTTTTTTCATTGTTGTTGGGTATTCAATTTTTCAAGCTCATTTTTGACTGCATCTATGGGTCAAATAGATCTGTTTGGTGGGTTTATAAATAAGCTATAGACAAAAATAAGCTATTCACCTCAGAAGTCATTCTATTCAAATAAAGTCCTATTATCATTGTAATCTGAGTCTTTCTTCTCAAGTATAATGAACTATCAGTTTTTGTACGGCAGGATTACACTAGTAGGAGAGCCGCTGTGAGCGGTCTAAAATAGTCAAAGAGTTAATACAAGTCTGTTTATTACTTAATTATTTAATTTCAGAGTTAGTCAAGTCTTTGCAAATCAATGGAATTTTACCAAAAAATGTTTCTATTCCGAAGACATCAAACTTGTATTCTTTAAAATAAATTGGTTGAAAAGGAAAGAATCGTAATTTGATATAAAGCGTTTTGAATAGTGAATATTGAAATGGAATTGTATCAGTGCGGAAGGACAGATTCTAGTCGATTGTTTTTGGTTTTGGCGTTGATGTCTTTTAACGGTTCTGTCTTTTACGCGCATTAATTTTGGTGAAGAATCGGAAATATCTTGTAAAAAAAAAAAAAAACTTGGATGATAATTGTCTACGAGGAATCTGTAAGATCAAAGAATTTTCTATGCATCGTCTTTGTAATGAATCGAATTCTGTTGTCTTAATTTAACAAAAGACCATAGTTTATTACGACGGTTATAAAAAGTGATTTGATCTCTCTCTCTCTCCTCCCCTCTCTCTCTCCTCTCTCTCTCTCTCCTCCCCTCTCTCTCTCCCTCCTCTCTCTCTCTCTCTCTCTCTCTCTATATATATATATATATATATATATATATATATGAGTAATAACGAATAAAACACAAACAAATTCATTAAATTGATATATCGCCTCGGTATGTATTGCATCCTGAATCATACAATATTCAGTATACTAGTACATCAAAAATACAGTTTACGCCAGACATAGAGTAACTCGCAACAGAGTGCTATAACATCGAGGTACAGGGTTCGCGTAATGGTTCCGTAATCTTCACAGTCTCAGGTATTTGCCTCTCATCTCGCTTATGAGGGTATGACACAAGAACATTGTTATGTGGGATCAACGGTGATAATTTTACTTAGCCGCTCCAGAGGCCGAAGCACACTGGAGAAGGCCCCGAGGGATCTTTGCCAGCTCAGTATATTTGCCTCTCATCCACTTATGAGGGCGTGACACAAGGACATTTTTACGTGGGACCACCCACAAGCCGAAGCTCATGGGTGGTAGGCACAAAACATGCCTTGATCCCGTCGGCATTCCGCTTCAAGATGGGCGCCTCAGGCGCTGGGCAATAAACCCAGCTCTGCCCCTTTAAATCAAGGGGTCAGGTACTGCCTGGGGGGATAGCCCCATGGGATCAACGGTGTTAATTTTACTTAGCCGCTCTAGAGGCCGGAGCACTCTGGAACAGTAATTTTGCCGGTTCAGTAATCACACAGATGTTCTAAACAGCCGTGTACAAATAGTTTTGGACCGGCTCATTTATTCTCTACGAAAGGTAAGCTAGGCTAGTCCACAACAGTATATTAACGAAGCTTCGTCAGAAATTTATTTGAGACAATAAGTACAGTATCTTTATATACTGAAAAAGTAGAGGGAGGGGGAGAAGATGAGGGGATGGATGCGTCGGAAGGTGTGAGGAAAAAGAGCAAGGAAGGAAGAGGAAGTGTCCACAAGGATACGATGGTTTGTGAGTTCAAAGCGGTGTGATCAGAGTAGTGTCTGTTAGGTTTGTTGGTTGGCTGGATTATACTATATATCAAACCGAGAGTTATTTTATACCGAAGAGATCTTTTTTTCATTGTTGTTGGGTATTCAATTTTTCAAGCTCGTTTTTGTCCGCATCTATGGGTCAAATAGATCTGTTTGGTGGGTTTATAAAGAAGAGTGACAAAAATAATCCATTCACCTCAGAATTCATACTATTCAAATAAAGTCCTATTATCATTGTAATCTGAGTCTTTCTGCTCAAGTATAATGAACTATCAGTTTTTGTACGGCAGGATTACACTAGTGGGAGAGCCGCTGTGAGCGGTCTAAAATAGTCAAAGAGTTAATACAAGCCTATTTATTACTTAGACGAGATACCAGTTAGTAATATCAGGTCAGGTAAGCAGCCTAAGGCCTGTTTTTCAAATTAAGCAAACCTTTAGCTCAGTCGGTAGAGCGTTCGACTAGAAACCACAAGGTTCCTAGTTCGATACCGGTCCTCGACAACTCAGCGTATGAGTAGCATAGGGATCTGTGCGGTAAAGTAAGGAGCTGATGGTAGGTGTGGCGCTCCACCTCAGATGCTAAAACAATCTCCTTGGTCTAGCGCTATTGAAAAGGGGGTAGACTCCCTCGCTGACTGGCTGATACCGACTTTAGGCCGCCCCGACGACTTTACTTACTTTATTTCAATGTGCAGCGTTGCGTTTCTGATTGAAAAAGAGTGATGACGTGTTGATGCTATAAATCATAATACACTTTTCTTCTTTTCCTGTTTTACTTCTCGACGCTGGAATCTGGTTGTTGGATCTGATGTTGTGTTGGCTGGCATTCTTTCTCTTTTGAGTCTGGAACAACTATGCATTCACTTAAGGATATCTTCCTTGTGCTATTTATAGTTTTTTTAATGATAACACAAGACGTTCTTATTCTTTTGTCATGAGCTGTTTTACTTTATCCACAAGTGCCTTGGGGAAGAGACACGCATTTTGCGTCTGTCCCTGGTCTCTGCTTAGTTCCACACTGAACTTTCATCCCTCTCTCTTTCTTTCACTCTCTTCAATGGCTTGTCTTAACCAATCAGAATTCGACTAGTGGCTTGGTCGTCAAAACTTTCTACACGTAATTTTTTATTTTTTTATTTCTGGCTTTCTCCAACTTATTATGTTAAACTTGTATGGGTGACCCCTGACAGGATCTACGGATTTTTTGCTCCTGGCATCCCATGAGCTTCGGTTCGTGGGTGGTCCCACATTAAACGACCTTGTGTCATACCCGCATACGTGTGATGCGAGGTAAATAACTTATCACGATTCTATTTTGAAATTCGATCCTGTGCCAAACGAAACATATCTTGGTAATCTTGGTAGATATCAGAAATCTGCGCTCTCTTTTTTATCGTGATTAGTGTGACGATCAAAGAGTCAGCGACTCGTTCTTGGAAACGTTCTGAAAAATCCGACATTCGGTTTTTCCTTTCTTTATAAGTGTTTTTTCTTGGGGGGGGGAGGCAGGGAGAGTTTTTTTTTTCTTTTTTTTTAGGGTTTTATTTTAAAGGAACATCTTGTTCATTTCTTCCTTATTAATTTTTTGCGTTTTTTTTTTCTTTATTTCTTAATTTCTTGTTTTTTTTCCCCAAGTTTTGTTATTCACTTCTTCTACGTTTCTATTTTTCCTTCTTTTTTTCGTTCTGCCTTTTTGCATTTTCTTTCTTTCTTTCTTTCTTTCTTTCTGTTTCCATATCACCATGCCTTCTTTCTTTCTTTCTTTCTTTCTTTCTGTTTCCATATCACCATACCTTCTTTCTTTCTTTCTTTCTTTCTTTCTTTCTTTCTTTCTTTCTTCTTATTTCTTCTTCTTTTTCTTTCTTTCTGTTTTTTTTTTTTCTTTCTTTCTTTGTTTCTTTTATTTTTGTATTTCTTTCTTTTTAGTTTCTTTCTTTCTTTCTTTCTTTCTTTCTTTGTCGCTCTCTCTCTTTATTTCTTTTTTTTTTCTATCTTTGTCACTCTTTCTTTCTTTCTTTCTTTCTTTTTTTCTATCTTTCTTTGTCACTCTCTTTATTTATTTCGTCTTTGCGTTTTTTCCTTTTTTAGTTCTTTTTTCTTGCTCTGTCCTCCATTACTTTCTTTCTTTCTTTCTTTTTATTCGTTTTTTTTGTGGGGAGGAAGGGGAGCAGTGAGAGGGTTTTTTTTCTTTTCATTTTTTTAAGGGTTTTATTTTAATGGAACGTCTTTAGAATCTAACACAGAAATCCCAACAATTTCTATTGATTTTGTAATCTAAACGACTTAAGAATCGCAGAAACATTCGAATGACGTAAATAGACTGTGGGTGGGTGTGTGGGTAGCCATGTTAATCGTCTTTGTACACCAAAGACGATTAACATGTTTCTGAAGAGGGACCAATAAGTCTGTAGATTGATACGTACTTTTCATCTGAAATTTGACCCGAAATCTTAACCCTATAATGTCCAATACATCATGGGTTAAAACTCGCCTAGCAACTGGGGGACACACCTCATACAATCATGCCACCCAGACAACAGTATTTCTAAGATCGGATAGAATGTTCAGAAGAGCCCTGGAGACCTGAGGAGACTTGCTGTCACTCAGACTCCAGTGATAGTCCAAGGAGTGAGGAAACCTCAAAAGAGAAACTGTATCACTTATAATTGCTGCACAAAATAATGCAATAAGGAGAAACTATATCAAAGCGAAAATTGATAAGACCCAACAAAATAGTAAATGTAGACTTTGTGGTAATAGAGATGAGACAGTAAACCATATACTCTGCGAATGTAACAAACTAGCACAACGAGAATACAAAACTAGACACGACTGGGTTGGGAAGGTGATCCACTGGGAATTATGCAAAAAATTTAATTTTGACCATACAACAAAAATGGTATATGCATAAAACCAGAATCTGTTCTTGAGAACGAAACGCATAAAATTCTCTGGGACTTTGAAAAAAAATGGATCCCTTATCCCAGCAAGAAGACCAGACCTAGTGTTGATAAACAAAAAAGAAAGAACTTGTCAACTGGTAGATTTCGCAGTTCCAGCAGATCACAGGGTAAAGCTAAAGGAAAATGAAAAAATGGACAAACATCTGGACCTTGCCAGAGAACTGAAAAAAGTTATGGAATATGAAAGTGAAAGTGATACCAATTGTAGTTGGTGCACTTGGAACGGTCCCAAAAGGATTGGAAAAAGGGTTTGGAAAGTTTGGAAATCAGAGGAAGAATTAAAACCATTCAGAACACTGCACTGCTGCAATCTGCCAGAATACTCAGATGAGTCCTGGAGACCTGAGGAGACTTGCTGTCACTCAGACTCCAGTGAAAGACCATCAGCTAACACTGATGTGAAAACTCAAAAGGAATAATAATAATAAATAATAATAATAATAATAATAATAATAATAGGAAAAATCCAACATCTTTATTTCTATGTGGACAAACTTTGAAGACGGTACAATTTCGCTGCGAAAAATTAGTATCAAAGTAACTGCGAACTGTAATATTTTATATTGTTTTAAGTAGTTGTATATATATATATATATATATATATATATATATATATAATATATATATATATATAATGTAATGTAATAATGTAAAACAATTTTATTAATAATTGAGGTTTAGATAAAGATAGAATCATGGTGACTGTGACGTAAATGATTAAAGGAATTGTGACTTTAGTAGTGATTTAGTTTAAGTTACAGACAGAATAATACAATCTCCATTATAATATATATATATATATATATATATATATATATATATATATATATATATATATATATATTCGTTTAATCATTTACGTCACAATCACCATGATTCTATTTTTATTTAAACCTCAATTATTGATAAAAATTGTTTACATTATTACATTATATATATATATATACAACGACTTAAATCAATATAAAATATTACAGTTCGCAGTTACTTTGATACAAATTTTTCGCAGCGAAATTGTATCGTCTTCAAAGTTTGTCCACATCTTATTATAATGGAGATTGTGTGTTTTTCTGTCTGTAACCGAAACTATATTACTACTCAAGTCACAATTCCCTTCATTATTTACATCACATTCTCCATGATTTTATTTATATTTAAACCTCAATTATTAATAAAATTGCTTCACCTTTTTATTAGTGTTGTCCATATCTACATACAAATAACATGCAATTATATTTATATATACAACAAAATAGCGGTTTGCAGTGTGAATGGGAAAGCTAATTTACATATTGATATTAAAAATGCGATTTTATTAAATATGTGCTTAGTATTATTGATTTCTAACTGTTTGGTTTTATTTATTGAATATAAGCAAAAATCTCTCCAATGACTCTTAAATGAAATCCATTAACAAGAAAAAATAAGTGTAATTTTATTCTTTATTTCCTAATTTAACTAAATAGTTAAATAAGTAAAATTCAGCAATGAAAGACGGGAGTGATGGAAGAGTAAGTTTCATTTCTATTTTTCTATTATACCCCCACTCTGTTACATATCTTTTTATCTGCATTCTTATTAGACTTTCTAATTTAATACGATATTTCATTACATTAAAACTTAAATACTTGCACCCGGAGGGTGCATATATTTGCTAGTAGAAATAAAGATGTTGGATTTTTCCTATCATTATTATTATTATTATTATTATTATTAATCCTGTTGGCTATGTCCATAAACTAATAACATTCAATTGCATTTATATATACAACAAAATAGAGGTTTACAGTGTGAACAGGAAAGCTAATTTACATGTTGATATTAAAAAAATTATTCTAATAAATATGTGCTTAGTATTATTGATTTCTAATTGTTTGGTTTTATTTTGATAAATATGAGCAAAAATCTTGAGGATAAATCTTAAAAGAAACCCATTAACAAGAAGAAATAACTGTAATTTTATTGATTACTTCCTAATTTAACTAAATAGTTAAATTTGGAAAATTTAGCAATGAAAGATGGGAGTGATGGAAAATGATGGACGAGTTAGTTTCAAAGTAATTCTATTTTTCACTTATATCCCCTCTTTTTCAAATCATCTTATCTGCATTCTTATTTAGGTTCATTAGTCTTTCTAATTTAATATGATATTTTATTGCATTAAAACTTAAATACTTCCACCCGGAGGGTGCATATATTTGGTAGTACTTATAAAATACGGAGCACTGAATGAAAACGCAAGACCAGTTTGTTGGTTACAGCGGCCGAAACGTTGTGTTAATAACAACTGCAATAAAGATAAGGACAATAGTCCGAAAAAAAAATTATTCAAATAGAATTGTCTTCATCTTACTCGGATGGTTTGGGCATATCATGAATCTAAAACTGAAAGTAACTAAATGAATGGTACAAACAGCACATAAGCAGACTTTCCTCTGTCGTTCAACTGATTCGGCTTTCCGAGAATCCGACTAAAGTTTTCAAAGAGAACCAATATACTTATTCTACGAACTGATCGGATTAGTATTTCATTATTTGTAAAACTAAGTCAGTCTGATATCAGATCAAATGAAAACAAAGATACCTACCGAGCTTAGGTCGGTCAGGTACAAGTCTACACGCCCATACGTTGGATGGATTGATATAACCGAAAACAAAAGCTACAGGGAAGCTGGTGTGTAAGGTAGTGACCTGGAAACGACCTCGGTGTCGCCAGGAGAGGTTGAGGAAGTGTAGCTGTCATTGAAGAATTCATGTTAGCCTTTGAAATAATGTTCTACATGCATTGATTTTGCCGAAAACAAATACGACAGGGAATCCTGTGTGTAAGTGACCTGAAAACGACCTCGGTGTCGCCAGGAGAGATTGAGGAAGTGTAGGTGTCATTGAAGAATCCATTGATAGCCTTTGAAATAATGCTGTTCATAGATTGGTTTTGCCGAAAACAAATACGAAGCCGGTGTGTAACGTAGTGACCTGGAAACGACCTCGGTGTCGCCAGGGTTACATACCATACACATTTTGAGTCGTATCTGTATAATGTAGTATAGTAGTTCCACCTTCGAAGGAGAGCATGTATCACTGCCCCGTAAAATTCTATTGACTGTTCTTTGAGTCACTTCTTCACTTGTCACTGGAATAATGTTCTTTGAGTCACTTCTTCACTTGTCACTGGAATAATGTTTGCCTCTCAAACCCTCTTTCATGGATCCGAAGAGATGATAGTCTGAAGGCACTAAATTTGGTGAGTATGGAGGATGCGGTAAAGTTGTCCACCCGAATGAGGCTAGTTTCCCCTTGTCCTGATGCCTGTGTGTGGTTGAACATTGTCATGCAGAAGGAGGACATTGCCGATTGGTAAGTTGGGTCTTACTCGTCAGATTCTTGCTTAGAGTCTCAATGTAGGCCTTAGTTTTATAATAAAAAAACTTCACATGAAATAAAGAAAATGGCATTACTTTTTGACTCACATACAATACTCATTGCATTTATTAAACAAACAAATTAAAACAATATAGGGGCCGGGTTAGCTCAGTCGGTAGAGCGTTCGGCTATAAACCACAAGGTTCCTAGTTCGATACCGGTCCTCGCCAACTCAGCGTATGAGTAGCACGGGGATCTGTGCGGTAAAGTAAGGAGCTGATGGTAGGTGTGGCGCTCCACCTCAGATGCTAAAACGATCTCCTTGGTCTAGCGCTATTGAAAAGGGGATAGACTCCCTCGCTGATTGGCTGATACCGACATTAGGCCGACGACTTTTGCACCCCCTATATATATATATATATATATATATATATATATATATAGTGTGAACAAAATTATTATTAAGACAATCAGGAATATTTCTTGTTTGTTGTTTAATCTCAACTAGTTTCGACCTTCGGTCATCTTCAGGAGAAAATTTATTATTTGAAGAAATTGTTGATACATTATTAGAAAGGGAGAATTATAGAAGAGTTATAAATGTTCAAGTGTTATAGTGGGTTTAACATGCTGTTAAAATCCGGGTAGGCGAGTGTGTTTAATAGTAGCATGTTCATTCATATATATATATATATAACATGATCATGGGAGCACCTGCGTAGTCCATTTTAATAACTACTGGTCGTGATCGTAGCTGAAGGGCGAACAATATATCGGCACTTTCCTAACTAAAAAGTTAATTTTATTCTGCATCAAAGTTACCAAGTTTTTATTATTTCTAGATGAACTATGTATGTGTAGGCGAGTGGTGTAATGGTTATCTTCGTCGGTAATGGAATTGGCGACGTGAGTTCAAAATCCTGGACGAGTCCGTTTGCATTTCACATAGCCCTAATACCCTAAGGAAAAGTATGAATCAAACTGTCCTCCCTTTACCCATGGGTAAATAATAGGACAAAATGGGCCCATTAACCTTCGTTAGGCAACCAGTTTAAGAGAACTAAAACTTCGAATTTAGACCTGTTAAACTACGCTTAAATTGACCCTGTATCGCATCCCACTCGTGCGGAGTGGTTGATATATATATATATATATATATATATATAATATATATATATATATATATATATATATTATTATTATTATTATTATTATTATTATTTATATTAAGAAGGCAATTACAATGCGTATAAAAAATAAAATAATGTCCAATGTCTAATCAATGGCGGAGAAACTTCATCTTCAGAGACTTTCAAAAACAGTCTCTGAAGATGAAGTTTCTTCGAAATTGATTAGACACTGGACATTATTTTATTTTTTATACGCATTGTAATTGCCTTCTTAATATAAATAAATAATAATATACTTAACAATGCTTCAAGCAATTATCAAATACTATTATACATATATATATATATATATATATATATATATTATAATATAATATATAAGAGGATGATATCAAGGATTTCCTTGATAGACATCAACCAAAATTGAGAACTCAAACTTATATATAAAGATTTGCGTATATATTTTTTTACATATATATGGCGTGTTTAAACAACGTGGAATTTGAAAAAAAAAAAGAAAGAAAACGGAAAAATCACACCAGTGTATTCAAACCAACAAAGATCGGTCTGACGAGACAAAGAAAATGTCGAAATAAATTTATATCCAATCCATGGCATCTATTAATCATATATATATTATATAATATATATTATATATATATATATATTATATATGTATATATATATATATAAGTAATCAAATAACAAAAGACTTAGAGATTTAGCATTATAGTCTATTTCATGGAGCTTAGACAAGGTCTCTAACTCTCCCGACTCATCTAATGCGAATCTCTAAGTCTTTTGTTATTTCTTTACTTATATATTTGCTCTGTGACTCTAACATTAAGATCCCACATTGAGCTCTCAAACTGCGACAGGTCTTTTAAATAAAACTCTTGTGTCGTAAGGAAGATTTCTTCTCTGGACTTTTGGATATATATATATATATATATATATATATATATATATATATATATAATATATATATATATATATGAAATAAATATTTTAGAAAAAACAAACACATGATGTTAAATTTCGCTGCCAGAAATCTTTTTCGACCCTTTATTGAAGTGGTCTTCATTAAAGAGCGAGATGTGTTGATAGAGAGACGGTGTGAGTGGACCGTTATATGAAGAAGGTAGTACAGACGAAACGTTCAAGATTATAGCCGGAATTTTTTTTATAATCTTTTTTTTTTTTTTAATTTTTTAATTTTTTAAATTTTGTTTTTTCCAAAGACAGTATGAAAGTGAATGGAAGTGAATCCGACAATATGAAATAAATGTTTGTTTTTTCTAAAATATTTATTTCATACTGTCGGATTTACTTCCATTCACTTTTCATACTGTCTTTGGAAAAAACAAAAATACCTGGATATCTAGATCTTCTCCAGTGATTATCGTGGTGTGCAGCGCTGGAATTTGAACTTTTTGATACTTTCATATACATTTTTATACATATTTACTGTCCATTCACTTTTCATATATATATATATATATAGAGAGAGAGAGAGAGAGAGAGAGAGAAAGAGAGAGAGAGAGAGAGATAGATAGATAGATAGATGTATTATGTAATATTGTTAGTAATTTCTATAATCTAATTGACATCAAAGTGCGAGTTTATTGTGGTATATAATAAGAGTCTTCGCGCATGCTTCTAAATTACTTAGTTAAGAATTAATGTAAAAATAAATTAATGGATAGAATAAAAAATTAATGAAATGAATGGAATAAACGAAAAAAATATTTTCCAAAGGACCTCTTATAAAGAAAAAAAAATTAAGAGAGGTCCCTAATGGAAAAGCCTTTTTCACACTACCGGGCTCTTTATTGAAGCATTAAATTAATATAATTATTATATAAGATGTTGGAGAGGATCAAATGTGTCTTACCTCTGCGAAGTTCTGTTGAGAAATAATTCAATTCTTTTTTTTTTTATTATTTCTGTCTAATGTTGTCTGTTCTACTTCCGGTAAAAATTGCAACAATGTATACTTTTGAATTTAAGATAAAAACGGTTAACTGGAAGATTTCGAATAACATTTACAATTGTAAAAATAAATAAATAAAAAATAAATAAATAAATGAATAACATAAAAAAATAAATAAAAATTTCTAACTTCAATTATTTATTAGAGAAATGTATGGACTATTTACTCAGACTTAAATTGATGAATAATTTAAGAAAAAAATATATTTTTTTTAAATTTAAATAGATGAAATAGAATAAAATAAAATATTTAAACTATAAATGACATGGGGTTATTTTTCTCTTTATCAATAATTCTAGACTGACTTTAATTTTAAGTGAGTATGACATTTTTTTTTAATTAATTATTTATAAAGATAAGTATTATCATTATTATAGATACTAGCAAATATATGCACCCTCCGAGTGCAAGTATTTAGTTTTGATATAATAAATATATATTAAATTAGAAAGGCTAATGAAACTGAATAATAATGCAGATAAAAAGATCTGCAACAGAGGGGGTATAATCGAAAAATAGAACAACTTTGAAACTAACTATTCCATCATTTTCCATTACTCCCCTCTTTCATTGGTAAATATTCCTAATTTAACTATTTAGTTAAAATAGAAAGCAAAGAATAATATTACAGTTATTTCTTCTTGTTAAGGGATTTCTTTTAAGATTTATTGAAGATATTTTTGCTCATATTCAATAAGATAAAACCAAACAATTAGAAATCAATAATACTAAGCATATATTTATTAAAATCAATTTTTAAGATCAATATGCAAATTAGCCTTCCCATTCACACTGTAAATCTCTATTTTGTTGTATATATAAATACAATTGCATGTTATTAGTATGTAAATATGGCCAACTGTGTAAGTAATGTAAAACAATTTTATTAATAATTGAGGTTTAAATAAAAATAAAATCATGGAGAATGTGACGTAAATAGCTAAGAGAATTGTGACTTGAGTAGTAATATAGTTTCGGTTACAGACAGAAAAACACACTATCTCCATTATAATAAGATATATCATAATTTGAAATTGTCACCATAAAGTGTTCACCTACAAAGTAAAAATATGCAAATAGTTAACTGTTGATAAGGTTTATTGGAAACGTAAAAATTCTTATATTATTATTCCAAATTGTATTCCCCTAGGATTTTCTTAATTTGAAATCTTTTTGAATATATATATTACCAACTCCTCCGCACGAGCAGGATACGACAAAAGGTCAATTTCTTAAGCGGAGTTTTTTGAATTCAGAGTTTTCCTTCTCCTAGACTGGTTACCTAGCCATGGTTAAAGAGCCAGACTGCCCTGAAAATTTATCCATAGCTGGAGGGAGAGTAGGATTCATACCTTTCCCAATGGTATTAGCGCTAAGTGAAATGCAATTAGCACGTCCAGGATTTGAACTCGGGGCGACGAGTCCATTTCCCATGACTTTAACCATTACACCACGCGCTTCCTTTTTGAATATAATACGGTGCTAAGTGTTAATTTCCAATTGTGTCTCATCAGATCGATTCCTACATTCAAACGTTGTTTCGGAGCTTTAAATCGATGACCACACGGTGTTTGGGGCGCTCCAGTAACATAACGAATTATATTACTTGACATATTGGAAAAAATTACATATATTAGGAAATATTGTTAGTAATGTCTATAATCTAATTGACATCAAAGACAAATCATTCACCAGAATTAAATTTTATGTTCTAGAGAAATCAGGCTGAAAATCAAGGTTAAATTTGCCTTTGAGTCAGCTAATTGTGTATTGCTTATTTGTATTATAAAGGAACACTCGTAGATGCCGGGGTTGCGTGTTCCAACTTCACAAGTAACATTTAAAATGACAATAAAATAACAAGACACAGTTTAGGCAGAAAATACAGAGAAATGACAAAGACAAGGCATGTATTTAATAATTAACAAATAAATTCATTCTGAGAATAAATTTGTATAAATCAAAAAATATGTGAATGTTCACAACATTAATATGAATGCAAAAGTTTGTATGTAGGATTAGCAAAGTTCGATAGGAAAATAAAGTTTTTGTATGTACAACCTGAGAAATGGATTCCTGATGTTGAATGCAGTGGTACGATGATGGTATATAGTAGTAAACACTGACTCAGAAAGTTGAAGTTATGTTTTGGTAATCAGCAAGTCAAATCATTTGCTCAAAACATAAGAAAACCTTTTTTTATGACAAAGGTTTTCTCATATGGGCGTCTGAGAAGATTTAATTCTGGTGAAGGATGTTCCAATTCGATGTTCCCTGTATTTTATAAAATCTATCTGAAGAGGCTAGACTTATTTTGAGTAGCTGTTCGAAATAAATTTATTATAGTCTAATAACGGTTTGCTTTTTTCTTTCTTTGAAAGTTGTATATATAAATACGTCACTGTGTATTTACTTCTCATACTGTCGTGTAGAAGACACTATAAGAGGAATAAAAATCTACTTCTAAAACAAAAAACGAAAAATCTAAGAAAGTCCGGTTGGTGTAGGGGTTAAGATGCTCGCCTGTCAGCTTGACAGTCGGGTTTCGAATCACGCACAAGGCGGTCTTCCTATCTATAGCTCTGCTGATGAGGCCTAATAGGCCGAAATGTACATACAGAGATTGATTTTTCTCGATTTTTTTAGCCTTACATTTAAATAGGTATGCCCGCCTAATTAATTAATTAACTTTTAAAATTAGGTACGACTTCAATTAAGCACATATTCTCCCAAAAATTGTCGGCTGAAAAAAAAAGCCATAAACACATCGCTGTGTATTTACTTATATATATATATATATATATATATATATATATATATATATATATATCAATTGTAATATTATGGATTTAGACTCATAATTTAAAGTTTCGTGGTTATGCAATCATCAGATGAGTCAATGGTTGATATTTAAAAAAAAATTTTTTTTTTTTTAAATCTCAACCATTTGACCTCATTTGACTCATCTGATGATTGCATAACCATGAAACTTTAAGTTATGGGTCCAAATCATCATAATATCATTACTATTGATTATAAATCTGCTCTGCTTTATTAGCATTGAGCACCTTTTCATGCCAATACTTTTCTCATTTTCTCATTCATTCTCTATTCATTATATATATATATATTATATATATTATATATATATATATATATATATATATTGGACCAACTGTTATTAGTTATTGATATAGATTTGGTTGTCTATAGAGGAAAGACGAACAAACTCTTCGTAATTATTAAAATAGATCTTAGAGCAGACTGTGTGTTCGACCTTTACTCGACGCTAAACACTCGTGGTCTCATGCCGTACTGGACTTATCTAATATCAATAAAACCCGTAATTACATAGCGTGACACTAGAGGCTGATTTCTAAGCCAAAGAAATATTTCACTAACTCTCACGAAAGTTTAACCTCAACGGCACATGAAATTAAATTTTGAATCGTATTTCCACAGACAATAGTGCCGGACTTTTCACTGGGAAACCCTGAAGGAAAAAGGCGACGAAAAGTTAGATCAGAGTGAATGCGACCGGGAAGGAAAAGAAGAAGAAGAAGGGGAGGTTGTGGGACGAGATGGAATTAGGGGGAATTATCTAGCCAATAGAAGATCGCAGTGATAATTTGGAGTCAATATATGCACTTAGAGTGAAGACAACCGCGTGAAGGAGTGGGGTCACATAAGGCACAGAAATACGTGACACTCGGCTCAAATGTTCGGTTGAATTACTTTGATGGTCGGAGATCAAAAAGCGGTTGAAAGTGTCTAGAAAGCAGTTGAAGTGTGCAGAACAAAAGATGGTCACGAACATGAATGAATCGACTGTTTGTAAGAATTATTTCTTTCTCTTTATAAGTCCAAATGGTGCGGTCATAGAGTAGTACGAACGCGGCTACAGCTCGGAAGAATTTTTGCGTTATTGAGAAATTATCTAGCCAATAGAAGATCGCAGCGATAATTTGTTGTCAATGTATGCATTTAAAATGAAGATCAACCGTGTGAATGAAGAGGAAGGACGTAAGACTTAGAAATACGTGACACTCGGCTCAAATGTACGGTTCAATTACGTTGGTGATCGGCTACAGCTTGGAGATCAAAAGCGGTTGAAGGTCTCTAGAAAGCAGTTGAAGTGAGCAGAATAAAAAATGTTCACGAACATGAATAAATCAACTGTTTGGAAGAATTCTTACTTTCTCTTTATAAGTCCAAAGAGGGTCAGTCATATAGTAGTACTAACACGGCTACAGCTTGGAGATCTAAAAAGCGGTCGAAGGTGTCTAGAAAGCAGTTGTGGTGTGCAGAACAAAAGATGTTCACGAACATGAATAAATCAACTGTTTGGAAGAATTCTTGCTTTCTCTCTATAAGTCTAAAGAGGTGCAGTCATAGAGTAGTACTAACACGGCTACAGCTTGGAGATCAAAAAGCGGTCGAAGGTCTCTAGAAAGTAGTTGAGGTGCGCAGAACAAAAGATGATCACGAACATGAATAAATCGACTGTTTGGAAGAATTCTTGCTTTATCTTTATAAGTCCAAAGAGGTGCAGTCATATAGTAGTACTAATACGACTACAGCTTAGAGATCAAAAAGCGGTCGAAGGTCTCTAGAAAGCAGTTGAAGTGCGCAAAACAAAAGATGTTCACGAACATGAATAAATCGACTGTTTGGAAGAATTCTTACTTTCTCTTTATAAGTCCAAAGAGGTGCAGTCATATAGTAGTACTAACACGGCTACAGCTTAGAGATCAAAAAGCGGTCAAAGGTCTCTAGAAAGCAGTTGAAGTGCGCAAAACAAAAGATGTTCACGAACATGAATAAATCAACTGTTTGGAAGAATTCTTGCTTTCTCTTGACTACTGGCTTTTAAGATCTCAACCATTTGACTCATCTGATGATTGCATAACCATGAAACTTTAAGTTATGAGTCCAAATCCATAATATTACAATTGATTATAAATCTGCTCTGCTTTATTAGCATTGAGCACCTTTTCATGCCAATACTTTTCTCATCTTCTCATTCATTCTCTATTCATTATATATATATATATATATATATATATATTGGACCAACTGTTATTAGTTATTGATATAGATTTGGTTGTCTATAGAGGAAAGACGAACAAACTCTTCGTAATTATTAAAATAGATCTTAGAGCAGACGGTGTGTTCGACCTTTACTCGACGCTAAACACTCGTGGTCTCATGCCGTACTGGACTTATCTAATATCAATAAAACCCGTAATTACATAGCGTGACACTAGAGGCTGATTTCTAAGCCAAAGAAATATTTCACTAACTCTCACGAAAGTCCAAAGTGGTGCAATCATAGAGTAGTACTAACACAGCTACTGTTGTATACCCTTTCAAGATCATCGTTCATCTCGAGTATATAATGGCGAGAGAGAGACAGAGACAGAGACAGAGTATGAGAGATGTGATGAGGGGCTCTTACTTGCTTTCTCTTTCTATTTGTTTCTGCTGCTAATTCGTCGGCTGCCATCTTCTTTTGTTGGACTGTTTTCTCGTGTTGATTTCTTCGGGCTGGAAATATGCGCATTCTTATTTCAATTTATCAATAAAGCAAGACTTTTTGAGTTTTTTGTTTTGTCTTTTATTGAACAACCTCAGCCCAGGATCGAACCAGGCGACGAGCAGCGACATCTTGGTGAGACAGACTTTCGGGTCCACTCACTCTGAATTCCTGGCCGCAACTGATCTAAAACTTAAACTAATGTTTCACGCTTCTGTTACATAATCTATGCGGTGGCATAAGATTATTGTCAATCCCCTGTAATTCTGAGGGGATGACCCTTTTCATGTCAGAGCCGGGTCCTTCCATGGAAAATTACAGAAGCCCGCCAAATATGCGAAGTCACGTGGGACCTTTTGAGTCCCCAGTTTGCAGTTAGACGTCAGGCAGAGAAGTCGGACATTTTATGCTCTGTCTAAACTGGAACTCACGCGCGCTATGTTAGTTAGAGGATTATGTATAGTTAAGGAAATAAAAGTTTGGATAATTAATATGTTCTTGTGGTTGATGAATGACTTGGTAACAAGACTAAGAAATGACGACCAGCCAGCAAGAACATAGTAAAAGAAAGTCAGACCGAGGTCCCCAAGTCAACTCCAGACGTTAGAGATTCCAGACTAAAACAGATGTTATAAGATTCCAAAGACGGCCAGAAGAAAAGAAGAAGAAGGAGAAGAAACCTAGCCACTAGACGAAGAAGAATTAAAGAAAGGGGTATGCAACACTTCTAAAAGCGCGTTTCCGGAAAGGTTAAGTCAGGGTCTTTACCAGTCAATTACAGGTGAGGTAATTTTCCATTGAACTCCTGTTATTCTTAATCTAACCAACTCTGATTCAAAATATCTACCTACAGTACGTACATAATTCATAAGCTACTTATGAATTATGTGACACTACAGCTTCGAAGAATTTTCACATTATTGAGGAATTATCTAGCGATGATTTGGTTTCAATGCATGAAGGGAAGGGGTCACGTCAGAAACCAAACCGAAGCTCATAGGATAGCAGGCCTAAGAAATGCGTGGATCCCGTCGGCATTCCTCCTCAAGGGAGTGTCTCAGGCACTGAGCAATAAAGCTAGTCCTGCTCCTTTAAATCAAGGGGCAAGTGTTGCCTGGAGGGATGGCCCCCTAGAATCACGCCGTTAATTAACAATATAATCCAGTGGCCGAAGCCACCGGACCTCCGCCCTGAAGACCAGGAAAAAGTGGTAGTACATGTTAGGGTCCGATCTATGGGTTCAATAGAAACATTTGTTTTAAAAAATTAAGTTTTAAAAGATAAAAAAAATTGATTGCCCATCAAGAATAAATAAAACAAAACATTTTCGGCATAAAATAACCCAACATGCGTTGACATGCTGTAAAATTCAACAAACCAACCAATTATCAGTGGTTTCAGGTATCCGCTGAGCGTCGGGAAAGATATCCCCCTTCTCGCGGATAAGATGGGGCATTGCATTGTAAAGAATTATTTTTTTAATCTAATTCAGATTGTCTTTTTTCAGCTTTTGTTAATTAATTTTTTTAATGTTTTTTTTTTGCTTTATGTTTTTTTTATTTTTATTTGTTGTGTGTTTTTTTCTTCATTTAGCATACTCCATTTAGTCACGTGACTGAGATAATTGAAACCCCCATTCACTGCTACCGTGTTTCTCCGAAAATAAGACCTAGAGTGATTTTTTTAAATGATTTTAATATAGTTATTTACTAAGCTTAGCGTAGATGTGGCACAAGGCCAGATTATTGAGCGCTTAGTGAGAATCGAACTCACTAACAATGGTCTGCGAATCTAGCTTGCTAACCATTACACCAAATGAGGTGCCCAGGTGATTTTGATATAAACCCTTTCCTTATAATAAACCCTAGTTGAGAGCAGCAGACAGATGAAAGGAAGAAGCTTTTATTTGTTTTAAAGTTTCCGTTCCATTTAACAAAAAGGTAATTCTCCGCAGAAATACCGTGCTTCCCCGAAAATAAGACCTACCTGCAAAGTAAGATCTAGTGTGATTTTCAGGATGATTTTAATATAGGCCCTCTCCTTAAAATAAGCCCTTGTTGAGAGCGGCAGACAGACGAAAGAAATAAGGGACCATATTACCTTTAGGTACCCCTTTTTATCTCGATTAAGAAAGGACATGTTTTTCATTTACACCGTCAATATCCGGTTGTTTGTTAGGGGTTAGGGTTAGGGGTTAGTTTTATACATACCGTGTCTCCCACCCAAAATAAGACCTACCTGCAAAATAAGACTTGGCGTGATTTTTCCGGGTGATTTTATTAGAAGCCCCTCCCCCTTAGAATAAGCCCTAGTTGCAAGCGGCAGACAGAGGAAATTAAAATATTTTTAAAAAAAGAAGCATTCTTCATAATCACATCATGCAATGCAAATCTTCAACGCAAGCAGCCTCGTTCCTGATTGAAAGGAAAAAGCTTTTATTCGTTTTAAACTTTCCTGTCCATTTAACAAAAAAGGTAATTCCCCTCAGAAATACCGTGTTTCCCCGAAAATAAGATCTACCTGCAAAGTAAGACCTAGTGTGATTTTTTTAGGATAATTTTAATATAAGTGCTCTCCTTAAAATAAGCCCTAGTTGAGAGCGGCAGACAGATGAAAAAAATAAGCATTCTTCACAATCACATTATGTGACACAAATACTCGTACTTTTCAATGATCAAGACTATGCGTGTTTGATTGTACTATTCATCCGGGTGCCCAGGAGTTAGGACGAAAATTCTACAGGAAATTGGTCATATGAAAATCATGCAGGGATCTTGGAATCCAGTGACTTGAAGAACAATAACATTCCAGGGGATGATGATATGATTATTTTTTAATGAATTGTCGTTAATTAGTTTTGAATAAAAGAATATGTTAATGGTAATGTAGTATAGAAGGGAGGGAAAATAGATATTTGCTTCAACAAGTTCCTGCTGAGGGGGGGGGACCAAAAAGAAGCGAGTTCACTGTCTTCTCGCAGACCAAACTTTCTTTTGGACAACACAGTCTTCGACCAGCAGCTGAAAATCCGTCGCCGTCGTCAAAATGATATTTTCTCACTGCCGTCTCACGTAAGCCGAAAGCTTCTCTCCTTGTCACACCACGCTCCACTCGCTTTGGTTATTTTATGGGCATATTACCCAAACATCCGGGCACATCAGTCGAACCTCGCGTCCGTCCAGTGCCTAAATCGCATTTGTTTTTGCATGCGGGAGGACGCGGGTTTGATCCCGGCAGGCAAGACAATGTCTTGCTCTTTTTCCTTTCTCGTTCTCCGTCATATGTAGATAGTTTTTCGTAATTTCGGTTTATTTAGAAATTTCGTTATTTCCTACTTCGTAATGACGTAAGTGTCTCGAAAATAAGCCCTAGTGTCATATTTCGAAGTGAAAATTGATATATGCCTTGTTTTTCGTAATTTCTATTTATTTAGAAATGTAATTTTCTACTTCTTAATGTCATTTTTCGATATATGAAGAATAAGGCATCCCTCGAAAATAATTCCTAGTGTTATATTTCAGAATAAGAATTAATATAAGCCCTGTTTTATTGATCGTTTTTCGTAATTTCTATTTATTTAGAAATTTCGTTATTTTCTATTTTTCTAATTTCGTTTTTCGATATATGAAGATCTAGCAGCGGCTACCCGGCGACACCCGGTTAGAGGAGAACAAAACATGGTTTAATAATCGTTTGTAAATCAATTACTACTGAATAGTGAGTTCGATCCTCGCTGGATGACCCATAAAAATCACCACGTAAAAAATATCTTATTCTAATCTGGCCTGATGGGAGGTCAGGGAATTTTTTTTTCGTCAGAGTAGGGGGTATGACATCACATAATTATATAGTAAGAAATTTTAATTCAATGATTAACTATATTTTTTTAATAAAATATAAATGACGCGATTTGCTAAATTTCAAATTAATATTCCAAAGCCAAAAAAAAAATAAAAATAAAAAATTAAATAAAGTAATCAAATTAATGTAAAACGATAAATAATCTTTAAAAAAATTCAAAGCGTAGCCGATTGAATATATCAAATTATTATAGTATACTATAAATTTGATAATAATTTGATAAAAATAATATACTATACTAAGTATAGTATATCTTATTATAATGGAGATTGTGTGTGTGTCTGTCTGAAGCCGAAACTAAATCACTACTCAAGTCACAATTCCCTTAGTTATTGACGTCACATTCACCATGAATTTATTTTTACTTAAACCTCAGTTATTGATAAAATTGTTATACCTTATTAATACTTTTGACTTTATCTACATTCTAATAACATGCAATTGTATTTATATATGCAACAAAATAGCGGGTTACAGTGTGAACAGGAAAGCTAATTTGCATATTGATATTAAAAGTTTAATTTTATTAAATATGCGCTTGGTATTATTGATTTCTAATTGTTTGTTTTTTTCTTAATGAATATGAGCAAAAAACTCGGGGATAAATCTTAAAGAAAATCCTTTAATATAAAGAAATAACAGTAATTTTATTCTTTACTTCCTAATTTAACAAAATAGTTAAATTAGGAAAATTCAGCAATAAAAGGAGGGAGTGATGAAAAATGATGGAAGACTTAGTTTCAAAGTTGTTCTATTCTTCGATTATACCCCCTCTGTTTCAAATCATTTTATTTGGATTTTTATTTAGTTTCAAAAGTATTTCAAATTTAACATAATTCATTACATTAAAATTCAAATACTTGCACCCGGAGGCTGCATATATTTGCTAGTTATTTTTAAATCGAAAAGTGCACTGACTTGAAAACATTACGAAAAGAAAAGAAAACTAAATGAAAAAAAGAAATTAAACATACTTTTTTAAATAGAATTTTGAATGTGCTTAAAAGTTAAATATCAAATTACAGTTTTGGTACGAATACATAATATTATTAGAATCGTATTTTACGAATAAATAACATTAGATTACGGAAACTCCCGAAGGAGCCTAATTCTAACCCACTTACTCCAGTGTCTCAAAGTTTTCAGGTATTTCCGTGAAATATAATAGGTAATCTAATGTTATTATCTCTTGCGCACTATCTTGCATTAGTATCATGATTTTATTTGTATTTCTAATATTAAAATAAATAAAATAACGCGATTATGAAAAATTAGAAAAAAGATTTGTTTACATTGACGAACAACAGAAAATCGACAGTACATATTACATAACTATGTAAATTTTAATTTTTAAATAAAAAAAAATACTGCTCAGGCATGAAACCTCTGTGGAAAATTGATGTTTTCTATTTAAAATATTAAATGCAAAAACAAAAATCTAAAAATCACACGTCTATTAGAAAGAATTTTGTTTTTGTTTAAAAGTTAAATATCAGTTCACCGTAATAATTATTTCGATCTCACAAGTGTAACTAAGTGATTAATTCTTAAACTGTTCATAAAAATTGTATAATAAAAAATAGATTAAATAAATGATTATTTATCCTGTACAATGAAATATTTACTACAACTTTGAATCAGTAAAAATGTAGATTTGATATGAAAAAAATGAAAAGAAAAAATAATCGAGCGTTCGTTATACATTTGTTTACTTTTAGCTAGAAACGCCGAAAATGACAGAATAGAATTTTAACGTTATTCTATAATGCTATTTAATTTTTAAATGTATTCGATAATATAATTCAAATCTTCATTATCTTTGCTCAAAAACCAAACCCTGGTGATATTTAATGTTTATATATATTTACTTTGTTGTTAATTTTTTTATTTTCTAAGTTTCCTCCGAACATACAGATTCTCACAACTGCCCTTTATATATGTATAGATGTATAAGACATCCCTCGAAAATAAGCCCTAGTGTTATATTTCGAAGTGAAAATGAATATAAGCCCGGGATTATTTTCGGGAAAACAGTAGAAATGAGTCATTCCTTGATATGAAGAGTAAGACATCCTCGAAAATCAGAGTGAAAATTAATATAAGCCCTGTCTTATTTTCAGTGAAACACGGTATTTGCCTTGAACCAATTGAAATTAACATACCAGCCACTAAAATCAGCATTACAAATCCTAGGTTTTTAATTTTCACTTCTTTCTCTTCAGCTTCCAGCATCCCAGCTTTGTTTTGTTCTGTATTAGGCTAAACTACACGGTTAAATCGAAGGTAGGAAGATAATGTTGCGCCAGACTTTCCAAATTAAGAGATACTACCTGACTTGAAAATAAGCACCCAATAACCTCTAGATAATACCTAATAATATCCGTTTTGTTTGCATTATTTTCTATTAGAAATAATTAAATCCTGGTATCTTTCGTTGAGAGGTAAAATGGGTGATACTGTAATACCTAATAATATCCGTTTTGGTTGTGTAATTTTCCATATAAGCAGAGACATCAGGCGCATCAAAGTCTTCCTATAAATCTATTTAGCCGTGTACCATACTAGGGCTAAACTAATCCGGATTTCTTGATTTTTTAAAAAACTAGATTGGTTTGGTCTGATTTGTTTTACGGCATATCAACTTCAGTGGGTCATTTAATGCCGACAAAGTTTTGAAATAAATTCATTTTTAACAGATACTCGATTGTTTTTATCATAAACACATTTTTCTATTTAACTTCTTTACACCCTTGTGCAAATTAATTGAAACCACTGCTTTAGTTTCCTTTCTTTCACCATAATATCGGCTTTAGACCCATTGGAGGGACAGGGTGTAATCGATTTCTATTTTTTTCACATTAGGTCATTTGCAGTGCTGTGCAGTAATATGAATCTTTTCAGGATGTATGATGAAATTTGTTAGGCCTTGAAAGATATTGCGTTATCCTTGATTACACCATATTTTTTATCATGCCCAGACACTATAGTCTCAACTGTCGATTAGTTGTCCTTAGGCCATTGTCTGCGATAGAGCAGTAAGTGTAAGAGATATATTTACTTGTTATAGGGTACAATACATTTATGGTTCGATGGTTACCATTGGTTTCAAAGCAGCGTGTTAACCACTTATCGTCAAGACAAGCTTTCACGGGTGAGTTGTCTTAACGATAAGTGGCTAACACGCTACATTGAAAACAATCGAACCTTAAATGTATGGCACCCTATAACAAATAATATATATATATATATATATATATACATATATATATATATATATATGTATGTATTTCCTATAATATATATATATATATATATATATATATATATTATATAATCGTATGATGGTTAAAATCGTAAGAAATGGACTCGACAATCTTGAGATGATAGCTGTTTTATGATAACTTAATATGACTGTTTGGATTTCACATAGCGCTAATACCCTTGGGAAAGGTATGAATCCGACCATTCTCCCTCCAGCTATGGGTAAATAGTAGGTAAATTTATTTATTTATCTATTTAACTATTTATTTTTATTTTTCTCATTTTTCTACTTGCAGACACACCCGGCGAGCTACATGCAGTGACTCCTAGACGAGTACCAGGTCATTTCAACCCATTCAATGGGGAGCGTCGTAGTGTTCACGGTTACATACCAGCGGTGCCGATTGAGACAGGCCTTGAGAACCAGGCGTATGCCTACGACAGCCATCCGCGCCGTTATATGCCTTCTCGTTTCGCCTCCAAGCGGGAGCCCAGCCAACAGATTCTGCTCAACGACTCACTAAAGTCTTCTACGGACAGTTTTTACAATCGACCTGTATGACGTCACAACCAAAACGAACACTTTTATATTTACATCTAAAAAAAAATAACTAGGACGGCCATAGTTACAATAACAACAACAACAGCAACAACAACAATAACAACAAACCTAACCAAAATAACAGCGGCACGAAGTATAAGACTATAAGAAAAAAAAAGAAAAAAAAAAAGAAAAAAAAATCCAGTAGTAGAATTTCTACTAAACAAAAGTAAAGCACTTATTAACTGTATTCATCATTAACTTTTTTTTTTTTTTTTTTTTTTGTTATTATTATCATTTCACTCTTGTGAGTTTTTCACACCAGCGTTAGCTGATGGTCTTTCACTGGAGTCTGAGCGACAAGTCTCCTCAGGTGTCCAGATTTATTACTATCATCATTATTATTATTATTATTATTATTATTATTATGAGAGTTTTTCACACCGGCCTAAGCTGGTGGTTCACTGGAGGCTGGGTCTCTTCGGGTCTCCAGGACTCTTCTCAGTATTCTAGCTGATCTTAACAATGCTGTTGTTTGTATGGTCTCTCACTCTTCCTCGGATTTCCAATTCCTTCAGACTCTCTTCCAGAACGTTTGTGCTCCGTTCCCAGTGCTCCAATTACGATTGGCACGACCAACATCACGATTGGCACGACAAAAACAACCGTAGAACATAAAGTTCCACGGTTGTTGTTTTTTTTTTGTTTGTTTGTTTGTTTGTTTGTTTTTCATCTCTCTGGCCAGGTCCGAGTATTTGAAAAAAACTGTGGTACATGAAGGTGACGGTCATACCAATCGTAATCGTGGTACTAGGAACGGTTCCAAAGATTTGGAAAATAATCTGAAGGAATTAGATATCTGGAGAAAAGTCGAGACAATCCAAATGACAGTATTGTTAAGATCAGCTTATTATTATTATTATTATTATTATTATTATATTATTTTCACAATTTCACAAGATTCCTTTGCCGGTAGTTTTTGTCTGTCTCCTTCTTTCCTCCCTGGGGCGAGGAGATCATGGGGGCAGTGCTCTCGAGAACAATTGAACTTTACTACCAGACTTTGCAAAAAAATAAAACCTACACACCACCACCATCCCCAGCCACCTACCTGAACCTGTCTTCGCCTCGTCGGCACATACATATTGTACTCCTATTTTCGTTTCTACGTACTTTGTAACCATACACACCAACATGAATACATAAATGAATTTGTAAATATACACAAAGTTGATCTATACACGACCAACACATATATACATATATACACAAACACACATATGCATATATATATATATATATATATATATATATATATATATATATATATATATGGTTAGGAGGTTGATTTAGAAGGCTATCACAATGCAGTTTGGAATAAATAAAAAAATAATAATACGGTAACAATGGTGGTGTGTGTTGACCTGTATTTTTATTCTTTCTTGAATTTTCGAGGTAATACCTCTTTATCAAAAGAATTGAACTGAAGCAGTACAGCTATGGCATTTCTTCCCAAATGAATTTTTTTTTTTTTTGAAAATGACGTTATTTTTTAAATAACTGTATTCCCGTGTGAGCGTGAATGCGTTTATTTGTACGTGTGTGTATGTTGTATAATAAACGCATTCACGCTCACACGAGAATACAGTTATTTAAAAAATAACATCATTTTCAAATGAAAAATTCATTTGGGAAGAAATACCATAGCTGGACTGCTTCAGTTCAATTCTTTTGATAAAGAGGTATTACCTCGAAAATTCAAGAAAGAATAAAAATACAGGTCAACACACAACACCATTGTTGCCGTATTATTATTTTTTTTTATTCCAAACTGCATTGTGATAGCCTTCTAAATCAACCTCCTAACCAATACATACACAATGCTTCAAGCAAATTATGAAACTCTCTTATATATATATATATATATATATATATATATATATAAAAAAAGAAATGAATATAAATCCGACAGTGTAAATGTATAAAAATTTTGTGAAAAAACATGAAAATACGTTAATATGATTAATGATTATTATCCCCGTTGACGGTTAATATAAAACCAAAACGCTATAGCGTCGGCTTCAAAAATGTAAATTTTCGATATATTTTCATGTTTTTTCATAAATTATATATATATATATATATAAACACAACATATATACACACAAACACAAATATACATATGTATATACACACAAACATATATATACATATATATATACGTATATATACACATAAATATATACATATTGATATATACACACACAAACATATATATATATATATATTAATATTGATTATATAGTTTGCTATATTTATATGTAAAAAGTGCTCCATATCATTTATAGAGCATCTAAATTAGGATGGCGTAGATATAGAGCCAATTTCACTTGGTAACTGTCAGTTTCTCGCCTGTGCAGTTTTCAAACCAAAGGTTTAATCTGAAGAATGCATAGGCGAGAAACTGACAATTACTACGTGCCGTTGACTCTATACATACACTATCCTCAATCATATATATATATATATATATATATATATATATATATATATATATATATATATACAGTGTCAGGCAAAATGATCTGACACATTTGTAGGTTTAATAAAATGCAAATGAAGTAAAGAAACAAAAAAATGTTTTTATTTTCGAAAAGTACATATAATGCCATTTTTTTTTCATATAATGCCATTTTGTTTTGTTTCTTTATAATGCCATTGTTTTTCGTTTCTTTTTCAGTTGCTGCCATGAATTGAACTGGTGAGCATCGCGCTTTCATTGTGGAAACGTTTATCAACATCATTTTGTATGGATGCCTTTGAATATCATTGTGAAGAATTCTTCGCAAACTTCTTTCGGAAAGTCTAAGAGCCTGGGTGCGTTTAAATGTGGAACGGAGTGGAGACTGTTGAACTGAAGCTCTTACCGCTGCAACATTTTCTGGAGTTCTGGCGGTGCGAGGTCAGCCGGTTGATTTTCGTTTCAATGCAGACCCAGTAGCTCTGAAGTTGGTAACCCATAACAAGATTGTGTTTCGAGTTGGCACGGGATCATGTCTACCAAGATTGAAGTGCAAACGGAACGCTCTTTGTGTTGCAGTTACAGATTCGTTTGTTTTGATAAACGTTTCCACAATGAAAGCGCGATGCTCGCCAGTCCAATTCATGGCAGCAACTGAAAAAGAAACGAAAAACAATGGCATTATAAAGAAACAAAACAAAATGGCATTATATGAAAAAAATGGCATTATATGTACTTTTCGAAAATAAAAACACTTTTTTGTTTCTTTACTTCATTTGCCTTTTATTAAACCTACAAATGTGTCAGATAATTTTGCCTCACCCTGTTTATAAGTGTTTTATAATTAGCTTGAAGCATTGTGTGTACATTTGGCTTGGAGATTGATCATGGAAGCTTTTCCCAATCTGAACGGTGAAGAGCTATCGAGTATGTTGTTCATTCATGTATTTTTTATTGTTTCCTTGATATTTCGGGATGATATATCCCACCTTCAGAATACTTCGGAGCCCTTAAAGGCATGTTCATGTTTGAATAAATTCATATTACAGTGATGGTAGTAACTTTTGTTTTGCTCTATTTGTTTTTTAATGTTTGAATGTATTCATATTCTTACGTGTGTCTTCACATCGTGTTCCTATACCGTTTATAAAAAGAGACGCTGGGTTTATACAATGTTGTTGTGATGAAAATCCAAACGTGTGAATCGACTTTTTCTATTGTTTGTATCTATTTTATTAAAATAAGTACAGGTAAATGAATAACATACTCGTTACCTTTCCTTCCGCATTGTGATAAGCCCTCAAAAAATCCATCAACAAACCATATATATATATATATATATATATATATATATATATATATATGGTTTGGAGGTTGGTTTTGAAGGCTATCACAATGCAGGTGTAAAGAAAAAATAAGGTAACAATGGTGTTGTTTGTTAATCTGTGATTTATTCTTAAAATTAATATTTCGAGATAATATGTCGTCTAGTTATGGCATTTTTAGTTAATTAAAAATGCCATAACAAGACAACTACTTCAGTTCCAGTGTTCTTCTGAAGAAGGGATTTTATCTCGAAATATTAACAGTAAGAATAAATCACAGGTTAACAAACAACACCATTGTTACCTTATTTTTTCTTTACACCTGCATTGTGATAGCCTTCAAAATCAACCACCAAACCAATATATACACAATGCTTCAAGCAAATTATAAAACCATTATATATATATATATCTCAAATGTGGATGTGTTTCAATTTACACGAGAATGAATATGTAATTTACCTGGTTACAGTAAATTATCAGATATACAGGCCAATATCATTTAGGTTCCGAAATAAGGGGTGTATCACCAACGTACAGACACTATATTACTGCATTATATAAATCCACCTAGGAAGCGCGTGGTGTAATGGTTAAAGTCATGGAAAATGGACTCGTCGCCCCGAGTGGTCATTGCATTTCACTTTGCGTTGATACCCTTGGGAAAGGTATGAATCCTACTCTCCTTCCAGCTATGGATAAATAGTAGGGCAGACCGGGCTCTTTAACCTTGGTTAGGCAACCGGTCTAGGAGAAGGAAAACTCTGAATTCAAACCTGTTGAACCCCGCTTAAGAAATTGACCTTGTGTCACATCCTGCTCGTGCGGGGGGGGGTTAATATATATATATATATATATATATATATATATATATGAGTATGAAAAGGTGGAATGAAAACATCACACAATGCTGTTAAAGGGAAAACAATTTATAATATAATCATAGCTGATATTGATCAATATTTCGAATTTACAAAAATCATCATCAGAGCTCATTTACTCCGTGGTGTTTGTGATCGGAGATAAATGTCAAATCAGTTCAAAAACAAAAAAAACCTTGATTTTGCAAAAAAGAACGAAAGTTGTTACATTATTCACAATGTGGGCATTCGCGCCATATTTTTGTCGGTCACGACGATGTGTATAACTTTTTTGTCGGTCAACCCTTTATTGTAGCGGATTTTGAGATGTTGGCAACAATATATATATATATATATATATATACACCTTAGGAGTTGAATCACGTCAGTAAAACTGCATACACAGGATCGTAATGCTGATACATCCCTTATTTAAGAACCTCTCCACATATGTAATTATATCTCTATCTACCTGTAAATGTAATCTAGGTAAACTGAAACACATTCAGACCGTCACAATATATATATATATATATATTAAAAACATGGAAATAAAATCCGACGGTATGTAAATATGAAAATATGAAAGAACGAAATATTCATGAAATGTATCTATTTTTAAATGATAATATGCCAACGTTTAACATTTCAGTTGTTATAAATGCTATGTAATAATGCTTCATCCGAAAATTATTTTCAAATTGAAAATGAAACTCAAAATGAAAATATTCTTAGCGTTCTATTATCGTTAATAGCGACGTGTTGTATTTTTGCAAATAATTTTCTGTTTAAGCATACTAACATTTTCCTGAAGATGTTTTAACAAAAAAAAAATGAAACGTCATTATATCATCATTAATAAATACATACATCCAATGAATATTTTTCATATATATATATATATATATATATATATATATATATATATATATATATGAAAATCAAATATATATATATATATATATATATATATGAAAATCAAAAAAAGATTTGCTATATTTCGGGAAATCCAATCTCCTTCAAGTAGCGATGAAAATGAAATTGTCACATTCTCTTCAACTAATACATATATATATATATATATATATATATATATATATATATATATATATATATATATATATATGTTCTTTAATTATTAACTAATTAATTTTCAATATTAGGTATGACTTCAATTAAGCACATATCCTCCAAAAATTGTTGGCTAAAAGCCATATCAAATAAACACATTGTTTATTTACTAACTCTCATTCATATATATATATAGGTAGATAGATAGATAGATAGATAGGGAAAGAGCTGAGATAGATTTGAACTGAGATAGATAGATAGATAGATAGATAAGGAACAAGCTGGGATAGATTTGAACTGACTGAGATAGATAGATAGATAGATAGATAAATAGATAGATAGATAAGGAACATGGTGAAATAGATTTGAACTGACTGAAATAGATAGATAGATAGATAGATAGATAAGGAACATGGTGAAATAAATTTGAACTGACTGAAATAGATGGATAGATAGATAGATACATAAGGAACAAGCTAAGATAGATTTGAACTGACTAAGACTGACTAAAATAGATCGATAGATCGATAGATAGATAGATAGATAGATAGATAAGGAACAAGCTGAAATAGATAGATTTGAACTCACTTAAATAGATAGATAGATAGATAAATAGATACATACATACATACATACATACATACATATGAACAGAGTGAAAAAGATGGATAGATATGGACAGATAAAAATAGATACATATCATTTCCTTCTCTTTTTATTTCCCTCCGATTCCAAACAAAAGTGGCAACCTGGTTCTGATAATCAGCAACAGACATAGTTCTTGCAAGCCTCAGAGATATTGCCTCTCTATTCCAATACACACCTTCCCGTCTTTCTATTTTGTATGAAAGATCAACACCACAATTATTATTATTATTGAATTATAATAATTTCTATTTGTATGATTAAATTAGTTATATTAATGTCTTCTTTATTTGATAATTAATGAATTCTTTTGAGAAACAAAAAATAACGATAGGATAAAATATTTACTCAAGGCAAATAAAAAAACAAAACAAAAAGGCATTATATATATATATATATATATATATATATATATATATATATGTATATATATTATCCCTATCTAAGACACACCCCACCAGAGTATAGTTTTCCCCGCCTCATTCAAATAAACTAATCCTACCCACCCCAATTGATAGATACAAAAGCGATGTTTATTTTGGGAAATTCTCAGTAAGAGTCATCTTCTTGCGATTACCTGAAGATGCTGCAGTAATGCAGTTGAAATAAATTATTGTAATGGAGCAAGTTTAAAATATTTTTCCTTCATTTCTTCATATATATATATATATATATATATATATATATATACAGAATTAAACAAAAACAGTTTTCATAATTCTTAAAAAACTGGAACACATCACCCCTGATGATGGCACTTCGAAGTGCCGAAAGTACTCGGGACTTGAACTTTGGTGGACTTATCCATGAATTCCACCCAAATATTAAAAAGTTGGCCAGAAAACTCGAAAAGATCAAAAATAAAATTGTTACACAGGAGATGTGTCTTTTGTTTAATTCTACATGTATAAATGAAAGAATGCTGCCCAAATACACACACACACACACGAACATATATATATATATATATATATATATATATATATGTATGTATGTATGTATGTGTATATATATATATATATATATATATATATATATATATAGTATCCAATTGCCTCAGTAACATCTGCCCAAAAGTCAAATATAACTAAATTTTGTGGGATGCACAAAGTCGGAGTTCAAAACAGATTTACAAACCATAAGCATTTATTTACTAATATTAAGCTTAGAAACGCAACAACTCTATTTAGATATTTTGGGATTTAAAAGATCAGAATATAACACCAATTATTGAATGAAAATCCTAGGAAAAAAATTTGTGCAGATCTCTAAATGATTCATGCTACCCATGTCTACAAGAAAAGTTAAGTATAATTAAATTCCCGGATAAGAAAAAACCTTTTAAATGATAGATTTGAATCAATTTACAATCGTAGACATAGTTGGGTCGGTCACTAAAATATTTTTAGAATTACAATATTAAATTTAACTAAATAGACTAGATCTTTCTTTTAATAGTTATTAATTTTATAGGAGAAATATTGAAAAGAACAGTGAAAAACTATAAATTAGTAATATTCAACCCCTAAAATATAATTAGAATTAAATTCTAACTGTTTTTACTAACTATTATTTATAATTAGAATTAGATTCTAACTGTTTTTACTAGCTGTTATTTATAATTAGAATTAAATTAATAACAATACAGAAATGAGAACTAAGGAATAAATACATGAATAGAATAAACCGCCCGCGAAAATTGAGAGAAAAATATCAACTAATATCAGTTGGGTCGGTCACCTAAATATTATTAGAACTACATTACTAAATTTAACTAAATAAATTGAAATTTTTTTTCTTAAATAGTTATGCATATTAAACAGGATTAAGAAAAAAAAGAAAAAATTTAAAAGGAAATGTGTAAAAAAAGCATAAATAGAACAAAATGTCTTTGGCATAAAATAACCCAACAAGGGTTGACGTGCCATAAAATAAAAAAAGAACAATAAAAACTATGAATTAGTAATAATAAACCCTAAAATATAATGAGAATTAAATTTTAAGTGTTTTTACTAACTATTATTTATAATTAGAATTAAATTGATAACAATATAGAAATGAAAATTAAGCAATGAATACACATGTGGAACGATACATTGTTTTTTCTTAATATCAAGCCTTTAGGAAACAAAGGTTGACTCGCTCAGCTTTAGTATATATATATATATATACACACACACACACACACACACACACACACACACATATATATATATATATATATATATATGAATTAAACATTTTTAGAAAAAACAAACAAATGATGTTATAGTTCGCTGACAGAAATCTGTTTCGGCCTTTTATTAAAGCGGTCTTCATCATCTATTTTAATAAAAGGCCGAACAGATTTCTGTCAACGATTATAACATCATTTGTTCTAAAAATGTTTAATTCATACTGTCGGATTCACTTCCATTTAATTTTCATATATATATATATATATATATATATATATATATATATATATATATATATATATTCATAGAATGTATTTATGTATAAATAATGATATGTCAATGTTTAACGTTTCCGCTTTTTGTAAATGATATTCAGGGAGATGTTATAATGCTTCATCCGAAAATTATTTTCAAATTAAAAAATCAAACAGAACGCTATCACCGATAATAGAACGTAAACATTTTTGTCACTTTTTCGTTTCAATTTTCATTCGAAAATAATTTTCGGATGAAGAAGGTTTACAAAAAAAACGAAACGTTAAACGTTGGCATTTTATCATTGATAAGTAAATACATCTTTGAATATTTCTTTTCATATTTTTATATATATACCTACCGTCGGATTTTTCATAAGAAATTTTCACTTTTGAAGAACAAAAGAAGCCGCAATACACTGACAAAAAAAAAGGTTTATAAACTTCTGTTTGTCAAAAGTTTCTTTCTATATAGATGATAGCCCCGATAATGGTTTTCTGAACAAATCGAAACACTGTAGCGTCGGCTAATTAAAAAGTATCATCCTTCTGAACACCTTGTTGTTTTTGTTTTGTTTTTTTTTTTTCATTTTTATATATTTACATACCGTCGGATTCATTTCCATTTTTTATGATATATATATATATATATATATATATAATATATATATGTGTGTGTGTGTGTGTGTGTGTGTGTGTGTGTGTAGAAAGAATAAATAAAGGAAAGAAAGTACAGAATGGATAAAAAAGGATAAATTTAATCAATATCACGTATACATGTGTTTCGGTCAGGAGTGTATCTATGTGCACATTATTCAAACTATTATTATTATTAAATAAACAAATGAAATGAAATAATAATAATAGAAAAAATGTAAAAATATTCCGTACACAAAGAAAATTCGACCTTCATCAGAGTGAGACTTTATTTGAACTGTACACATATTGAAACAATTGAATAATGTACACATAGATAAATTCCTGACCGAAACACGTGTAAGCGATATTGATTAAATTTATCCTTTTTTTATCCATTCTGTACTTTCTTTCCTTTATTCGTTTTTTCTACATACCGTCGGATTCAATTCCAATTTCATTTTTACATATATATGTATGTATGTGTGTGTGTGTGTGTGAGTGTGTGTATGTGTGTGTATGAGGAAGAATGAATAAAGAAAAGAAAGAATGGAATGGATAATAAAAGAAGAATTAAATCAATATCACTTACACATGTGTTTCGGTCAGTTCATCTGTGGGAAAATATTCCGCACACAGAGAAGATTCGATTCAAAATAAAATTTCACTCTGATGAAGGTCGAATCTTCTCTGTGTGCAGAATATTTTCACACAGATGAACTGACCGAAACACATGTGTAAGTAATGTTGATTAAATTCTTCTTTTATTATCTATTCCATTCTTTCTTTTCTGTATTCATTCTTCCTCATATTGTCGGATTCATTTCCAATTTCCATTTTACAAGTGTGTGTATATATATATATAGCTTGCTGTATTTCTAAATAAAGAGTGCTCAATATCACTGATAAAGCATGTCTATCTAAGTTAGATTAGCGTAGACATAAAATCAACGGCACTTGGCAACGTTTGTTTTCTGGTCTATTGGATTTTCAATCAAATGGCTTGAGACCAAGTGGTCTGAAAATCGCATAAGCGAGAAATTGCCAGTCGCCATGCAACACTGAATTTGTGTCTTCGCTAACCTAACTTATATATTCATACCGTGTTTCCCCGAAAATAAGACCTACCTGCAAAAAAAAAAGACTTAGCGTAATTTTTTCTTGATGATTTTAATATAAACACTTTCGTTAATATAAGCCCTAGTTGAGAGCGGCAGACAGAAGAAAGAAATAAGTATTCCTTACAATCCTATCATGTGGCACAAACACTCGACATCCCCTCAAAATAAGACCTACCTGCAAAATAAGACCTAGCGTGATTTTTCTAGATGATTTTAATATAAGCCCTCTCGTTAAAATAAGCCCTTGTTGAGAGCGGCAGACAGAAAAAAGACCTACCTGCAAAGTATGATCTAGTGTGATTTTACAGGATGATTTTAATATAAGCCCTCTCCTTTAATATAAGCCCTAGTTGAGAGCGGCAGACAGACGAAAGAAATAAGTATTCTTCACAATCATATCATGCGACACAAGCACTTGACATCGCCTGATAATAAGCCTTAGAGTTTATATTTTCGTGGAAACACGGTATATATATATGTATGTGTGTGGTATATATATATATATATATATATATATATATATATATATGGTTATTATGATGAACTTGTGTGACTTAAAGTTTTCATGGCTTTGTTTCTATACATGATAGAATCAGTCTGTGTAATGTTAACTCATAGTTCTTCTTTCATTTTTGAATAAATATATTATTTGAGATTCTTAATCACCTGTCTATTCATTATTTTACACAAAAATCTCGTTTAACAGAGACATCTCATTGAGAACTAAATCTGCATTATACCGTGCTATAATTCTCTCAACCCTCCTGTGTGGTGCGGAAGCCTGGACAGTATACAAAACGGATGCCCACAGGCTACATGACTGCATGATGCGTCAATTGCGCAGTATATTAAATGTCGAGTGAGGGCGGTATGTTTTAAACAGGGCCACCCTGAAGAGAACTGGACTCCCTGGCATGCACGTCATACTTGTCCAACGCAACCTGAGATGGGTTGGCCACTTTAACAGACTTGGGGATGACAGACTGCCAAGCAGATTCTGTACTCTCAATTGAAAGAGGGATCACCTGGAATCGGTAGGCCAAAGCTCAAGTAGAAAGACAACATCAAGAGAAACCTGAAGGACTTCAACATCTCCATAGACAGTTGGCAAGACGCAACCAGAGATTGAATCAAATGGAGAAAACAGATTCGCATGATGTCATCATCGCAGACGATGGACAGCAAGTGTTTTGTTGTTTGTTATATTATTTGAGATTCTTAATCACCAAATATTTCGGAGCGTTGACCTCATTATTATTGTGGTACGTATATATATTTACCAAACCCTCCGCACGAGCAGGATGTGGCACAATGCCAATCTATTAAGTGGTGGTTTGAATTCAGAGTTTTCCTTCTCCTAGACTGGTTGCCTAACCAAGGTTAAGGAACACACTCTGCTCTACTATTTACCCATAGCTGGAGGAAAAATAGTTGGATACACACCTTTCCCAAGAGTATTAGTATTGTATGAAATGTAAACAGCCTTGTGCAGGATTTGAACTCGAGTCGACTCTAATAATTACACCACGTACCTTGTGGTACGTAAAAACACAATGTTCAGGTCATTGCAACAAGTGTTTCTTAATAACATTTAAATAAAGTCATCAGACGACAATCTCGAGTTCAAACGTGGTTCCGGAGCTAGAAATATCGTTACCATCAGTTGAAGGCGCTTCAAGCAGCAAAAACCCCACCAGACTTATTGACAGAAATGTTATTATATAAAGAAAATTAAAATGGAAGAAAATTACATATTCTAAAATAGAATGATGGCTTTATTTTAAGGTAATTAAGAAACACATAAAAAAAGACCCGAGGTTACTGCGGCTTGGACATTGTGTTTATACATACCACAATAAAGATGAGGACAACAGTCCGATATATCAAAATCCTTCACATCAAGCCTCATCTCATACATACAGACAAATATATAGTTTTTTTTTACTATTTGTATTTTAGGTACCACCAATTGACCAGTTTAGGCCATCTTGAATAAAACGGAAATAGATATTTCCGAACTGTGTTTATCAAAAATCTCGTAAAAAACAATCAAAGATCGTACAGGGTTGTTACAAAGAGAAATAGTTAATTCAAAGATTAAATTATCCGATTGGGAAAAATTACATCGTTATCTTAAAAAATAAACAAACCTATCCATATTACATGCGAAATGGTAATTTTCAGACCACAATTTAGCAGAAAAAAATACATATTATTACCCTCTTACGGTTATGCATCTAAGTACGGATGGGTGTAACGGACAAACTTTTTTAGCCAATTTTTTTCTATTAAAAAATTTTTAAAAACTTTAATATTACAATTTACTATTAAAATGAATAAAAACTTGAAAAAATTTAATCTTAAAATTTCGCAGTGAAATTGACGTTAAAAAAATGTCTTCGGTTTTAGTATTAATTCTTAAAATCGAAAATAAAATGAAAATTTGAATATTTTTTCTAAGAGAAAAACTGATAAAATAATCAATATATTATTCTAATTGGTCGAAAAAGTTAAATAAAATATTTTTTACGCTAAGAAAAACAAACTTTGGTTACTGAGAAGCGTCTCGTCTCTTTGTATAAAAACAAAACAAATATGTCAGTTTTGCTCTTCCGTATATTCTAAGAATCACACATTACTATTCAACAATAGAAATTACAAATTCTTTTAAAAATATTAATCGAGCTCGGATCGGACCAACTTTTAGTTCACCTGAATTCTAAAATTCATATTTTTAAATATCCGTGAAAAATTCGATTTTTCGACACAGAAAAAAAGAAATATTTAATTTATTTCACGCAGAAAATAAAAATATTTAAGCACACAAAAGATTGAAAATCTCTTAAAAATTAATTTCTTAAAAGAAAAATTTTTTTTTTACAATTTAATAGAATATAGTACATACCAATTACAAAAGAAAAAAAAAGGTTTCAAATATTAATATTATGACATTTTTTTGCACTTTTTATTTCCGATTTCATTAATTTTTCCTAAAAAACTACACCTCGTACATTCATAGAATTTCATTGATATAGTTATTCAGACTCTTATCTTTATAGAAAAAAAGTACAAAAATTTTCTGACGCGTCATTTTTTTTTTCTCATAAAATAAAATGGGGGGGGGGTATAGACCTCGTAAAAAAATATTTCCCCTAATATATTTTAGAAAAAAAAAGATTTCAGATGTATTTACATCCAATGGTAAACATTTATGGAAATTTTCGTGAAAATCAGATAATTAATTGATTTTTCATAGAATTTTTTAAAAAACCTCTTATCGTAACTTGTTTTTAGCTACGTTAAATTTCAGTTGATTTAACAGTGCAAACATGAAAACATTGTTTTTCAATCATAATTTTCATTATTTTAGTAAGCTGAAAAAAAATTAAAAAAATCATCAGGGTTTATTTAATGTTTTTTCTTTCGAATGGAAAAAAATTTTCAAAAAATATTAATTTTTCTGCAAGTTTCATAGTGTTAAATATAGGGGGGGGGTAAATTTCACAGGGTAAAATTGGTGGTACCTATTGTATTTCTACAATTTTCACTCTAAAATATCAGTGCATACAGCTTTTGACGCGATTTTTCCAGTTGAACCTCAGCAGTCAACAAAATGACAGGCATGAACCATTTCGGCCCTGTATACACGCAGCATCTATCAGCCAAACGCAGATATTGTCAACCAGTTAGAAGATTTTCCTGAAATTCGTCTTCGCGTTTTTAAAGATATTAGCAAAAATATGCACCCTCCGAGCGCAAGTATTTAAGTATTGATGTAATGAAATGTATCAAATTAGAAAGGCCAAATGCAACTAAATAAGAACACAGATAAAATGATTTGAAACAGAAGGAGTATAATCGGAAAATAGAAACTAACTCTTCTTTTCATTTTCCATCACTCCCGTCTTTCATTGCTAAATTTTCCTAATTTAACTATTATAAATCCGCCAGTTAATGGCGACCATGTTCTTTTTCAGCAGAAAAACCTGACATGCCAAGCAGATGCACATCACAGGAGGTAAGTCATCTCATTCATCATTTCTTATACAGACGAATTTTTACACTAGAATTACGAATCTAAGGAATACAGGCTTAGTTGGGTTTTACGGCATGTTGACCCCTTGGTTATTTTATGCCGAAGGCGTTTTGTTTTATTCATTCTTGTTGGGTATTACCACTAATTTCCTAGGGTGTAAACAAACTAACACATATGGTGACTAATTTACTAAAATAGAAGTAAAGTTTGATGACAAATAATTTACTAAAATGTTACAATTGCACAAAACGAATATAAAAGCTCAGTGGAAATTTCTTAGGGTGAAAACAAACTAGTACACATAGTAATGTTATAATTGGGGTTCTATGAACAGGAGTACCCCGCCCTGTCGGCGGGGGCGTTAGAATGCACCGACTGCACCTCTGCAGAGGGGTAAGACTCCCCCAATGGGGCCACCTGTTGGCCGCGGGTGGCGACCCGTGATGCTTGAGGATAGAACCCAGGTGGATGAGCAGTTAATGACTTGCAATACTCCACTTCGGCCTTTTCAATACTCCACTTTGGGCTAGATGGGCGGTCGGAGAGGCCCCCTCCGATCAATCGGCTGGTCACGTCAAGCCCTAGCATCTATATGATTTTCCCAATCCTATTGCCCTTATGGTAAGCCCCAACCCCTTTTTATCATATGGGTGCTAGAAGGCGGTGACTGAGGGACATGTTCTGGGAAATGACGTTAAACTCTGATGGTGAGGTTCCAGTTTTGGAGGTTTGGGGAATGTAGAGTACCCCTTCATCACCACTCTGACCCGGAGTGGTAGTACCTGTTAGGGTCCCATCTATGGGTTAAATAAAAAAATGTATTTATAAAAAAGGTCTTATTTACATGGGGTTTTTTTTGTTGGGCATCCATTAAGATCGAACTCTGAACTTTCTATTCATTATGGATCTGGGAGACTAGCTTGCTAACACATTTATTATTATATTCAGATATTACTAATTAGGTATGTGAATTTGAATACTTCTTATTGCATTATTAACGGTTATGCTTTTCTATATTCTATTCTGTTATCTTTTCTACTGGCCGTATTGGCCGCTTCTCCTTCTTCATCCTTTAGGGTCGTCTCGGGAGTTGAACCACTCCGCATCCATCTCTGTTACAATTCCTATCTTCCGTATAATAGACAAATACTTCTTATTGCATTATTCGTTGCTACGTTTTTTTCTATATTCTATTCGGTTATCTTTTCTACTGGCCGTATTGGCCGCTTTCCTTCTTCATCCTTTAGGGTCGTCTCGGGAGTTGAACCTCTCCGCATCCATCTCTGTTATAATATGTTATCTTTTCTACTGGCCGTATTGGCGGGTCGTCTCGGGAGTCATCCATCTCTATTACAATTGTATAATAGTCATATACTTCTTATTGCATTATTCGTTGCTACGTTTTTTCTATAGTCTATTGTGTTATCTTTTCTACTGGCCGTGTTGTCTGTTTTTCCTTTTTCATCCTTTAGGGCATGGATCACCAAACCTTTTTCACAGTGGGCCGGATAATTGAAAAATAACGATCGCGGGCCATATTATTATTGTAACAAGTCGTAACAAGTGAAAATTCAGGATCGCGTAAGTAACAAGTGAAATGCTCACACACACGAAATTTTGTAACCTACCTTCAATAGTCAGGTCTATGACGATTTAGTTAGCTTAACATGATACTAGATTTAAATGGTATCAGTACGTCTCCCGTTCCGTACGTTTTAACAAACAAATTCAAGTTCTGTTGGCGAGCCTGATAGAATGCCTTCGCGGGGCGTAGTTTCGTGACCCCTGCTTTAGGGTCATATCGGGAGTTTAACCACTCCACATCCCTCTTTATTACAATTCCTAACTTATATACAATAATTACACACTTCTTATTGCTGTATTCGCTTTCTTTCTTTCTCTTTTTCTTTCTTTCTTACAAAGATACAGAATGGACAGTTTGCGACGAGACGACCCTTTCCCAATCTTATTCTTGTGAAAATCTTGATTCAGTGTCAATAACCCGAACTGAACCCGACATCAAAACTGCCAGACACATTCACCCGGCACCGCTAGCAGCGAAATACGGACGAAATAATCACTTCGGTAATTAATCGATATCGGAGACGTCATCGATCTTCCAATTTGAAGAGTTCTGAAAAGGTCAACAAATTGGCTTTTGGCCGAATCATCTGATCAGTCAAACGTCCTCTCAATTCACAGTTGATCTCTGCTAGACAATAGACGCCGTGAAACACCAAGTCTGTCTTCAGATTTGATTGTTTTGTGTATAGCCGATTTAGGGTCCGATAGTCTGAATCTGGTAGTACCTATAAGGGTTCCATCTGGAGGCGCGCGGTCTAATGGTTATGGACTCGTTGACACGAGTTTATTTCCTGGGCGAAGCTGTTTGCATTTCACATGGCGCTGATACTTTTGGGAAAGGTATGAATCCATTTCTCCCTCCAGCTATGGGTAAATAGCAGGGCAGACTGGGCTCATTAACCATGGCTAGGTAACCAGTCTATGAGAAGGAAAACTCTGAAATAAAACCTGTTAAACTCCGCTTAAGATATTGACCTTGTGTCGCATCTTGCTTGAGCGGAGGGGTTCGTAAATATATATATATAT
>CM042164.1:10030396-10035396 GCA_023376005.1 Doryteuthis pealeii | reverse complement strand
AGACCACACCTACATCAACCATCATCATTTACGAGAGAGCAAAGAATCCCCGATATGCACAACAAACCAAGAGTGATTTATAGTGAAACATATACTGCTAGAGTGTGTAGACTTTGATATTGTGCGCACAGAATACTACTAAGCAAGAATTTGAAAAACTTTTCACGAAAATAAAACCATCCAGGATTTTACATTACACTAAAAGAAGTGGGATTGTACGAAGAGATATGAGTAATTGAACAATAGTTCTAATATATATATATATATATATATATATGTGTGTGTGTGTGTGTGTGTGTGTGTGTGTGTGTGTGTGTGTGTGAAGAGAGGAAGTAAATCTGACGGTATGTAATATATCAAGAAAAATGAAAAAACACAGGTATAAATGGGTTAAATGGTGAGTTTATTGGCCGACGCTGCAGTGTTTCGATCTATTAATTAGATCATCTTCAGGGCATAAGATAAGAAAATATTTATCACAGAATAATGAGAAAAGCGAGTGGCAATCCTTGTCATTCAGTCTGTTTAAAAAATTTCTGAAGTTTGAACTTTTTGAAGTTCTCATTATTCTGTGATAAATAATTTCTTATCTTATGCCCTGAAGATGATCTAATTAATAGATCGAAACACTGCAGCGTCGGCCAATAAACTCACCACTTAACCCATTTATACCTGTATTTTTTCATTTTTCTTGATATATTACATATATTTTTTTTTTTTTTTTTTTTTTTCACTATGCCTGAGCGAGGTTAAATTTATAGTAAAAAAAGTTTAAAGATATAAAAGAATTTGAAGCAATCTCACCGAACGTAAAATCAAGCGGACCTACAACACCACGGAAACGCACGGAATTAGCCGATTGAAAAACTTTCAAATTTTCCAGCGTTCTTCAACGTCTCAAACACCAGGTGATCCCACTAGCGTGGAATAAGTACTATTAAAAAAAACACCTAGTACTTTTAAAAACTTCTAACAACTCTGATGATGGAATTTCATTCCGAAAATATTAAGTATGTTAAAAAAAGAAAAAAAAAGGTAAATAAACATAATTTTCAACATATATTGCATTGTCAACTGCCTTTAAAAAATTTCTATTACAATTACGCACAATGCTTCATACACACTATAAAAAAACCTTTATATATATATATATATATATATATATATATATATATATATATATATATATATATATATTTGTTTTCTACCAGACTATCGCTACGAATTTATTTCAAAACATTGCCGACATTAAATGACCCGTCGAGGTTGATATGCCGTAAAACAAAACAAACAAACATTGCAGAAGTCATTTGTTTTATTCATTCTTGTTGGGTATTCAGCTTTTTTCTAAATACATTTTTACTCATTTTAACACATTGTTTTAATTGATTGATTTATTTTAAAGGCATATCAACCCATCTAGGGTTATTTCATGCCTTGAGGTTAAAGAATCGTGTTCATTGTATGTTCATATTTAACTGTTTGTGTAGTTGTTGTTAAGTTTTTAAGGGCCATAATTGGCCAGTTGATTCTAGGTAGAGAGTCCTCCGATTTTGGTTCCTTTGGTAATCCTCTCAGGTAGAGAATCCTAGGTTCCCTCGTAGAAGGTTGCCAGTAGACTGAGAAAGAATCAGCGCTTAAGTAATATATCAGCCACGCAGTATGGACAGCGATTGGCTAAGGAATAGACCACATGATCTCGCCTAGTCTATAAGTATAGGCAGGAAACTGGCACACACCTTATATACACAAAAATTCCAACAGTTGTTTCTTAAGATATATTTTTACACACTGTCTTATCGAATACGGATAATTTTTAAACAATTCTATTTGACCCAGAGATGAGACCCCAACACTCGAGATCAGAGTGGACTTGGGAATAATGGCGATAAATAGGTACTCTACACTCCTCAGGTTTCCAGAACTTTAAATAATTTAGATAATAATAAATAGGTTTAATAATTAATTACTGGGTGTTATTGATCTCTAATACTATTGGTTTATTTTTCAATATATTAAAACCAATCCTATGAATAATTTTATATAGAAAGCAATTAAAACAATATTTGAAATAAGTGTAATCTTTTATATGCGTTCTTATTTAATTTCGTTAGTCTTTCTAATTTAATGTATTTCACTAAAATTAAAGTCTAAATACTTATGCCCGACGGAGGGCGTGTAGACTTGCTAGTTTACCCCATAAAGACAACAAAGTAGAAAGCAAAACGATTCATTTGCAACACAATTCATGAAACTTGAATTGTAGAATTTAAGCAATTCTTACACATCAGCCCCACATGAGCTTCGGTTTGTGCATGGTTCCCCACTATACTGATCCTTGTGTTTGGGATGTCAGTAAATAATACTTACGATAACCGTTACGCAATGAGCGCCTCCAAGTGCAAAGTACATCAGTGTATAGTGACGATAATTTTTCATCTTAGAAAATTCAGACAAACTTCAATTTGGTTGTTGTATGGTGTTTATTTATTAGAACTAAATCGATTACAGGAAATAATGGGGTAAGATGGATCTACAGTTTGAGGGGTCAGATTCAGGGATAAAAACATAAAACAATAAACAAAATGTTTGTAAATTTCATAAATAAAAAATAAACTTTTAAAAATATCAAAATATTAATGATGATGTTGGAAAAGAAAGGTTTTGATTTTGTTCATGTTTTACGGCATATCAACCTCAATGGGTCATTTAATGCCGACTACGTTTTTGAAATGAATTGGTGATAATGTATAATTTTCTAAAGGTTTTTTTTTTTTTACATATATCTTTTGTGAATGAAACTTTTAGATGATTTTTTTTAACATATTTTTGTGTTTTCATTTTTTTTTGGAAGATTTTTAGATTTTGTTGTAGATGTGTACTTCTTTTATGTATCCGAGTAGTTTTTCTGGGTTTATTTGGTAGAATATCTGTTTTAGATTTGTTTTTGTAGTATTTTTTTCGTATTTGTTTTAGGTTGCTACATTCTGTTAATATGTGTTTGATTGTGTAGGGTTTTTGGCATGGTATGCAATATGGGGCTGCTTCTTTTTTGAGGAGGTATGAATGGGTAATGTATGAGTGTTCTATTCTTAGTCTGGAAAAGAAAGGTTAACAAAAAAGAGACAAAACATTTAAATAATTTTAAGATTTTTTCTGGGTTCATTATATGCTATCTTCAAAATTGTTATCACTCTAGCTTTGTTTTTGTTTTTTTCCTTTGTTTTTGGGGTTTTTTTCTGTTTTTTGTTAACAGATATATTGAACTAGAGAATGAGATTAATAGACAAAAAAATCATGACCTTTGGAACGATCATGACCTTTCCCAAAATTATAGAAGTTATCATTAAAAAAATGATCAATACTCCGAACAACTCTTAGAATGATGATAACTTTTCTAAAAAGTTACAGGAGGTATCTTAAATAAAAAGAATGAGTTCAATAATCCGAACAAAGAGAATATCAATTATCTGAAAAAGTTTTTTTTAAATTATAGACGATATTTTTAATAAATAAGAAGTAAATTAATAATCCGAACAACTCTTGCTATGATATCATAAAAGGTATTTTAAACAAAGAGAATGAGTGAATAATACAGACAATTCTAGTTTGAACAACTCTTGCAATGAGAATGACTCTTCTCAAAATTATAGAAGGTATCTTAAATAAAAAGAATGAGATCAATAGTCTGAACAACTCTTGCAATGATAATGACTCTTCTCAAAATTATAGAAGGTATCTTAAATAAAAAGAATGAGATCAATAGTCTGAACAACTCTTGCAATGAGAATGACTCTTCTCAAAATTATTGAAGGTATCTTAAATAAAAAGAATGAGATAAATAGTCTGAACAATTCTTGCAATGATAATGACTCTTCTCAAAATTATAGAAGGTATCTCAAATAAAAAGAATGAGATCAATAGTCTGAACAACTCTTGCAATGATAATGACTCTTCTCAAAATTATAGAAGGTATCTTAAATAAAAAGAATGAGATCAATAGTCTGAACAACTCTTGCAATGATAATGACTCTTCTCAAAATTATTGAAGGTATCTTAAATAAAAAGAATGAGATCAATAGTCTGAACAACTCTTGCAATGATAATGACTCTTCTCAAAATTATAGAAGGTATCTTAAATAAAAAGAATGAGATCAATAGTCTGAACAACTCTTGCAATGATAATGACTCTTCTCAAAATTATTGAAGGTATCTTAAATAAAAAGAATGAGATCAATAGTCTGAACAACTCTTGCAATAATAATGACTCTTCTCAAAATTATAGAAGGTATCTTAAATAAAAAAATGAGATCAATAGTCTGAACAACTCTTGCAATAATAATGACTCTTCTCAAAATTATTGAAGGTATCTTAAATAAAAAAGAATGAGATCAATAGTCTGAACAACTCTTGCAATAATAATGACTTTTCTCAAAATTATAGAAGGTATCTTAAATAAAAAGAATGAGATCAATAGTCTGAACAACTCTTGCAATAATAATGACTTTTCTCAAAATTATAGAAGGTATCTTAAATAAAAAAGAATGAGATCAATAGTCTGAACAACTCTTGCAATGATAATGACTCTTCTCAAAATTATAGAAGGTATCTTAAATAAAAAGAATGAGATCAATAGTCTGAACAACTCTTGCAATGATAATGACTTCTCAAAATTATAGAAGGTATCTTAAATAAAAAGAATGAGATCAATAGTCTGAACAACTCTTGCAATAATAATGACTCTTCTCAAAATCACAGAAGATATCTTAAATAAAAAGAATGAGATCAATAGTTCGAACAACGAGAATTGAATCTATGGTGAAGTCTAACATAGTTGTCTCCCCACCCCCATGGATCAGTTCACTATATATACTAAAGAATATTTACCTGAACTGGACCACAGTTAAGTTATATTACATATAGCTTAAGTCTAGCAATTACCTTATTCGTCTTTTGAGAATCTTCTCAGAATTATAGAAGGTATCTTAAATAAAAAGAAT
>CM042164.1:9997896-10025396 GCA_023376005.1 Doryteuthis pealeii | reverse complement strand
GCCAGAGAACTGAAAAAGTTATAGAATATGAAAGTCAAAAGTGATACCAATTGTAGTTGGTGCACTTGGAACAGTCCCAAAAGGATTGGAAAAGGGTCTGGAATGTTTGGAAATCAGAGGGAGGGTTGAAACCATTCAGAACACTACACTGCTGCAATCTGCCAGAATACTCAGAAGAGTCCTGGAGACCTGAGGAGACTTGCTGTCACTCAGACAATCCAGTGAAATTTTTTAGACTTGCTGTCACTCAGACTCCAATGAAAGACCATCAGCTAATGCTGATGTGAAAACTCAAAAGGAGTAAATAATAATAATTATAGTGCTGATTAACAAAAAAAGAGAACGTGTCAACTGGTGGACTTTGCGGTCCCAGCAGATCACAGGGTGAAGCTGAAGGAAAATTAAATGATGGATAAATACCTAGATCTTGACAGAGAACTGAAAAAGCTATGGAATATGAAAGTCAAAGTGATACCAATTGTAATCGGTGCACTTGGAACGGTCCCAAAAAGTTTGGAAAATCTGGAAATCAGAGGAAGAATTGAGACCATCCAGACTACTGCACTGCTGCAATCGGCTGACCTGAGGAGACTTGTTGTCACTCAAACTCCAGAGAAATAACATCAGCTAATTCTGGTGTGAAAAACTCTAATAATAATAATAATAATAATAATAATAAGCAGTTCCAGCAGATAACAGGATGAAGAAGAAAGAAAACGAAAACATAGACAAATATGTGGACCTTGCTAGAGAATTGAAAAGCTATGGAATATGAGTATGAAAGTGATACCAATTGCAGTTGGTGCACTTGGAAGGTCCAAAAAACTTAGCAAAGAGACTAGAGGAACTAGAAATTAAAGGAAGAACTGAGACCATCCAGACAACAGCATTGCTGAAATCGGCCAGAATACTCAGAAGCGTCCTGGAGACCGGAGGAAACGTGTTTTCAATCAGATTCCAGCGAAAGATCATTAGCTAAGTCTGTTGCGGATAAAAACTAATAATAATAATAAAATAATAATAATAATAATAATAAAAATTAAAAAATGAAAAGGAAAAGATGGAAAAATACCTGGACCTTACCAGAGAATTGAAAAAGCTGTGGAATATGAGAGTGAAAGTGATACCAATTGTAGTTGGTGCACTTGGAACGGTCCCAATAAACTTGGAAAAAAGACTGGAGGATCTGAAAATCAGAGAAAGAATTGAGACCATCCAGACTACTACATTGCTGTAATCGGCTAGAATACTCAGAAGAGTCCTGGCCACCTGAGGAGACTTGTTGTCACTCAGCCTCCAGGGAAATACCATCAGCTAACGCTAATAATAATAATAATAATAATAATAATAATAATAATAATAATAATAATACTCATGTAAATATAAGAATATTTTTTAAATCAAATTCTTCTTTTTTTTTCGGGAGGGGGGGTCACTCAATTAAGTGTCATCACAGTCTCGAGGAGGAAGAGTAAAGTACGGATAAAAATATTAATTAAGTTAAATTAAATTTAATTGATATAATTGTCGTCATTAGTAATTAATGTTTCATTAAGAAAAAAACAATTTTTCCATTTTTGGCCGATAAAAATTTTGCAATTTTTGATTGAAAAAAAAATCGAAAAAAAAAACCCGAAATCTGTTTCTCCTGATCGAGTTTTTTTTTTTTTTTTTTTTTTTGTCAATGTAAAAAGTTAACTACTAGCACTCGGTGATGATCAAGCTCAATACGCAGTCTGCTAGAAAATGGACACGGCAAACAGAGTTCGAATCCTGAACGAGGTATTTCACATAGTGTTGTAATCTGTTTCTCATCATTTCGACATCGTAGTAAGTGGGTTCGAACTCCAGTCATGGTATTATGTTCACTTTCAGACTAACATCCCTGTGAAAAGGCATGAACCCTCAAATACCCCTTAGCTATGAGTTAAATAGTACAATTACTGTTCTTCTACAAGTTTGGAAGTTCCCGTAGCGTAGTGGCTAACGTGCTGGACTGCAACATCGTAGTAAGTGGTTCGAACTCCAGTCATGCTATTATGTTCACTTTCAGACTAACATCCCTGTGAAAAGGCATGAACCCTCAAATACCCCTTAGCTATGGGTTAAATAGTACAATTACTGTTTTTCTACAAGTTTGGAAGGCCCCTGGGCGAGGTAGCTAACGTGCTGGACTGCAACATCGTAGTAAGTGGGTTCGAACTCCAGTCATGCTATTACGTTCACTTTCAGACTAATATCCTTGGGAAAAGGCATGAACCCTCAAATACCCCTTAGCTATGGGTTAAATAGTACAATTACTGTTCTTCTACAAGTTTGGAAGTCCCCGTGGCGTAGTGGCTAACGTGCTGGACTGCAACATCGTAGTAAGCGGGTTCGAACTCCAGTCGTGCTATTACGTTCCAATTTTCTGACTAGTACCATTGGGAAAGGTATGAACCCCCCCCCCCATCTACGGATTAGATAGTACCACCACTGTTCTTCTACAAGGATATATATGGCATTAAATAACCCATGAATGTTGATATGCCATTAAACAAAGATACCAAAGCAAATCATACATACAAACATATGGAGGCGCGTAGTGTAATGGTTAGAGTCGTAGGAAATGGACTTGTCGACTCGAGTTCGAATCCTGGACGAAGCTGTTTTCATTTCACATTGCCCTAATACCCTTGGAAAAGGTATGAATCCAATTCTCTCTCCAGCTATGGCTAAATAGCAGGGCAGACAGGGCTCTTTAACCATGGCTAGGTAACCAGTCTAGGAGACGAAAAATTCTGAACCTGTTAAACTCCGCTTAATTAACTGACCTTGTGTCACATCCTGCTCATGCGGAGGGGTTGGTATATATATATATATATAAATAAAGATAAATCTAATGAGTCAGACGAACCTACTATTTGTTTCGCTTAATGCTCTTCAGAGCTAAGATCTGAGCATTAAGCGAAACTAATAGTAGGTTCGTCTGACTCATTAGATTTATCTTTATTATTTGCTCTACTTAGGTATTGAGCACTTTTTACTTATTAGCTATTCTCCTAGCAGTTATATGAATATATATATATATATCTTATATACATATATATACATATAAATTGTTTTTTTCTTTTGGCCAAATACTGTACCAATAGATTACTTTTTGTTCGTACGACTATCTTGGTCTTTTCTTTTTTTCAACAATTTTTTTCTCCCCGGTTGATGTTTGGTAGTATATTTTTACAATCAAACTATTTGCAGGTTTTTTTCTCACCGCAAGGATTTACCAACACGCTTGGTATATTAAATTACATATATATATATATATATATATATATATATATATATATATATATATATATATGAAAGGTAAAATGGATATGAATCCGACAATATGTGTAGAAAGTTTTGTAGAAAAAAACAACAAGATGTTAAAAGTTTTGTGACAGAAATCTGTTTCGACCATATGAAGAGGTCTTTATCAAAGCAACATTGTAAACGGAAAAACGAAATAAATATATCATTAATCACGAGGCACAGAACGCTCTCGATCAGTACCGTTTTAAACTTTCTTTTGTAGTCGGAACATTTTCCTGAACTTTTTGATATTTATATACACCTTTACTGCAAACTCTTTTGAGCTTTTTTAATGATAAAAATGCTTATATTTTTTTTAGATAAAATTTATTTTATTTTTAACATAGAATACGCTGTTTTTTTTTTTTTAATTTTTGAAAATTCCAGTACTGATCGAGAGCGTTCTGTGCCTCGTGATTAATGATATATTTATTTCGTCTTTCCGTTTACAATGTTGCTTTGATAAAGACCTCTTCATACGGTCGAAACAGATTTCTGTCAGCAAAACTTTTAATATCTTGTTTTTTTCTAAAAAACTTTCTACATATATATATATATAAAGATAATCTAATGAGTCGGACGAACCTACTATTAGTTTCGCATAAAGCTCTTCAGGGCTAAAATCCGACGGATTTTAGCCCTGAAGAGCTTTATGCGAAACTAATTGTAGGTTCGTCCGACTCATTAGATTATCTTTATTATTGGCTCTACTTAGGTATCGAGCACTTTTTACATATTAGCTTTCTCCTAGCGGTTATATGAATATATATATATATCTTATATACATATATATACATATAAATTGTTTTTTCTTTTGGCCAAATACTGTACCAATAGATTATTTTTTGTTGGTACGAATATCTTGGTCCTTTCTTTTTTTCAAAAATTTTTCTCTTCCTGGTTGAGGTTTGGTAGTATATTTTTACAATCAAACTTTCTGCTGGGTTTTTTCTCTCCGCAAGGATCTACCAACACGCTTGGTATATTAAATTATATATATATATATATATATATATATATATATATATAAAGATTTGGCACTTAAACGCCGAAAAGGGTTGATATGGCATTATACAATAACCAAACTAAAACAATAATTACAAATATAAACATGGGTGCTAGAAGGCGGTGGCTGCGGGTCTACATGTCCTGGGAATGACGTTAAACTCTATCTGATGGTGAGTTCCAGTTTTGGAGTTGGGAATGTGGAGCACCCCTTCGTCACCATTGCTCCCTGGTCCACTCTGACCCGGAGTGGTAGTACCTGTTAGGGTCCCATGTATGGGTTAAATAGAAAAATGTGTTTATAAAAAAATTGTATTATCCATTAAGAATTGATTTATTTCAAAACTTTATCGGCATTAAATGACCCACTGAGGTTGATATGCCGTAAAACAAAACAAACCAAACCAAACCATACAAATATAAACGTTTTCTAGTGTATTTAAGCATATATTGTTGAAAACAGTCTAGCTGTGTATTACACAAGCAGAAACATAGCTGTATAAAGGCAATTTGACAGTTTAGGGTAGGTAAAAGTACCGAGTGTAAGTTTGGTTAGTGAGCATCATAGAGAAGATTAGCCTAGGCCTACGGGGGGTCTTAAACTTCACCTACGATGTATAAGACGCAGGGCAAGTTTTTGAGATAAAATTTTTGAAAAAATATGCCGTCAAATACGGTATATGTTTATATTAGGGACTGGCAAAAAATCGGATACTACGAGTTTTAAAAGCGAATTAAGAATTATTAAATCTATTATTTAAGGTTAAACTTTATCTAAATCGATAAGTAGTAACATAATAATCATCATTAAAAAAAATAAAATATCATTACATATGCAGTTTATTTTTAAAAGATTTAAAACTATTTGTTTTGGTCAATTTCGACGTGATCCGCCATTTTGCCTCTTTTTCAATGATTTTAGGTGCTTGTTTACAATTTTAACGTAACATTTGGGATGGAAAAAAAATTTACCAAAAATCAGGTAATTATCCGATTTTAATGAAATTTTCAGTATTGATTTAACACATTAATGAATTTTATGTACATCGATCAATTATCAAAATAAATACTAAATAAAAGACAGACGATAACTCTGACGTGGAGTGAAACTCGATTTCACCACCCTAACCATCAGCTCCTTCACCATTTTACCGCACACATGATCCCAGTGCCTACTCCGATACGCTAGAGTGACGAGGAGCCACAATACCGATGCGCCTTGAATTGTGTCGATACAACCAACCTGAATCTCATAAACACTTTTTTAAAAAAAGATATCTAACTTAAAAAAACACTCACACTCTATAATCATACCCACCCTATATCACCCACGCCCTGCCAATGCTTAGCACTACGTCACACACAGTCTCCCTCCGGTCCTAAACGCGTGAAAGGTCACGCCACCTGACCAACTACTGCATCCACTTCGTCAACCCGATCGAGAGGATCCCCCGGCAGAACCCACACCAAACACAGAAGTGCCACAACAACAATCATGCAACTAGCATAGCCATTAATTCCAATTACCAATTCAATCACCTCATATCCAAATCACCATAAAAAAAAACCCTCGGTGCCAAGCTACGGTTTCATGACGTCCTAAACCATTTTAACACACACAACTCGCATACATAACCAAAAAACTCCGAACCAATATACTAATATAATAACAGTTAAGATATCCAAAATCCGAGTGAGTGCGGACGGACATCCTAACGCCATATCGCGAATCATGAATATAAACGCAACAGCTAATCCGTCTTGAAACGACGAAAGGATCATAGTAATCTTGATCCTCTATTTGTAGATAAGTCCTTTATATTATCTTATAATTCACCACGATAATTTAACCTCACAGAGCTGATTTAATTTATGATAGAAATCATAATACCCTCTTGTAACATCCAACTTAGACAATTATTAAATACTTTACCCACAAAGTAAAAACGTGGGACGCCCACCACGCGTACCCACTCTTGCTTCTGTGTTACTTATTCCATAACCCCTATCCAATCTATATAACTAGCCTTATAATTTCTCGAGGCGCTGATATGAACTTTCTAGGAAACATAAAATCGTACTCATATCACAAGCACCGCTTTAAACTCTTGGTCACTGGCCTATCACGCATTCTTCACATTATTCACCCGTAACATACCACTGAAACCAATACCCTGCCAGCATCTCCTTCCCTCTTTACTCACTATTCTGCTCAGACAATCAACTTGATACACGTCCACTAAGATGTCCAAGCTTTTTCTTCAACACCGCGAACCATCAACCTATACATACCTAAATGACTCACACACAACTGTAATCCACACCCAAAATGATATAATCTACACAATCCACTGTGTTTCTTAATATGTGCTGCTACCATCCGACAGTCGCATTATTTGAATGATGATTATTTAATTACAGTTTCCATTCAAGGAACACCATACGCTTCACCGATATCTCTTTCGTTTTAAAACAGGTGCTAGTTCTTTACTGAATATTATCCCGCCTGAAATGAAACAAATGGCATCGGTATACACGCTAAACATCGTATTTGGAGTCTTTCACACTCATGTGATAATAAACTAGGGGAGACTAATCTACTCTAAATACTCCTATAATCTATCTATAGCTTATACCTATAGATCAGCCATTGTTCAGCATCACACTTACGCTTTCATGCTTTAGGGCCTAAAGGCTCCCATGAGTTCCTTCTTGCACGCGCTGTGTGGTTTGTGAGGTCCTACCCGCCGCTCACGGTCCACAAATCAACTACAGTGAGCCCTGCGCTCAGTCAACTTCAGTATCGCCCCCTCGTGTAAGATTGACAGCCCGAGGATCCTCACGTGACTATATAGATAACGGGCGCGGCCATTTACCATATGCCACACCTCACAATAGTTACCAGGTGCATCTGCCCTACCGCACATTGTCAAAGTAACGGCAGCTGCAATTGTTAATGAATTACCACCCCACACCGACCACCCCCAGAGCGTGCGCGGGCCCACTGCCTGGTTATAAAGAGATCCCCCCACACCAGCCCACTCCCGCCAGCGGTGGAAGACATGATGATAATATTTGGACCAGCCGTTGCGTCGCGTGAGGCAAGCCGTTGTTTTAAAACAAATTCAACTCCACATGCATCATATTTGTCAACCGTTAATTGTCTTTTAATCTGACCAAAAATATCGGCCTGCGTGGAGGGTCCCGAGCTGATGCCAGGTTTCAGGGATACATCCACGCACAGCTACTCAGCATTCTTGAGGGCACCACACAGTGNTAATAAGCGCTAATAACTTTGGGAAAGTATGCATCCAACTACTCACCCCTCCAGCTATAGGTAAATAGTAGAGAAGACTGGACTCTTTAAACCTTGGCTAGGTAACCAGTCTAGGAGAAGGAAAACTCTTAATTCAAACCTGTTAAACTCCACTTCAGAAATTGACCTTGTGTGCAATCCTGCTCGAGCGGAGGGGTTGGTAAATATATATGCGAAGTAAGATGAAGATTAAGGATGGTTATACACCACGAGTATACCATCTATGTAAATAATTTGTACACAGTTATAGGTTTCAAGTATTCCCATCAAATGCTGATAATTTGCACGCAAGTTTTATAGTTTCAAGTTTCTTGGACGTGCGTTGGTTGCATTTCACATAGGGCTAATACGCCTTGGGAAAGGGTATGAACATCCATATATTTTCCCTCCAGCAATGGTAAATAGTTAGGGGAGACTAGGATCTTTAACCTTGATATGGTAACTAGTCTAGAAAAAGGAAAACTCTGAATCAAACCTGTTTAAACTCCTCTTAAGAAATTGACATTGTGTCACATCTGCTCGTGCTGAGTGGTTGGTAAATGCACCACACACACACCACACATATATATATATATATATATATATATGTATATATATATATATATATATATATAATATATATATATATACACTATTAATATAATATCTATCTACAGATCAAGATTTTGTTAAATAATTCATCTGATAATTCCAAAAAGAATATTTTTTTAAAAAGTCGTCTTAAGTTATTTTCTTAAAATTATTCCTGAAATGATACTGATTAATAATACCCCTCCCCTAAAAAATAAGACCACCACCAAAATACACCTCCAAAAAGGGTTTCCTAGTTATGACATCAGATATTGAGGTCCCAATACTGGAGATCTAGGGTTATGTGGAGAACTCCTTCAGTACAATTAATCCCAGTAGAACTCGGTATCGAAAATTCTTTCATTTCATTGGTACTTTAGGGTAGAGATCTATAAGGGTCGTCTTGACCCTTGCCATTTCCCATTCATCGATCATTTGTATTATTTGTATTATTCGGACTACTGTCCTCATCTTTTATTGTTTATCTACACAACGTTTCGAACCTATGTGCCTCCTGCCTTCTTCGGGTGTTTTCTTGTCGAAATAGAGAAACCTTCTCTAACTCGGGTCGCTTCACTTTGATCTCGGGAACCTTCTTGTCGAACACTGGAGCCTTCACGGAACTCGAACCGAACCCTTTATTCAATCCATCTGGGGTAGACTGTTCCCATTCCGTAACCATGACTGAGTACAAGTTTTAAAGCTGTGTTTAAGTTTCTATGTTATTATCGGCCGTAATCAGGATTGAACCTGCCAAACCAAAACTTAGAACTGTTATTAACTCAACCCTTATATTCATTGCGTTTTGTGTCCAACTTAATCCGAAGAGAAAGTTCCCCAGTTCGAAAAAAGTTTTCGACAAGAAACACCTGATATATATATATATATAATATATATTATATATATTATATATTATATATATATATATATATATACTAGCAAAACTACTCTGCTGATACAACAGCAAGCAGCAGCTAAGAAATTCGTTTTATTTTTGTTTATTAATTAATTATATCCCTTAATCTAAAAGATCAATAACCACATTTGGTATGTTTCTTAGTTAGAAGGATATTAAGGAGTATGCAAGATTTCAAATCTGAGTCGAAACGTACAATACCAAAATTTCTTTACTATATATATATATATATATATATATATATTATATATGTGAAATTAAAATTGGAACTTAATCCGACAGTGTAAATATGATATATTTGAAAAAACAAAGGAATGTTTACAAATGTATGGGCCTCATCAGAAGAGAATGTGCAAACCGTTTCGGGCCTTTTCTCTCTACGTTTATATAGCAACACCGGCCCTCCTCACTGATGATGTGAGGACCCAAGAAAATATCTGCATGTAATATTTTCATATAATTATACACTTTTTTAAATAATTTCTACATCAGGCTCTCTTTGAGTCTTATTTAAACTATAATGCTTCTGATTTTTTTTAAATTAAAAATAAAATTCATTTTATTTTTAAATTAAAATTCATTTTATTTTAAAACAGATGCGCTTCTTTTGAATAATTTCCAACTTTTGACAAGCAGCGTTCTGTTTTTTGGCTAACGTCATTTCTTCCCGTCTTATTTTTGTAAGGGTCTTGGGTCCTCACATCATCAGTGAGGAGGGCCGGTGTTGCTATATAAACCATAGAGAGAAAGGCCCCGAAACGGTTTGCACATTCTCTCCTAATGAGCAGAGAGATCCATGGATTTTGTTAAACATCCTTTGTTTTTTCAATATATCATATTTACACTGTCGGATTAAGTTCAATTTTATTTCCAACACATATATATATATATATATATATATATATATATATATTTGTAAACATCTTTGTTTTTTCAATATATCATATATATATATATATATATATAATATATATATATATATATGTGTGTGTGTGTGTGTGTGTGTGTGTGTGTGTGTGTGTAATTAAAAAATAGAAGCCTATTATGGGAACACCAGTATCAGCTGACCGACAAAAAAGCTCCATTCGGATTCTGGATGCTGTGCGTAGGACCTCCCTGGGGCAATGACCGATAGAGACAATCTGCGAGAGAGTCTCATGGATATGTTTACTGTCAGCATTACATGATGATGATGATGATGATGATGATGATGATGCCTACATTAGCGTATCAAAACTTTCGGGGTGGGGGGCGCACATCTAAAGACCTGCCTAGGGCGCCAAATTATAGTGTCGGTACAATTTGAATACACCTGATAGTCTTACCTTTTTTTCCTTCTTCTTAAAGCTTCGTTTTGAATGTCTTCCATTAAACTTGACAGTCGCTCATTTTATTCATTTAATTTCAAAGTTTCATTTGATTTTAATCTGATTTTAATAAGATATTGCATGAAGCTTTGGAAATTACGAAATCTTAAATGATGGACATTCCGGAATGTAAATTTCGAGGCCGGCATTCGCCGTCAAAATGTCCGTTCAGTTAAGACCAAAACGAGGCTGGTAATGTTCTTTTTTCTTTCTTTTTTCATTAAATCCAAATCTGAATCTAATGTTCATTCTACACTTGGATAATCTTTGGATTTCAGAATGGATTATCCAGAACATGTTGCAGGTAATGAAGAAGAAGAAGAAGAAGAGAAAGAAGAAGAAGAAGAAGAAGAAGAGAAGAAGAAGGGAAAGCAAGAAAAGAGAAGAAAGAAAGAAAGAAAGAAAGAAGAAGAAGAAGAAGAAGAAGAAGAAGAAGAAGAAGAAGAAGAAGAAGAAGAAGAAGAAGAAGAAGAAGAAGAAGAAGAAGGGAGAAGCAAGAAGAAGAAAGAGAAAGAAAGAAAGAAAGAAGAAGAAAGAAGAAGAAGAAGAAGAAGAAGAAGAAGAAGAAGAAGAAGAAGAAGAAGAAGAAGAAGAAGGGACTGAAGCAAGAATAAAGAAAGAAAGAAAGAAAAAAGAAGAAGAAGAAGAGAAGAAGAAGAAGAAGAAGAGAAGAAGAAGATGAAACTGAAGCAAGAATAAATAGAAAGAAAGAAAGAAAGAAAGAAAGAAAGAAGAAGAAGAAGAAGAAGAAGAAGAAGAAGAAGAAGAAGAGAAGAAGAAGAAGAAAGAAGAAGAAACTGAAGCAAGAAATAAGAGAAGAAAGAAAGAAGAAAGAAGAAGAAGAAGAAGAAGAAGAAGAAGAAGAAGAAGAAGAGACTGAAGCAAGAATAAAAGAAAGAAAGAAAGAAAGAAGAAGAGACTGAAGCAAGAAGAAAAAGAAGAAAGAAAGAAAAGAAGAAAGAAGAAGAAGAAGAAGAAGAAGAAGAAGAAGAAGAAGAAGGGACTGAAGCAAGAAAGAAAGAAAGAAGAAAGAAGAAAGAAGAAGAAGAAAAGAAGAAGAAGAAGAAGAAGAGAAGAAGAAGAAGAAGAAGAAGAAGAAAGAAGAAGAAGAAGAAAGAAGAAGAAGAAGAAGAAGAAGAAGAAGAAGAAGAAGAAGAAGAAGAAGAAGAAGGGGATGGTGGAGGGACTGAAGCAAGAATAAAAAGAAAGAAAGAAAAGAAAGAAAGAAAGAAAGAATATAGAAAAAATATAGAAAGAAATATAGAAAGAAGAAGAAGAAGAAGAAGAAGAAGAAGAAGAAGAAGAAGAAGAAGAAGAAGAAGAAGAAGAAGAATGTCAACCCTTGTTGGGTTATTTCATGCCGAAGATGTTTTTGTTTTATTCATTCTTGTGTATTAAATTTTTTAAACTCATACCCAGAGATCCAGAATTAAAACTTCACCATCAGAGAGAATTTAACGTCATACTCAGAAATTAAGACCCTCAGTCACAGCCTTCTAGCACATATATGATAAAAAGGATAGGAGTTCGCCTTAAGGACAATAGTCTCGGTAAAAACCTATTGGTGTGACTAAGGGGTCTCTCCGACCGCCCGTCTAGCCTAAGTAAGGGTCAAAGTGAGGTGTAGCATATCATGGACTGCTCAGCCATCTGGATTCCATCCTTAAGCATCACGGGTCAATGGTCCCATTGAAGGGGAGGGGGGTCTTACCATTCTACGGAGGTGCAGTCGGCATATTCTACAGACCCAGCCAACAGGGCGGTTCGTGTGTTGAATTGCCATATTGCTGTCAGGAAAATAATGTCCGTTTAGTTCAACTCAGGTTCGATACCGGCCCTCGCCAACTCAGCGTACGAGTAGCGCAGGGATCTGTGCGGTAAAGGAGCTGATGGTAGGTGTGGCGCTCCACCTCAGACGCCAAAAACAATTTCCTTTGTCTAGTGAAATCCACGTTGTCTGGTATTCGCAGACATTCATAGTGAGTTTGATTCGCACTGGGTGCCCCATACTTCTGGCCTTGTGCCACATCTAAGTAAAGCTTAGTAAATAACTAAAAAGTTAAGATATACACCCAAAATATATAATCAAAGATGGGTTATTTCCTATAAGTCTAATATAAACAAAAGGGGAACCACTCTTGACTGATAAATTATTTATTCATTAATTGATCTACTAGGAAAAATGAAGACGGGGTTAGGGTTAGGGTTTAGGGTTAGGGTTAGGTTTTATGGGAAAATAAATAATTTATAAGTCAAGAGTGGTTCCCCTTTGTTTATGTTAGAATTATAGGAAATAACCCAAAGATTTTTCTCATTTAAGGGAGATAACTTCAGATATCCTATAAAGTTAGCTCCCTTGGAATTTAAGATATTCTGAAAATTTCTGAATTTTTCCCTTTATATATCTTATGTCGTATTTATTACATTTTACTTCTTGCTAGCAGGACCTGTGGATATACCAAAGTATGATAATTTAGTTAATACAACGTTTGATATGTTTACTTAAGACCTATTGCAAAATAGTTCAATGGCGGTAGCTCAGTCGGTAGAGCGTTCGGCCAGGAATCCCAAGGTTTCTTGTTCGATACTGGCCCTTGCCAACTCAGCGTATGAGTATCACAGGGATCTGTGCGGTAAAGTGATGAACTGATGGTAGGTGTGGCGCCCCACCTCAGACACTAAAAATAATCTCCTTGGTCTAGCGCTAGTGAAAAGGGGATAGACTCCCTCGCTGATTGGCTGATACCGACATTAGGCCGCCCCGACGACTTTACTTTACTTAGTGAGTGGGTAAGAGAAAGAATAAGATGAAATAATTCATAGAATTAAAAAAATATGTAATCCTTAAATTTAGAGTGTTTTGAAATATAATTCTATTTTTCAAAAACTGTTTTGTACATATGACAAAAACTTTGAATATTTACGGTTGTTGTTTTATGAGAAAATAAGTACTAAAACTATTTCGTTTACCTGATGAATGCTTTTAGCAGGAAACCATTGGTAGTAATATCGTTCCCAAATAAATGAATAAATGCTAAAACTTTTATTTGTCACTTCATTGAACTATCAACGCTCTATCACAGATATTGAGCACTCTTCTAATAACACTGTACGTTGGATTACTATTACTTTTTCTAGTATACTAGTACCAACCATACACATTAATATATATATATATATATATATATATATATATATATATATATATATATATATATATATATATACATTGATCACGTCATTTGCTTTTCGTAAACAAACGCGCATATAAAAATTAGCGGTTAATAGCATCAGATTCATACAACCACTATACACTTAACATCTTTCATTTTGTCCCTCACATAAACATTACCTAACAGTGTCCTGACGATGGTACAATATACCGAAATACTTAAGTATTGACACTAAAACTTGTTTCCTGATCATAACATCTTGTGTTTGTTATATTTTTAAAATATTTTCTTCTCATATATATATATATATATACATATATATATATATATATAATTTATATATAGGATTTACAATTAGACCTCTCCACATTAGAATCAAAGAACATATCCACACACGTGCATCCTCATTCCATAAACATTTAATCAAATGCAAAAATAAAGACAATAGTTTTTCCGTTAAGATAGAAACAATAATACGCAACATTGGTAATCTCAGAATTAGAGAAAATTTATTAATAGCTAAATTAGGTCCTCGTATAAACAATAGATTAGAATTAAACACAGAATACATAATTAATTAAAATACACGTTCCTCATAATAAATAGTACATAATATGTATATTTTACTATATATACTATGTATTAAATTACACGTTCCTCATAGTATTTAGTGCATATTATGTATTTTTTATACTCTATATACATATATCAAATAAATACGAATTAAATAATACATAAATACATAAATATATAAATAGATGAAAATATAAAATTGAAATTGAATGAACAACGGCTATTACGACTATCACGACTTTCCACATGGCTTTAAAAAAAAGAACACCACGAGGCGCGTGTTTATAACATTAAAAAAAAAATAACGACAAAAAAAACGCGTCTATTTCCGAAAAAAGTCTCTGAAGATAAAGGTTTACTTTGAAATCGATAAGACAAAAAAAAAACATCTTTTTGTTTTTATTTTTTATACGCATTGTATTGGCCTTCAAATCATTAATATATATATATGGTGATTGCCGCTTCTTGACAGAATAAGACCATTTCTACAAGTAGTTCAGTTGTGAGCAGTTGTGAGCACGCAGATGGCCCACGGATCCAGCTTGTTTTGTGTACCCTGTCACACATATGAAACCCTCGACATACAGGCCCTGCCACACAGGTCAGACTTCGACTGTAGGAAATGTTTCCATGGCGTCCGTCATGTGTCACTTCAGAATGGAGGGCTCGGGTCACCTTACCTTAGACTTCTTACAGCTACCATCGACCTGTCTTTCCATGAGGATGTGTATCCAGCCCACCCCTTCTGTCAATTGGTCCTTATAGCCGAAGCTGATTTCCGCAAGAGCATCGATGTCTGCCCCTTATTGAGATGCTTCCCTGTAACGATACCAGTACGTAGTTTGGGGTTTCCCCAATCTCTCAAGATCGGGAGGTGTCGAGACATTCCAGGTGGCTATTCTTAGCATTGTTTTGTGTTGTATTTTCTAGTTTTCGCCCAGCTAAAGTGGATGAGGCGTTGGTTTCTGGCCAGCTTGATAGATAAAGCGGCATTTGTTTAGGTCACCTTTCCTAGACACTTCCCAGATGGCTGGGTGAACAGTGTTAACCAAGGGGCTTCTCAATCACCCACATCCTCACCGAGGCACGTTGCTGTTAAATCGGCAAGGCGGTGACGTTAAGTACGTCACGAATCACGCCGTATGTAGATTTACATCTGCATGCTTCCATTCCGTCAGGCCTGCGCTCCTCACCATTCCTCCATCACACTTAGACTTGTATATATATATATATATATATATATATATATATATATATATATATTATATGTAGGCATTTGAACAAATTTTTACTGTCTCACTTACCACCTGACCCTAATTGATCCCTGAATTTTCGCTCTCCTTATATTTATTTAAAATTTAAAAAAAAAAGAAAAAAAATTCATCTGAACACCGCGTGAATTAACACCAATGCAAGTTTGTTTGATTATAATGTTTTTTAAATACAAATTTAACGTCATGACATTACATCACGTGAACACAATCCACGTCACATAAACGTTAAACAAGCCACAGTTAAAAAAAAAAACAATTTTTAGCTTTACATTTCCCATCGCGTGAAAAACGCTTCATATAAACGCTAAAAAATTTGATTTTTAACATCTCAACCATTTCACGACTGGTTTTTGACATCTCAACCACTGATCTCATCTGATGATTGGATTACCATGAAACTTTAAGTTATGAGTGTGAAACCATAATATTACCATTGATTATATATATATATATATATATATATATATATATATATATATATATATATACTACACAAATACATAAGCGTTCGTTACCATAGTTTTCAAGCAGAGAGGCAAATTATTTATTAGAAAACGATTTTAAAAAACCGATTTTAGTAAAAACTATACTACTTAACAATTACATTACCATGGATTAACATGATCCCCAGATTTGAGACGGTATGGATGCTAGAAAGCGGTGGTTGTGGGTCTTCATGTCCTGGAAATGACGTTAAACTCTATCTGATGGTGAGGTTCCAGTTCTGGAGATCCTAGGAATGTTGATCACCCCTTATCATCATTGCTCCCAGGTTCCCTCTGACCCGGAGTAGTAGTACCTGTAAGGGTCCCATCTATCACCACGAATTTTTCAAAACTTTTCTTACATTAAATAACCCACCGTGGTTGATATGCCGTAAAACAAAACAAAATAAACTAAAAATGTTTATTAAAATAACCAAGTTGTTTTCTCAAAATTAGGTTCAAAGAACTAAAGGGAAATAACTCTTTCTAAATGTTTAACGTAATTATCGCCCTTGAGCTGTCGAAAGGCACTTTAACTTAATGACTTCTGTCTATTACAGTTGGTGAATTTCTTGCGTCGTATGATGGATGGTCAGTAAGCTCAACTAGCAAACCATTATTAATGAATTCGATTCTCACTAGGTGCCTGTTAATTCTGGTCTTGTACAAACAAAGTTAAAGTCAGTAAAAGACAATTTGAACGTTTTATTTATTGTTCATTTCTGTCTTAGTAAATATTTTTTGAACACAACTTGGATTAATTAATAGCTACTGGCAAATTTGACCGAAAATCCGTTTTTGACAAAATGACTACAGAAAATAATTTACCAAAAATCAGGGAATTATCAGATTTTAATGAAATTTTCAGTGTTTATTTGTCAATGAATGATCTTTATAATGCATTATTTATTTTATTTCAAAACTTTCTCATTTTTTTCAGGTCACTTAATTTTGACTCCCCTTATGTTGGGGGCGTAAAACGTTTTGCGAGTTGGTCATTTTCGATACTAATTACAGTATAAATAAAGAGATAAAAGACCGAAGTTATGAATAGAAACAAAAAAACATTTTTTACGGTTGTTGTTTTATGAGAAAATAAGTACCGAAAATCGAAAAATAAAATGTAAAAAAATAATTAAAAAATTATTTTTTGGAGATTTCTTTTTACTCATTTCGATAATTATTTAATTGGCTATTATTTTATAAAAGAAAAAATTATGCATCGATGTTTTTTCTGCTTAAAAAGGGGAGGGGTACATTTTCAATAGAGTTTTTCTTCAAAACTTATTACTTTTTGCACCTAAAATAAGGTTTGCATTAAGTAGATATCTATTTTTAGAATCTAAAAATATAACATTTTAAACTTAAAATCCGAATATTTCTATTTTAAATGAATTTTATATATTAATTTTTCATTGCGAAAAATACTAAATTAAAGTTTTGAAATAAAATAACTGATGCATTATAAAATTCATTAATTGATAAATCAATACTGAACATTTCATTAAAATCGGATAATTACCTGATTTTTGATAAAAGTTTTTTCCATCCCAAATGTTACGTTAAAATTGTAAACAAGCGCCTAAAACTATTGAAAAAGTGGCTGAATGGCGGAACGCGTCGAGATTGACCAAAACAAATAGTTTTAAATCTATCAAAAATAAACTGCATATGTAATGATATTTTTCTTTTTTTAATGATGGTTATTATGTTACTACTTATCGATTTAGACAAAGTTTGACCTTAAATAATAGATTCAATTATTTTTAATTCGCTTTTAAAATTCTTAGCAGACGATAAAAAGGCCAGTCCCTAAATTGATAAATATATACTAAAATTTTCATTAAAATCGGATAATTCTCTGATTTTTGGTAATTTTTTAAAAAATAGCTAATGTTACATGAATTTTGTAAATACGCCATTTATTAAGAGTGTTTATGGCTGATCGAAATTGACCGAAAAAATCGTTTTAAATGTATTAAAAATGAATTAAATGTGTAATATCATTTTGCTTTTTTATTGATGGTCAAAAGTTTGACCTTAAATAATTGATTTAATTGATTTTAATTCGTTTTGAAAACAAAATAGCTGACTCTAGCAGCCGAATTTTGGGTACACCTATAATGCATAAGCAAATTATAGGTAAGACCAATTTTTACTTCACACACGTATTTTACAAAATAAATTTAACCCCCCTGATTGAAAAAAAAAATACCAAAATCAGGGAATTATCCGATTTTAATGGAAATTTTCAGTGTTGGTTTATCAATGAATGAATTTTATAATGCATCAGTTATTTTATCTAAAAACTTTCTGATTTTTTTCAGGTCACTTAACTTTGAACCCCCCCCCCCCCTCTTATTTTGGGGGCGCAAAATATCGGTGAGATTACATAAAATTGAAACTAATTACAGCATAGATAAAAAAAAAGACAAAAGACCGAAGGTGTAAATAGAAAAAAGAATTTAAAGGAATGGTTTTGGTAGAAAAGTACCGAAAATCTGAAAATTAAATGTAAAGAAAAATGTTTTTTCTTACTCGGTGGTATATGTGTGGTGAGCTGGAAGTTAACGCTTTGAAAGCAGAAATGGAATTACGAAAATAAGAGGTTTGCGCATGGGATCGGCGCAGGTATAGAAAGGAAGAAAAATAAAAATATCGAAAATGATAATTTTCAACCAATTAGATGGTTAAACGCGCCTAAGACAGCGAAGGAGTCTATCCCCTTTTCACTAGAGCTAGACTAAAGAGATTATTTTAGCGTCTGAGATGGAGCGCCACTCCTACCATCAGCTCCTTACTTTAACCGCACAGATCCCTATGCTACTTATACGCTGATTTGCCGAGGGTCGGTATCGAACACAGAACCTTGTGGTTCCTAGTCGAACGCTCTACCGACTGAGCTAAACCAGCCCTATATACACATGAATGTTACAATTCCAACGTAGAGGTTAGGGATGAAGAGTTCAATTGTTCGTTTAGTTTAGATCGCACAAGGCTTGCTCATTATCTTGTGCAATGCAATATAACGTCCGCCCTGTCGGCTGGGGCGTTAGAATGCACCGACTGCACCTCTGCAGAGGGGTAAGACTTGCTGTCACAGCCTCCAGTGAACCACCAGCTACGACAGATGTGGAATAATAATAATAATAATAATAATAATAATAATAATAATAATAATAATACGACTGGGTTGGAAAGGTGATCCACTGGGAATTATGCAAAAAATTTAATTTCGACCATACAACAAAATGGTATATGCATAAACCAGAATCTGTTCTTGAGAACGAAACACATAAAATTCTCTGGGACTGTGAAATAAAAACGGATCACCTTATCCCAGCAAGAAGACCAGACCTAGTGTTTATTAACAAAAAAGAAAGAACTTGTCAATTGGTAGATTTTGCAGTTCCAGCAGATCACAGGGTGAAGCTAAAGGAAAATGAAAAAATGGACAAATATCTAGACCTTGCCAGAGAACTGAAAAAGTTATGGAATATGAATGTCAAAGTTATACCAATTGTAGTTGGTGCACTTGGAACGGTCCCAAAAGGATTGGAAAAGGGTTTGGATAGTTTGGAAATCAGAGGAAGAATTGATACCATCCAGAACACTGCACTGCTGCAATCTGCCAGAATACTCAGAAGAGTCATGGAGACCTGAGGAGACTTGCTGTCACTCAGACTCCAGTGAAAGACCATCAGCTAATGCCGATGTAATAAACTCAAAAGGAGTAAAATAATAATAATAATAATAATAATAATAATAATAATAATGAAATTTATTGTGTACAGTGCTCAGGTGCACCACAACTCATCAAAGTCTCATGTATAGTACATAGAATAATGTACTAAGGTACCTAATAGCGTCGAGTAAATAATATACATGTATGTGTGCGTGTGCGTGCATATGTGTATGGAGAGGGGATATTAGGTATAGTTTTGTCGAATTACAGAATCATGGAGGTTTTGAAAGATGCTGTGTTTCGGCAGCCTACAACGGATGTAGGCAGTTTGTTCCATGCCTCAGCAACTCTGAGCGTGAAAAAAATGTTTCCGAAAGTCATGTGAGCTATACTGTTTTCTGACTTTGTAGGCATGTCCACGTGTATTAAAAACATGTAGATCAAAAAGGTGCTCAAGATTGCTATTGGTAAGATGGTTAATAACCTTATGAGTGTTTACCAGGTCAGTTGCCAGGCACTGGAGTTTCAACGAATCCATTCCCAGGGCAGCAAGACGTTCAGAATATGGCAGGTGTAATACAATGGTTTTGGGTTAGGGCGATTTTGCAACCTCCCGAACGCCCTCTCGGAATCCCCTTTGTCTGCCACTGGTAACAGAAATACTGGGGTGAATTAGTATCTCTGTTGTAAAGGAAGGAGACAAGGCAATTATAGAGTATATAATTGGGTTAACAATTTATTGGTTGTGGTATTAAATGTGTGAGTATACAAATTGTGTAAATGTTTGTAAGAGGTTGCCAGAGAATTTCTCTCGGCGGGACATATATATATATAAGTAATGCAAAAGTACAAGGACACTTATCTTTGTTGTCTCAGCAATGTCTCGGTGTTGTCCGGTAAGGTTGCTGCTTCTATGATGTCTGCCTGTCGGAGTTTTCGTGTTTCTCTTACGGTTGTGGACTCTGTTGAGTCAGGGTTCTATCTCTGTCCCCTATTGTCTGTACTTCCGGGTGAGGGCAGATAACCCAATTTCCAATACTGGCTGCTCTTCACCCATTTTTCCTTTATAAAGGTACGTGCGCACAGTTGTCGTACAAACAAATATACAGACATAAAGACAGACATACAGACTCTTTCTTTTATATTAGCAAGAATATGTACCCACCTAAGTTTTAATATAATGAAATATATTAAATTAGAAAGACTAACGAAATTAAACAAGAACGCATATAAAAGATTACCCTTATTTAATTATATTTTAATTGGTTTCTATATAAAATAATTCATAGGATTGATTTTAATACGATGGAGAATAAAACAATAATATTAGAGATCAATAACACCAAGTAATTATTTATTAAACTCGGTTTTGTTAAAACCAGTATGCAAATTAACCACACCATATATTATGTAAACCTTTTCAAAACCGGAAGGATAAAAGCTTTTAATCTTGTATCGTTACCCGGTCATCAGAGAAAACTAGAGGAAAGTGGTTCTCCAGTTTTATTTAAAATAAAAAGTAAAGAGACAACTTTTCCTTTATTTTAAAACTAGCAATATGCGCCCTCTGCCGGGCGTAAGTATTTAAGTTTTAATGTAATGAAATATAAGGGTTTTATAAGTTGCTTGAAGCATTGTGTTTATATTGGTTTGTTGGTTGGTTTTGAAGGCTATCACAATGCAAGTGTGAAGAAAAAAGAAGGTAACTACGGTGTTGTTTGTTAACCTGTGTAATTAAATGTATTAAATCAAAAAGACTAAGGAAATTAAATAAGAATGCATAGAAAAAGATTACATTTATTTTAATTTGGTTATATTTTAATTGGTTTCGATATAAAATAATTGATAGGATTGATTTTAATACGTTGAAGAATAAAACAATAATATTAGACAGCAATAAAACCAAGTAATTATTTATTAAACTCGGTTTTGTTAAAACCAGTATGCAAATTAACCACACCATATATTATGTAAACCTTTATTTCTTAGTGATATATAAGACACAATGCAGGATTTTAAATGCACTAATAACATGGGCTGTTTTGAGGCAAATCTAACTCAGATTTTTATAGAGATATCGTTGATGAATAAAATCTATTTTACGTATTAATGATTTTGACTATGACTATAAATGAAATACTCATTGATAAAGTTACGCAATTCCTGGGGTTATTTTTACGTAAGCAATGATGTAGTTTCGATTATAGATTGACAGACACCGAATGTACATTATAATAAGATAGGGAAAGATTTTGATAAAAACATATTTTGATATTTTGTACTTTTATATAGTGGGTCAGTTGACGTCGAGTAGCGCACTATTATTTATTATACATATAAATAATATATATAAATTATATAAATATGGGATCATGCTTTTTGGACAGTCACGTGTCCATCGTCAGCATAATCTCTTAGATATTGAAATTTTGATTTAAGCACGTACAGAAGCAAAATAAACACGTCACATGCAACATTCGTGTGAAAGTTGGCAAGAACAGTAATGATATATATATATATATATATATATATATATATATATATATATAATATATATATATATATATGATATACTAAACGTATTGGTAAATCCTCGCGGTAAGAAAAAAACTCAGCGAATAGTTTGATTGTAAAAAATATACTACCAAACATCAACCGGGGAGAAAAAAAATTTTGGAAAAAAGAAAAGACCAAGATAATCGTACTAACCAAAAATAATCTATTAGTACAATATTTTGGCCAAAAGAAAAAACAATGTATATGCATATATATATATAAGATATATTTATTCATACAAAACCGCCAGGAGACTAAAGCTAATGAGTAAAAAGTGCTCAATACCTAAGTAGAGCAAATAATAAAGATAAATCTAATGAGTCAGACGAACCTACTAGACGTTTCACTTAATGCTCTTCAGGGCTAAGAGTCGGATCTTAGCCCTGAAGAGCATTAAGCGATACTTTTAGTATATATATATATATATATATATATATATATATATATATATATATATATGAAACTTGTTTCGGTAAATTATTTTGTCCTTAAAAAAATTTGAAAAAGCATTTTATTGCCTCTTATAAACAACAGATTTGCATTTAGATTCTCACACGGCTAATTTGTCTCATGATATCTATCTATATGTTTGTGTTGTCTGGTGTGTCTTGTATCGTTTCCTGTGAGCGTCCAAGGGTGGTCATGTCCATGGGCTTAGCTTCACGCTATTAGGCATGGCCTCCCTTCAATAGTAGTTTAACAAAAATAAAGTTTTTCTTTTACTTATTCTTTATAACTTGTACCTACTATTGATAAATAAACTTCTTCTTCTTTCTTCTTCTAATTTCTTCTAATTAAGGGTTGAATATTGCATGTCATCGACTGCTCAGCCACCAAAAATCCGTCCTTAAGCATCATGGGTTGCTAAAAAAAATACACTTTTTAGATTTTTTTTTCTTTTTCTTTAAAGAGAAAGTGTCTTTCATCTTTTTTTTTTTTTTTTTTTTTGTTAAATTTTCCATTTTGAAAAAACAACAAGTGATAACAATATCTTATTATAATGGAGATTGTGTTTGTCTGTCTGTAACCGAAACTATATTACTACTCAATTCACAATTCCCTTAGTTATTTACATCACATTCTCCATGATTTGATTTTATTTAAACCTCAATGAATATTAAAATTGTTTTACATTATTAAGACTGTTGACCATATCGACATACTAATTATACGCAATTGTATTTATATATACAACAAAATAGTGGTTTAGAGTGTGAATGGGAAGGATAATTTGCATATTGATCTTAAAAATTTGATTTTAATAAATATATGCTTAGTATTATTGATTTCTAATTGTTTGGTTTTATCTTATTGAATATGAGCAAAAATCTCTGGGATAAATCTTAAAAGAAATTCATTAAGAAGAAGAAATAACTAATATTATCCTTTACTTCCTATTTTAAGTAAAGAGTTAAATTAGGAAAATTTAACAATGAAAGACGGGAGTAATGGAAAATGATGGAACAGTTAGTTTCAAAGTTGTTCTATTTTTCAATCATACCCCCTCTGTTCCAATTTTTTTCTGCATTCTTATTCAGTTTCATTAGCCTTTTTAATTTAACATGATATTTTATTATATTAAAACTTAAATACTTGCACCCGGAGGGTGCATATATTTGCTAGTGATACTAATATAGTCTTGCTGGTATAAAGCGAAATTTAGCTTCTGCAAAATCTTCGTTAACCTGTTTGTCCATTTTTGGTGTCAACAGGTTAGACCAGAGTTTTTCGACCGGTGCGCCATGAGTGTTGAGGACGGTTGATCATTCTCTTATATTTTTATTCTATTACTTTAATATTTTTGTTTTAATCATTCTACATTTGTTGCACATTTTCATGATTCCTTTTCTTTTAAAAGGCTGTCCCATTGGGAGAATTTTACCCCTCTGCAGAGGTACAGTCGGTTTATTCCATAGCCCTAGTTAACAGGTACAACCACTCCGGGTCAGAGTGGACCCGGGTATAATAGCGACGAAGGGGTGCTCGACACTCCTTACAGCTCCAGAATTGAAACCCAGGATAACTAATCAAGGGGAGTGTGATCTGAGACGCGGCTCATGTTTAGGTACAGCCTGGATGACAATGTCTCAGTTGCAGTCATGGGGGAGGGGTACCCTTCGTGACTCAAACTAACGTCTACCAGCAAAACAGATATCATATTCTTATTGTATTTTCCTTTACGTTTCGTGATCATCTTTTTTTTTTTTTAATTTGTGATGTCATTTGGACTTGAAAGCAAAGCAGGTCATTCGTACGTTCGTGTTACGCGATAGCAGACCCCACCTGAGAAATTAGATCCTCTCTTGTATACGTCATTGGTAAAGATTGATCGTCACTCGTCGTCGTAAAAATAGTAAGCGGGACTTTTTTTGTTTTACTCCTCCTTCTCCTCTTTTTTTTTTCTTCTTTTTTTCTGCGCATGCTCACGAAACAACAACAACAACAATAATAATAATAATCTTATTATAATGGAGATTGTGTGTTTTTCTGTCTGTAACCGAAACTATATTCCTACTCAAGTCACAATTCTCTTGATTTCTCCTTGATTTTATTTTTATCTAAACCTCAATTATTAATAAAATTGTCTTACATTATTAATACTGTTAACTATGTCTCCATAGTGACAACATGCAATTATATTTATATATACAACAAATTAGCGGTGTACAGTGTGAACGGGAAGGCTAATTTGCATATTAATATTAAAAAATCGAATTTAATAAATATGTGCTTAGTATTATTGATTTCTAACTGTTTGGTTTTATTTTAATGAATATAAGCAAAAATCTCTTCAATGAATCTTAAATGAAATCCATTAACAAGATAGAATAACTGTCATTTTATTGTTTACTTCCTCTTATAACTAAATACTTAAATTAGAAAAAACAACAATGAAAGACGAGAGTGATGGAAGAGTAAGTTTCAGTTGTTCCATTTTTTATTATACTCCCTCTGTTTCAAATCTTTTATTATACTCCCTCTGTTTCAAATCTTTTTATCTGTATTCTTATTTAGTTTCATTAGCCTTTCTAATTTAATACAATATTTTATTACATTAAAACTTAAATACTTGCACCCGGAGGGTGCATATATTTGCTAGTAATAATAATAATAATAAAGAGCCGAATAACGATTCGTGCTCAGATAAATCTAGGCTTAACTTGGCTGATTAGAAGCCGTGTATCTCTTGCGGGTTTTGTGACGCGAGTCAAAAAATAAACACGCAAGAAAATTAATCAATACTGAGATTTTTTGTTTTTTCAGCAGCCACCGGCTAGCGATTTTTGAGGCAGGAGGCCGGGACGGTTCTCCGCGAAAAGTACAAATAATTACCGTAAACTTTAAAATACGTGGCTCTACTCCCATTATTTTTAATAATTACCATTTTACAACCGGTATGTAATATGGTTTAGTACTCCGGGTTAGCTCAGTCGGTAGAGCGTTCGGCTAGAAACCACAAGGTTCCTAGTTCGATACCGGTCCTCGCCAACTCAGCGTATGAGTAGCACAGGAATCTGTGCGGTAAAGTAAGGAGCTGATGGTAGATGTGGCGCTCCACCTCATATGCTAAAACAATCTCCTTGGTCTAGCGCTATTGAAAAGGAGATAGACTCCCTCGCTGACTGGCTGATACCGACTTTAGGCCGCCCCGACGACTTTACTTACTGCTAGCTTGACTCCTTTAAATACGATAATTATCCTAGATCTAATTAGAATGGAGATTATGTAACTGTTTGTCTGTAACGGAAACTATGTCACCACTGACGTCACATTTTCCTTAGTTATTCAAGTTATATTCTCAACGATTATGAAATAGTCATTATTTAATCTTAATTAGCATCTTATTTATTAACGATGTCTCGATTAAAGCCTAGCTGGGTTAGATTTTCCGATTGTTTTTGTTTGTTTTGTTTTACGGCATATCAACCTCAGTGGGTCATTTAATGCCGATTTTTGAAATAAATCAATTCTTAATGGATAATACAAATTTTTTTATAAATACATTTTTCTATTTAACCCATAGATGGGACCCTAACAGGTACTACCACTCCGGGTCAGAGTGGACCAGGGAGCAATGGTGATGAATGGGGTGCTCCACATTCCCCAAACCTCCAAAACTGGAACCTCACCATCAGATAGAGTTTAATGTCATTCCCAGGACATGTAGACCCGCAGCCACCGCCTTCTAGCACCCATATGATAAAAAGGGGTGTGTGCTTGCCATAAGGGCAATAGAGTTGGAAAAATCATATAGGTGCTAGGGCTTGACGTGACCAGCCGATTGATCGGAGGGGGCCTCTCCGACCGCCCGTCTAGCCCAAGATTGGGCCAAAGTGGAGTATGGCATGTCATTAACTGCTCATCCACCTGGGCTCTATCCTTAAGCATCACGGGTCGCCACCCACGGCCAACAGGTGGCCCCATTGGGGGAGTCTTACCCCTCTGCAGAGGTGCAGTCGGTGCATTCTAACGCCCCAGTCGACAGGGCGGTAGATTTTCCGAAGCTCATGGGATGGCAGGTGAACAAATGCGTAGATCCCGTATGAATTCCCCCTCAGGGGGGTGGCACCTCAGAGACAATAAACCCAGTCCTGCCCCTTTAAATCAAGGGACCAGATGTTGCCCGGGTGAGAAGGTCCCTGGGATCACGCCGTTAATTATCATTAATAATCCAGTGGCCGAAGCCACCGGACCCACAGGTCCCGAGAGGCCCACGTTATTAAGGTATTTGCCTCTCATCCCACTAATGAAGGCGTGACACAAGGACATTTTTATGTGAGCCCAGCCACAAGCCGAAGCTCATGGCTGGTAGGCAAAAAAATGCGTTGATCCCGTCGGCATTCCCCCTCAAGGGGGCGCCTCAGGCGCAGGGCAATAAACACAGCCCTTGTTATTAATGCATTTAAAATCCTGAAATATGTGTTATATATCTCTAAGAAATAAAGATTTACATAATGTATGATGGGAATAATTTGCACAACGATTTTAACAAAACTGGGTTTAATAAGTAATTATTTGCTGTTAGTGATTTCTAATACTGTCATGTTATTCTAAAACGTATTAAAAGAAATCCTGTATATAATTTTGTATAGAAATCAATTAAAATAACATTATATTCGTTCTAATTTAGTTTTGTTAGTCTTAACAGATTTTAATAATAAATTTTCCCAGCCTCTCTATATTTTAAGATAGAAGAGTAAATAAGCAGTAATGTTGTTATTGTTTGTATTTTATGGTATGTCA